>ML781353.1:763414-799544 GCA_009831015.1 Picea engelmannii | reverse complement strand
AAAGGAGGCATTGACTATAGAGAGACCTTCTCTCCTGTGTCCAAGAAGGACTCACTTAGAATCATTATGGCATTAGTAGCTCATTATGATTTAGAACTGCACCAAATGGATGTGAAAACTGCTTTTCTGAATGGGATTTTGGAAGAGCAATATCATGGAAAAGTGCGAAGCAAACTATCACTGCTTCATCCACTATGGAAGCTGAATTTGTGGCATGCTTTGAGTCCACGGTTCATGGATTGTGGTTGCAAAATTTTATCTTAGGACTTGGGGTTGTCGACTCTATTGCCAAGCCGCTAAGGATTTATTGTGATAATGCCGCAGCTGTATTCTTCTCTAAGAACGACAGGTATTCTAATGCTGCTAAACACATGGAACTGAAATACTTTGCCGTAAAAGAAGAAGTTCAGAAACAACGAGTGTCAATTGAACACATAAGCACACTGCTTATGGTTGCAGATCCATTGACGAAAGGATTGCCACCAAAGACATTTAAGGAACATGCTAACATAATGGGAATTGAACGTAGCACATAGCAATTGCTACTTTTATGAAATGGATCACATAATGATGTTTGTCTTATTTGACACTTTGAGATCTTAATAAAGTTGTTTCTATTTGATAAATCCTGTTTTAAATGTGTACATACATGTATGAGAATAAATGCATAATAACAGGAATAGTCTCTGACAAGGGACATTATTGTTGGACCTTATGAAATCTCTCCTTGTTTATAGACTAATTTAAACAAGTTACTAATGTTGTGGTACATGAAAGGGACTATGTCGTCTTATTGACATGGAACCATCACGACTCGCATTACTAGGTTGTTTAATTATAGTATTATGATGACCAAACTGAAAACCATGACGAATATGACTTATGGCGCACCTAATGTCTACTCTGTTAAACTCTAACATTAAGTTATCATATGTGCCAAGTGGGAGAATGTAAGAATAATTTCCTAAATGACGCATATGATAAAACAGTTACGAAAACTGCCATCTTGGTAACGGAATGGTCGAATCTCCTACTCTGATGGATAGGTGGAGAATAACCGTCTTGGGGAAAATCGGTCCTCTCTCTGCCCATAAAAGAACCCTCAGTTTACCCATCTAATTGATCTGAAGGCGTATGGCAGCAGGGTAAGAGAGAGAAACTTGTTTTCTGTTCTGTTCTGTTGAAGAGGGCTGGCTTCTGAGGAACAGAGGGTTCCGAAAATGAAATGGATTCAGGTATGAAAGCAATTAATTTTTGCTGCAACATAGACCAGGTTCAAAACTTGAAAGTTTCTAGATCCTGCAAATATGCTAACAACAACTCATCCAAATGGAGAAAAACCTGCCATGAAATCTCAGGGATCGTTGAAAATATTGCACCAGATTGCTAAGGGAATATAGTTGAAGAGTAATAATCACATCAAGTGGCATGAAATTGTGTAATAGAGGAAGAAGATCACGAAGGTTCAGTGCCAAATTTGACCAGAACACAACAATAGTTATGAACTTGCTATGCCACGTTATCAAACTCACAGTTTGAATAGATTCTTCGAGATAGCAATGGGATTTGGATCAGATCATATATTTTCTGATATTTCTTCAACATGTAAGCTTTGTATCCAAATTTTGTCAACATTAGAAAACAAAGAGAATTAAAGAGAAACTTCCATATTTTCAGGCAGATAAGATTCCAGTCAGAGATATCATTCTGGATTTGAAAGCAAGTTCAACACCAATTCCAAAAGATCAACCTCAACACTTCCAGGCACGAAAATAGCAAATACACAGGTGGTAGAGTATCATCAATTAGGTGTATTTGTGTTATGATGATAATTCCAAGTTTTTGAGACAGGTAACTAGATGTAATCCGGATGTAACCAAATATGGCTACTAGAATTTAGGGGCTGAGATATGTATCCAAATATTTTCAAAATGTATAAAAGAAGGATCAAATGAGGAAAGAAGGGTTTAGTTCTAGGGGCTCAATAGACAGACTTTGTGAGGCAGAGGCCTATGTGTTCTTTCATTATAAGCCGGAGGGAAACTTTTTCTTTTCTGTATTTCAACATTAGAGCTATATGAGAACCTTGTCTAGTAGTTTGTGTTTCTCATCGTGTTTATTTTTCTTCCTGTCCGAATAAAACTCATGCGCTATAGAATTCATGTGCATTATGCTTTAGTGTACTTACTCTATACCTGTAAGGTTCATTCAAATATCTAGCATCCATTCTCAAGAAACATTTTTTTGTTTAATGTATATTCTTCTTATGGATTATACATGTCTGGTCTGATAGAGAAATAAGTGTTTTCAATATTTGTTCCCTTTAATTTTTCTATTTACTTATTCTTTACCTATGCATGTCTAGTAACTGGTTTGATTATCTGCGATAAATGAAATATGTCCGAGATTCCATGCCCAATGGTCTTGATAACTGATATTTATATGTGTTAATTCATTTTCTGCCTCACTCTTTCTCTCTCAGTTTACTTGATCCATCGACTCAAACTTAAACAAAACATCACAACAATTACGATGTGCTAGGCTTAGCTCTATTGTAGTATAGGGACAACTTATAACACCAACTTATTTTTGCGTCATTTCCAGGGATGAAGTTGAATATATTCCCCAGGAGAATGACAACGATCAACTCTAGCTCTTGATGGTGAACATGAGTTGGACATTATTTCTGACTGCATCATTCACCTGGTGACTCCATGAAGGAATAATTTGTTGGCAAATCCACTGATCTCGGATGTTAAAGACCATGGAAACGATTTTGGCTCGTAGGTTTGCTCCATTAAACGTCTCTAGTGTTCTTGATTTTCCAAATGATGTGCCTATTGTGTATGAGTGGGAATACCATCTTCCAAGGTTCAAAGGAGATGATCACGATCATCTTGCACAACATTTGATTGAGTTTCATCAATACATGGACCAACAAAATATTCATCATGAAGACGTATTGATGAAAATGTTTATGTACTCCTTGGAAGGAGAGGTGAGACAATGGTACACAACTCTTCCTATCTCTAGTATTTCATCTCTAAGAGATTTTCATGTTGTGTTCCATTCATATTGTAAGAAAATGTTTCCTACTGAGATCTTCTTGCATGATTGTTGTGAGCAATTTAAATCTCTTAGAATTTTTTTTTAGGGGGGAATTAGTAATGAGATCAATGAAAATATTTTGGAATGTTCTCATAATTCTCCTAACAATTTTGATGACCATTTGAATGGGTCTCCTCATGAATAATTTGTTGTTGATAATCTTTGTGAAGATCAATTACCGGTTGAAAAAACTTTTGTTCGAAGGCATATTAAAGACCGTATTGTTGATATACATAAATCTTCATCATTCTCATTAGAATTATATCAAAGTTATCATGTGTATTGTTGGTCCTGAGGTCTGCACTTGACTGCTAAAGGGAAAAGCTAAGCCACCTACCAGTTTAGAATGAATGTTTCTTTTAACTTTTTGTTTTTTGGTTAGAGGGTTATTCTATCAATACAAAAGAGAGGTTGGGTTGGAAGAATGATACAGATGAGGGTCCTCCTTGGCTGCTGGAACACTAATGACAAACCAGTGAAATAATAGAAAAAACAAAGGGGAACAACAGATCATTCGATGAATAAGATGCTGCAAGAAGTTCAATACTTAAAATATCATTTCAAGACATTAAACATGTATCAAAACACAGTTACTCCCATAGAAAAAAATTCTTCACCAAAGAATTAGTTGTTTGACAAGTTTCATATTGGTAAAAACAAGTCATACAATAGCTGAAAGGAAATGAAATGTACTTTGCACAAATAAAAAACTGTATTCAAGATGAGAATACAAACACATGAATATTTGAACGAAACACTGTCATCAAGAGTATGTTCACTAGGTAGAGAGATTTAATCATGCATAGAATGGGTCCAACCAATTTGATGTATTTCTATTCTTTCCCCAAAAAATCCAACCTTTACAATATCCAAAAAATAACTATTTAAAAGAGTTGGAGAGGCTCTCGTCCTTACGGGACTGAGACCTAATTCAGGTATTTGTTTGTAAAACCAATTATTAACTTAACTATGACATTGGAGGAAAATATCCTGGAGGAAAATCTCCGCAGTGAATGATCTGTCTCCACGTGTCATGATCGATGAATGGTCCAGATTCTCTTCGACAATCTGGGTTTGGGGAGTTTTGAATGTGAAACATGAAAAATCTTCTGCAGGAAAATCTCTGCAGTGAATGATCCGTCGCCACGTGTCGTGATCGGTGAACGGTCCATATTATCTTCAGATATCTGGGTTTCAAGAGTTTTGAATGTGAAACATGAAAAATATCCCTGAAGAAAATATCTACAGTGAATGATTTGTCGCCACGTGCCGTGATCGATGAACAATCCATATTCTCTTCAGAAATCTAGGTTTTAGGAGTTTTGAATGTGAAACATGAAAAATATATTAGAGGAAAATATTCGTAGTGAATGATCCATCACCACGTGTCGTGATCGATGAATGGTCCAGATTCTCTTCGAAAATCTGGGTTTCGAGAGTTTTGAATGTGAAACATGAAAAATATCCCAGAGGAAAATCTTTGCAGTGAATGATCTGTCGCCACGTGGTCTCTGGATCTGGATGGTCCAGATTTACTGCGGGACTTTAGGTTTCGGGAGTTTTCAATTGTAAAGTATGAGAATATCCTAAAGTGATGATCTTATGAAGTGATTAGCCAGTGCTTATCACTAATTATCTTGAGCTTAAGCTGTGTTAAATTCTGCGGGAGTTCGGGACTTCAGATAATTCTTGATGTTAAAATCTCATGATTATGCACCCCCGAATGGATGAGAGCCGTTAATCTAATTGGGCTGATGGATCTTTACTGTTGAAACTTACCTAGTTCACTTTGACAATCCGAGCCTGAAAATGACCATTCTGAATTGCTGCGTTTGTCCCCGGGCATTTACTGTGCATACAAAAAATACTTGGTTGACCTGCGGTGAGCTCAATCAATGGAAACATGATGACATGCATTCCAAACCAAATACGACATGTACTTATCCTTCAGGAAAAATAGAAACATAAATGCGTAAAGACTCAATCAGGAAAGAAGCGAATAAGAACCAAGTCATTCAAAACATGGGAAACTGACTTAACCAACCCGAAGAGGAAAAATTGATGAAGGCATTGGGAAAATAGAGAGAGGAGAGGCAGGGGTGTAGACCTAGGTTACAACATTGGCTCCAACTGGGGATAGCTCGTTAATGTGAGGTGCTAAGAATTGTAGATGGGTGCCTTAAGATTAAATAACTGATCTTACCTTCCATTTCTTACCCTTGTTTCTGTCTGCCAACCCTGTGTACCTACTACTGCCTCTCAGCCATGCGTTTTATTGAATTGGAAAAATTGAAACTACACCCCAGTTCCTTGTTGGGATATGGAGTGCTTATTCTCACAAAACTGACTAATCAAAAGAAATAATAAAGGAAAGCATCTATGGTACAAGAGGGACCTTCCCTCGTCCTTAAACAAAATAGTTTTTTAGGAAGCACCCATTTACTGGGCCTCCAAAGATCTCAGTATCGTCTAGATTGTACAGGATAAATGTGTTGTTGTTTAGGACTTCAACCACCTTAAAAGGGCCAAACCAGAGGTTGTCAAATTTACCATGCCTGGACTTGTCATCTCTTCTGGCATCTCACCTCAAGACCAAGTCACCTTTCTGAAAAATCTCCTTCTTGGTTTTCTTATCAAAGATTGGCGTGATCTTGTTCTGATATGCTTCTGTCCTCTGCTCTAGTGCTTCTCTCTTTTGTTGAAATTATATAATCTGGAAGATTCTCCTTTGGATGTCATTGGGCTCTTCAATCTATTCCTGCAAGAATTGTAGGACTAGTATACCAAGCTGAGTGGGAAAAACAACGTCTATGCCATAAACAAGATGAAAGGGTGAAGTTACCAAATACTTCTTGGTGCTGATTCTGTCATCCCATAAAGCATACTTGAGTTTAGAGTCCCAGGATTTCTGGTTTTCAGTCAACAACTTCTTAATAATTCCGATGAGAGTCTTGTTTGATGATTTTGCTAGGCCATTTCCTTGAGGTTAATAGGGTGTGGAATGTGTCAAGGAAATGCTATGACTGCCACATAAGTCAATCATGGCTTTGGAATTGAACAAGCTTACCGGGGCAACCAAATCTGGCGAAAATATTAGTTTCCGGGAAATTCATGATCACCTTGTCAGTGGCATTCCTAGTGGGCACAACTTCAATCCATTTGGTGAAGTAGTCAGTGAGTAAGAATCCACTTGTGTTGTCCACTAGAGGGTGGATTTATCTCTCCTATGAATTATAACCCCCATTTCTGAAATGGACTACTGGCAGTGACATGTTTTAGGGGTAGTGATAGTAAATTTTGTTTCCCTGCAGATATTTGACATTCATTGCAGGCTCTAATAGTAGCAAACACATCAGACAAAAGGGTGGGCCAGTAGTATGCTTCCCTCAAGATCTTGAGAGTTGTGGCCTTCAAATGTTGGTGCCCTCCACACACTCCTTTGTGATTTTCTACTGTGACTTGTTTGGCTTCATTTTCATCAAGGAATTTTAACAGGATGCCAACAGGATCCCTCCAATACAAGCTTTGATTTGAAATGCATAATTTGATAGCCTTCAATTTGAGAGACCTGGCCCTTTCCTTCTTCACATCTGGTGGACATTCAAAATACTGCATAAAATAAATGATGTTTTTATACCAAGGTGAAGAGGATTAGTTTTCATATACTTGTAAACTGTCTTGTCCAGGTTGCATGATGGGTGCGTCTAATTGGGTGAAGATTTGATGTAATTATAGCACCTTACAATTTGATTCTGATAGCAATTTGGACAATCCTTTCCCCTTGATCATCTTGGTGGGCTTTATGTGCAGGTCATACTCCAACAGTTTGACAATCCATTTTTCTCTTTTCCCCTCACTGTCTAGCTAGACCATAATCTCTTTGACACAGATGTTAGGAATAAAGGCTGTTATGATAGACTGTAGCACATAAACCCTAGAGGTTTTGAGTGCTTTGACTGGTGCATAAGCCTGTTTCTCTAATATATTATACTTTAGCTCAACATCTCAGAGGGATCTGCTAAAAAAAGCTATTGGATGTTCATTCCCTTCTTTATTTTTCTGCAACAGTACAACAACGATGGTTTCCTCTGAAGAAAAGGAGAAGACGAATAAATATTTGGTGTAGTCAGGGCTGGCCAATACAGGGGCCTCAAATAAAGCTTGCTTCATTGTTTAGAAATATGATTCAACCTCCAAGGACCATTTTATCACAACATATTTCTTCAACATGTTAGTAATAGGCTTTAGAATTTCAGCAAAATTGGGCACAAATCATCCGAGGAAGTTTATCAAGCCTTTTTATTTCTGGGGATCTCAATCTATTGAATGGCACAAACCCTCTTTGGATCAATTTTTATACCTCCTTCTATATGATGTGGCCCAAGAGATTCCCTTCTGTCATGGCAAAGTGAGACTTTCTAGGATTGAGAGATATTCCATACCTCCCGCATTTCTTGAAAACTTGCTCCAAATGCTGCAAATGTTCCTCATCAGAATTGGAGAAAATGGTGATGTCATCCAAGTATATAACCATAAATTTGTACTTTTCCCCCACAAAAGCAATGTCCATGGCCCTTTGAAAAGTGGCCCCTGTGTTCATTAGCCCAAATGGCATCTTGTCATACATGAATGTTCCCCATGGGGTAGTGAACATTGTTTTTTCTTTATCTTCTTTACAAACAACTATTTGGTTATAAACATAGTATACATCTAATAAGGAGATCCTGTGTGCACCTACCACCCTAACCAGAGTATCCATCTAATAAGGAGATCTTGTGTGCACCTACCACCCTCTATAAAATATGATCCATCTTGGGTAGGGGGTAATTTTCCTTCAGAGAACACTTGTTGAGATTTCTGAAATCAATACATAGGAATATCTCCCTACTTTTCTTATAGGTACTAAGTTGGCCACCCAGTTCGAATACCTCAGTGGTACAATGATCTTCACATCCAATATTCTTTTCAGCTCTTTCTCAATTATGGACATTAACACGGGATTAAATTGTCGAATCTTCTATCTGAATGGTTTGGAGCCAGCCTTTAGAAGGATCTTGTGCTGGATGATGTCAATGTCAAACATCTTCAAGTATTCATAGGACCATGCAAAAATATCAACAAATTTTTTAAAGAGATTAACATACCTGTCCCTTTGTTCTACAACTATTGCTTTGGATAGCTTGATGATCTTGGGGCAATCAATGGTCCCAATATTGCAATCTGTTACCCCTTCTTATTGATTCTTCATGGAAGCCCCTTTGTAAACATCACTATTGTCAAAAAACCTTTCCAATGGCACTAGTCCTCTGGGAATGTGGTTGGTTTTTAGCTCCACAATATCATGACCAACCACTATCTTTAGCAGATGAGATGCTTGTTGATCTTCTAATTCCTCATCCTCACCTCCTTGACTTTCTTGATCAATTGAGATATTGGAGAATTCATCAATGATGTGTAGAAATATTTGCAGCTCTAAATCATCACTAAAGACTTGTCAGTGCTTTATGTTGTCTGGTATGGTTGTTCTGTGTCTGATTTCCACCTGATATTTAGTATTTGGGTGAATGGGAGGCCTGAAAGTGTTGGCAACCAAGGCCAGAGAATCTTCCTTCTGATTCTGTTCTCAGGGAATGAAAGAAATGTTAAATGCTAGAAATAAATTATCAATTAGATCCCATACCTCATTTTTTTATTGCTTGAGAATTTTCTTCTTGGCCTGATAGATGTTCCTTACTTCATTGATGACCAACTCATAATCACCAAAAACTACTAGACAATCAATGGCCATGTCTTTGGCAGCCCTCAATCCCAATACCAGAGCTTCATATTTAGCTATATTATTAGTAGTTTCAAAATCCAGCTTATAAGAGAGGGTTATCACTTCTTCTAAAGGGGAAATAAGGAGTATACCTGCACCAGATCCTTCCATTGATGAAAATCCATTGTAATACATATTCCATACTCTGTTTTGCTGACCTGTCAGTGGATGATCTTTGCATTGGATAACTGATATTTCAGGTTCATTACCATTTAGATGGAATACATATGACCCAATCCCATCCTCAACATCGCAAATTTGGTGATTGCTTGGGTTCTAATGATCATTGACTATGTAGCCTAACCTTACCTCTCGATATA
Source organism: Picea engelmannii (assembly GCA_009831015.1). Lineage (NCBI taxonomy): Eukaryota > Viridiplantae > Streptophyta > Pinopsida > Pinales > Pinaceae > Picea > Picea engelmannii. Next base: position 790,298 of record ML781353.1, on the reverse strand, counting down.
GCCTCCTATGTTCTCCTCCAAACACAATAATGGTGGCATAAGTGAGGTCCATTTGTAATGATCCTCCAACCTTCTTAGCCCACGTTCTAGATAAAAGCATACCAAACTTTTGGGGAATGTCTGCTACAACAATGTCCATCAATAAAATCTTAATTGGTAATTGTGCTAGAGAAACCACCATATCCTTTATCAATCCCAGACATTTTACTTTCTTAGAATCAAAGGAGTATAGGTCTTGATAAGGCTTGGTAATCCATACCTAGTTCCTCCATAACAAATTTGGGAATGACATTATGAGAGGCTCATGAGTCCATAAGACAGTTATGAAGGATCTTATCATAGACATTCAAAGATATATAGAATGGAGGAGAAGCATCAGATCCATCCTCAATGTGTGGGCCCATGGAAATGGCTGGGTTTTCATCCCGCAGACTAAGGACATCAGAAAATACACTAGAAGGAGTTGGTTGCAGAACTTTCATGATGGATTTTTTGAAAGGTTCATTTTTTAACAATTCTGTCAGAGGCACAGGGATCTTGATCTTGCTGAGCTCATGTTCTAGGATGAAAGAGGTTGGTTTCCTATCAGATTCTTTTATTTGAGGGACTGTAGGTTTTGACAAGGGAATTTGTTGAGTTTTAGATGACATACCTTTATTTAGACTTGGCTTGGGGGGATCTTTAACTTGTTTGATTTGATCAGAGGTGGTGGATTTGGGAGCCCCTGCTCTCGTCCTCAAATCATATTTCTTCTTGGTTTGGCCTTGAATAACTCCCTCTTCCCCTATCTGATCATCAAATTGATTTGACAATTGTGCTACCTCATATTCTTGCTATGTTAAATGGTTGGTATAATAATCTGTTTCATTAAAAATAAAAACAATATCATCCACAACATCATTGTTCGCATATATATCCTCAATCTAATTGTTTTGGAAAGGAGGCACTACCCTTTGATCATCAATTTTTCTCCTTTCTCTCTGCATTATTGGAGGGGCATCATTAGGCCTTCTGAACTGATTTTGATTTCTATTTCCAGCCCCTTGAAAAGTTTTGTTTGGCTGTTTGGATTCCTATTTTATCTTAGCTATTTCAGAAGTCATGTCCTCAAAGTCTTGGTAATTTCCTTAATTTTTGGATCAGATGTGGTTGAGTTAGAGGAGGTAGGGGGGATCCTCTCTCTGTTCTTTCTTCTCTTTATCAGATCTATTCTTTAGTCTGTTTGATGCAAAAATATTAGATTCAACTTCAATGGCTGCTTCCTACATGGAAAACAATGTGGTTGATCTTCTCTCTCAGGAGGAGGGAGAAATCTGCATCAAATGAATTGGAATAAGTGATATTGGTAGATGCTTCAGTTGGTTTGATCTCATTTGGGATTCTACCATACATCTTATTGAATCTCTTAGTGAAATATGAAATAGATTCACCATTCTTTCTCTTTAGGGCCCCAAACTCAGTGATGTAGTAGAGGTAATCTCTCCTATCTCTCCATTGCTTTATGCAAGTTTCATCCAACACCTCAATATATAGAATGGAGGCCGGGGGAATACCTCTGAACCATTTTCTTACTTCCCCATCTATACTTTGTACAAACAACCTCATCCACACATCTGCATAATCAATGTTAAAGTTGTCTGCAAAGATATAAAAGGCTACCATATGTTCCTCAATAGTCACTTCTCCTTCCCCATTATATATAGGTAAATATTTCATGTAATCTATGTCCGGGAAGGCATGCAAGGCTACAAGAAGAACTAAGGGTGCATATCTAGTAGCAATTTTGGAATCCATCCTGTTAACGACCATGGCTTGAACAATAGGAATCTGCAAATTTATGGGAGATCTAGGGGTGGATGCAAGACTAGATACTGAAGTGGAATCAAGAGTTGAAGATGTCCAAGCCCCTTTGGAATTATGATTCTCAGGGCTATCAAATTCAAGCTTCTTGTGATCGTGATTAGACGTAGGCTCTTTGTGTGCATCTTTACTCTTGAGGGGGGAAGTATATCTTCGAGCTTCGCTGGATTTTCTTAGTTGTATCTCTGGCTTAGAGACTACTGTATCCTTCTCAGGGTTAGAATGAGCCTTCTTGGCTTTGCTGTTTTCATATTTGGATCTGTTGAATCCCTTTCTAGGCACCAATATTTATTCTTTAAATTTTACTCAGTGAAGTCGTTGGGTGAAATATGGCAATATGTCTGTGTCTGATCTTTGTTCACCATCAAAGGTCATAGCTGATCAATTTCCATTCTCCCAGGGAAATATATTTCCTTACTCCATTCCCCGACAATGACGCTATAAGATGTTGGTCCCAAGGTTTGCACTTGACTGCTAAAGGGGAAAAGTTAGGCCACCTATCAATTTAGAATGATTGTTTCTTTTAACTTTCTATTTGTTGGTCAGAGGGTTATTATATCAAGAAAAAAGGGAGGTTGGGTTGGTAGAATGATACAGATGAGGGTCCTCCTTGGCTGGTGGCACACTAATGACATACCAGTGAAATAATAGAAAAAACAAATGGGAACAACAAATTATTCAATGAATAAGTTGTTGCCAGAAGTTCAATACTTAAACTATCATTTCAAGACATTAAACATGTATCAAAACACAATTACTCCCACAGGTTGAAAATAAAACAAATCTTCACCAAAGCATTAGCTGTTTGACAGGTTGCATATCAGTAAAAACAAGTTATACAATATATGAAAGGAAATGAAATGTAATTTGCACAAACAAAAAACTGTATTCAAGATGAGAATAAAAACACATGAAGATTTGAACGAAACACTGTCATCAAGAGTATGTTCACAAGGTAGAGAGCTTTAATCCATGCATAATGGGTCCAACCAATCTGATGTATTGCTATTCTTTCTCCAAAAAATACGACCTTTACAATATCCAAAAGCTAACTATTTAAAAGAGTTGGAGAGGCTCTCGTTCTTAGGGGATTGAGACCTAATTCAGGTATTTGTTCTTAAAATCAATTATTAACTTGACAATGACACTGGAATTAATCAACAAGAGTGGTTCTTATCACACACAAAAGACCACTCTTGTCTCTAATCTCATAAAATAATGGAATTAATCAACTAAAAACTACCACTGTCTCTAAGATAGAACTGATGCATGCGCTGGAGAAAATGAGATGGCAGAAAAAGAATTGGAGTGGAAGACCAGAGTTATGCGCTGAACATTGGCATGCCTGCAAGCTAGAGGCCACCGAAGACAACTGGTCGTATTGACATATATCTTCTTGAGGAATAAGGTAGTCTTTTGAAGTGTTCTGGAACTAGTTGCGCTGAACTAGGACGATCTCCATGTTCTTTTTCTGAGACAGATATTTTGGCGGCTAAGAACACTTGGCATCGACCATGTCAGCTGCCATCTGTACCTGTAAAATAGCTTCTCTGGAATGGTTGACGACCCAACGATCATGAGGGGAGACGTGGAGGCGAGCATCCAATGGGGAGACAGGATGAGTGGATGTGAGGGTAGATGACATGTGAGGATAGATGTCAAAAGGTGAGAGGAGGTGTGAATACGATGTAGGTATCAGGAGTATGGAGTTGGCGACGTGTAGTGAGGGATATAGGTGTCGTGAGTGGAGGACAAGTGTTGGGTGGTGAGAAGAGTGAGGGAAGTGAGTGGAATGAGTGACGTGGTGACCTGTTGCAAGGATCGCTGGGTCTTGTTGATTTGATATCAATGGTCCAAATTCTCTTAGGAAATACAGGTTTCGTGAGTTTTGAATGTGAAACATGAAAAATCTCCCAGAGGAAAATCTCCGCAGTGAATGATTTGTCTCCACGTGTTGCGATCGATGAACGGTCCATATTCTCTTTGGAAATCTGGGTTTCGGGAGTTTTGAATGTGAAACATGAAAAATATCCCGGAGGAAAATCTCCATAGTGAATGATCTATTGCCACGTGTCGTGATCGATGAACGGTCCATATTCTCTTCGGAAATCCGGGTTTCGGGAGTTTTGAATGTGAAACATGAAAAATCTCATGCAGGAAAATCTCTGCAGTGAATGATCTGTCACCACGTGTCGTGATCGATGAACAATCCAGATTCTCTTCGGAAATCCATGTTTCAAGAGTTTTAAATGTGAAACATGAAAAATCTCCCGGAGGAAAATCTCTGTGGTGAATGATCTGTCACCACGTGTCGTGATCGATGAACAGTCCAGATTCTCTTCGAAAATCCGAGTTTCAGGTGTTTTGAATGTGAAACATGAAAAATATCACGGAGGAAAATCTCCGTAGTGAATGATCTTTCGCTACATGTCATGATCGATGAATGATACAGATTCTCTTTGGAAATCTAGGTTTCGAGAGTTTTGAATGTGAAACATAAAAAATCTCCGCAGTGAATGATTTGTCACCATGTGGCCTCTGGATCTAGATGGTCCATATTTACTGTGGGACTTCGAGTTTCGGGAGTTTTCAAATGTAAAGCATGAGAATCTCTCGAAGTGATGATCTTGTGAAGTGATTAGTCAATGCTTATAACTAATTATCTCAAGCTTAAGCCGTGTTAAATGTTGCAGGAGTTCAGGACTTTAGACAATTATTGATGTTAAAATCCGCGCGATTCTTCACTGCTGAATGGACGAGATCCGTTAATCTGATTGACCTAATGGATGTTTACCGTTGAATATTACCCTATTCGCTTTGACAATCTGAGCCCGAAAATGATCATTCTGAAATGCTGCGTTTTTCCTCGGGTGTTTCCTGTGCATACAAAAAAGGCTTGGCCGACCTGTGGTGAGCTCAATCAATGGAAACATGATGACAAGAATTCCGAACCAAACATGACATGTACTTATCCTTCAGGAAAAACATAAACAAAAATGCGCAAATACTCAAACAGGAAAGAAGCGAATAAGGACCAAGTCATTCAAAACATGGGAAGTTGACTTAACCAACCGAAAGAGGAAAAATTGGTGAAGGCATTGGGAAAATAAAGAGAGGAGAGGAAGGGGTGAAGACCTAGGTTACAACAGGTATGATGAGTATGATGATGATATTGAAATCTTTGATTTAAAAGTTAACGTTGTGAAGAAGACTAAGTAGAAATTTCATGAGGATTCTAAATCCATTGTTCATGAAGAATCAGATCATGTACATGATAGCTATGATTTGGAAAATCAGATGTCTCTACCAACATGCATGTGAGATGATATCAAACCAGTATATCACTGTTATAGTGCAGAATTTGAAGAAATCTTTCAAAGCTCTTGTTATGATTCGATTTCCATTCAAGATATCAAGAACAATGGAGACAATTTGCTGCCATTTTATGTTTCATCTTCATAATTTGAGGGGGGAAATATTAATATCATCATTAGAGTAGAAATGAAATATGAGCAACTTGGTTTTCTACATTGTCAATGTTCCATCGAAACCTGCATAGGAGATCTAGCTAAAGCAAGTACAAACAAAGCTTATCAAGAAAGGAAGAGAGATTCAATATGGAAGAATGAGAAAATATATTCACACTACTCCAATGAGATGATGATTGATACATAGATGATGATCAATATGATACAATGAATGAGTGGAATACACTCATATATAGGACATAACATTCAATAATAGCATAACTCATGCATGCATAATAACATAGTAGTGATGATCTAAATAGAAAGTCTAAAATAGAGCTAGTCAGTTAACTCCCATTGAACTAGTGTGCCAAAAATAGAAATTTCTCCAACACCCCCTCTGACCATCACTATGGAGTAAAAATGAGTCCCGACAACTAGGAAATATTAGGTACTCATGTACAATGCAACTAATGAACATTGAATAAAAATGAGGAAAGAGGGAAAACCATGTGGGAACAAAACCTCCCATCAAAAGACAATGCATCAAAATAAGAAAAGGCAGCTATGTTATTCACTCCAAGATGATCCTGGAAGGTCTGAAACTTATGTCTAGTGAATGTCTTTGTGAAGATATCGATAATATTTTTAGAGGAAGAAAAAAAATGCAGATCAATGGCCCTATCATGTACTATATCTTTGATGAAATGCATGTGGACCTCAATGTGTTTGGTTCACTTCCGCTATACTGGATCTCTACAAAATCTCAATGTACTATTATTTTCACACCATATGAAAGTCGAACAATGAAACTGGATACCAAGCTCGGTAAGGAAGTTTTGAAGCCAAAGTGCCTAAATGACATAGTTGACTACTCCTCTATACTCGGCCTCTACAGAAGATAAAGAAATGGTTGATTGCTTCTTACTTGAACAACAAATAGGGCCTGAACCCAAACTGAGAGTGTACCAAGAAGTGGACTTGTGATCTGTGCCATCACCAACCCAATATGAATCTATGAATCCTATGAGATCCAATGCACAACCAATTTCATAGTGAATCTCATAACTCATGGTGCCCTGAACATATCTAAGGATGCACTTGGAATCCTTCCAGTGAAGATCATGGGGTTCCTACATGTATCTGGAAACTGTTCCTACTGCATATGAGATATCTAGACGGGTGTGGGTGAGATACATAAGACTCCCCACCAACAGTCGATACAAAGTGCTATCCACAAATGGTGTATCCCCACCATCCTCAAGTTTGATCCTAGATAAGAAGGGTGTAGGTGCAGACTTACAGTCTTTCATGTGGAATCTATGCAGAATATCCATGGCATACTTAGCCTGAGAAAGTTTGATTCTTGAAGCATCCTGACTAATCTCAATACCAAGAAAGAAATGAAGTGAACCCATGTCTGTCATAGAGAACTTGTGATGCAAAATATCTTTGACCACAATAATGGATGAAGCAAAGCTACCAATGATCAAAAGATAATCAACATCGAGTACTAAAATGATCAAAGAGTCATTAGTCCTCAACATGTAAATATTTCAATCTGATTTATATCTAACAAAATAATGTGGAAGCAGATAAGAATCCATCTTTTCATACCATGCTCTAGGTGGCTTCTTAAGGCCATAGAGTAATTTCTTCAGTCTTCATACTAAAGATGAGTTCTAAATGAACCCCTGTGGCTACTCCATGTAGATCTCCTCTGAAATATCACCATGAAGAAAATCATTCTTCACATCCATCTGGTGAACTTCCCATCCTTTGGTTGCGACAATGGCTAGAACCAAGCGAATGGAGTCCATATTTTCTACATGAGAAAATGTCTCATCATAATCTATCCCATGAATTTGTTGAAATCCTTTTTCAACTAGTCTTTCTTTATACCTGCTCACCCAAACATCTATTTCTCTCTTGGTCCTATAGACCCATTTTCATCTGATGAGTTTCCTCCCTGGTGGAAGTGGAACTAGATCCCAAGTCTGATTCTCTAGGAGTGAGTCATACTCCTCCTGCATGGCTTCTTTCCATAATGGATTTCCCACAATATATTGAACCATATAGCAATGCATGGGAATCGTAGGTTCAAAATATGAACGTACATGAAATGGCTCCTCATGCTGAGATTGAGTCCTCCTCAAATCCAATGAATTCCATACAAGATTTCCTACTGCCTAAAGTGTGGATTTTGCCCACTTGGGAATTTGTTGAAGATATGATGTTGGCTCCTCATCTGGATGTACTACCTACTCAAATTCATGTACAAAATCCTCTGAATCTGAGTGTATGGAATCATCATCTCTAATGTCTGAAACTGATGGAGGCACAAGAGTATCTACATGTTGCACTAGAGGTGCATGCAAAGGACTCTCCTCAAACTGAACATTGCGCTCAATGATGAGTCGGTCGGTAGAGGGATCAATCAACATGTACCCATTCACATCATCTAGATATCCCACAAAGATGAAAGGTGTGCTCTGTGGATCTAATGCTTTCCTCTTTTCAGAAGGAATATGGGCCCATGCACGAGATCCAAAGATGTGGAAGTGTGTGACATTTGGTTTGTCAAATGTCCAAGAATCAAAATGTGTCATATCCTCAACAGATCTATGAGGAGATTTGTTTTGTATATAAGCAGCATGGTTAAGTGTCTCAACCCAATTCTTGGAAGGAAGAGACATCACATGCAACATGCAATTGGTCATATCCTTGAGAGATCTGTTCTTCCTTTCAACAACTCCATTCTATTCTGGAGTGTATGGAACTGTATGCTGCAACTGGATACCATCCTCATGACAAAGATTCTGAACATCTTTGTTGATATACTCCCCCCCATTGTCTGTATAGAGGATATTTATTTTGTTCCCAATATGTGTTTCTACTGGAGCTTTGAAGTCTTTGAGATGCTCAAAAACTTCATAATTTTTCCTGAGAAAATAAACCCAAGTATAGCATGAGTAGTCATCAATGAATGTAAGGAAATACCTTGCTTTGTTGATGGACATATGTGGAAATGGACCCATGATATAACTATGAACAAGCTCCAAGGAAGAGGATGCTCTCCTTGCCTTCCCTTTTTCAAACTTCTCTTCAGGATGTTTTGCAAGAATGCAACCTTCACAAATCCCTTCAAAACAGTAAATATTTGGCAAGCCTTTGACCATTCCTTGCTTGGAAAGTCATTGCATGTACCTGAAGTTTAAATGACCAAATATCTCATTCCATACTCTACTACTATCATCAGCATGTGTTAATAGTATGGAGGAGTTACGGTCAACAAACTTAGTGAATTTATATAGCCTTGATTTGTGATCTACCTCACCAATTGAAATAACAAAGTTGTCATGCATGTCAAGTATATAAACTGAATCTGATGTAATTTTAACCTTTTTACCTTTCTAAGTGATCTGATAAACTGAGAGAAGATTCATAGAAATCTTTGGAACATGTAAAAAATTCTCAAAACTTTCATTAGGGAGTTCCACTCTTCCCTCTCCTATTACTAATACTGGAGTATAATCCCCCATGAGAATAGGGGGTACTGAGCATGATCTCAAAGAAGTAAAAACTTCCTCTTTTGCTACCATATGATATGATGCACTAGAATCTATAATCCATGAATCAGATGAGGAATTAATTGCAACAAGAGCACGATGATTACCTTTCTTAGATGCAAGATATTCTTCCTTCTTCTTCTTGGCTCCTTCTGGAATGAAGTTTTCAAGTTTGTTCTATTACTGTACCTGAGCCATAAGATCGATCTGTTTCTTCATGCATGTGGATTCATCATGATTCAGTTTATTGCAGTAAGTGCATTGCTTTCCCTTCTTCTTCTTCTTCTCTTTGGAACCTAAACCTGAAGAGTCTTTGGAACCTGAACCTGAAGAATCCTTGAAGGGTTTGGAATATCCCTCCTTCTTTGGCTCTGGATGTTGTGATTTCCCCTTTCCTTTCTGTTTGGATGATCCTTTTCCATAATGCATGGTGAGTGCATGTTCTTTAGGATCCTTGATTAGGCCCATTTGAATGAGTTTTTCTTGCTCACGTGTGAGAGAATCAATGAATTGATCCATGGTAGGCATCTTCCAATTTGTTCCCATGAGATACCTTCCTGAATGGAAAGTGGAAACATAGACACCATATTCTGGTCCTAGCTTGGCCAATATTGTTAGAATAAGTTGGTCCACTTGTTTAGACTTATCAATACCACAAGACGCTGCGCTCAAGATCAAAGATTTAAACTTTGTAAAGAAATCCTGTATATTATCAAAACTTTTAGGATCCAAAGTACTCAACTCTACCTCAAGCATATGACCTCTCATCTAATCCTACTTTCCAAACATACTTTCCAAGGTGGTCCAAATCTCATTTGGAGTCTCGCATGTGGAAAAATGAAACCATAGATCGGTTGAAATCAATTCAAGAAGAAGTCACGTGGCTTCATCCTTTCAGTTCGAACATCTCATCTTCTCAATTGCTAATGTAGGTTTTGTTTATGTCCCCATCATCAAGTTGTACAGTCCTTTCCTTTTGAGTTGGAATTATGCTTTGGGATTCCAATCAAAATAATTGTATGGTGTGAGGATTAACACCAAGTTTGACTTTAGAATAGGTTTCGTATCTATCTCTCCCACTATTTATGAGAACCCCTAAAAAAACTGATAAATCACTGTAGAAAGGGCACTTTAAGTGGAAAGTTTGTATAAGTTTCAGGAGGCAATCTTCCAGCTTCCTTTCTGAGCAAACAATGATGAATCTCTCAAAATGGTTGAAAACCCACTTGAAGAATGGGTCTATTTACTTCTATCGTGAGATATTTCCTCACAAAGTTAATATTTTGGGAGATATCACTGCAACAAGAAAGGTGTTTTTAGAGGCGGTCACACCTTGCCTTAAGAAACAGAGCGACCAATGTCTGTTACATGGATTTGCTCGCCAAAAATATGATTTCCTTATTATTTGTCTTATCTCGCTTGCTCCAAGTAGCGTAACTATGTTACCATGTCAATGTTTGATCGAAACCTATACAGGAGATCTAGCTAAAGTAAGTACAAACAAAGATTATCAAGAAAGGAAGAGAGATTAAATATGGAAGAATGATAAAATATATTCAGACTACTCCAATGAGCCGATGATGATCAATATGATACAATGAATGAGTGTAATACACTCATATATAGGAAATAAAATTCCACAATAGAAGAATGCATGCATGCATAATAGCATAATAGTGATGATCTAAATAGAAAGTCTAAAATAGAACTAGTCAATTAACTCCCACTGAACTAGTGTGCCGAAAATAGAAATTTCTTCAACATACATCAGTTGGATTTTTGTCATGATTTTCACGACCCAGTGTCCATTTGCATGGAGATGGTCTTTTCAAAGGTTTTCAGTGTTGTATCATTCGAAATGTAAGCAAATTGTAGTAGTAAGTATGCGCTGCTAGTTTATTTTTTGTTGCCAAAATTTAAGAATTCCTACATTTTTTCATTTTGCTGCAAAAAGATAGATTACGGGGTCAGTCATATGCTTGAATGGATGCATTGGCATTTTCACATTACGTGATTAAATAGCATTATTGGTTAGTAGAGTAGGATGGTTGAATAAGCTCGCATATGAGCATTTTTTTTTCGTTTGTTGGTATGATGTAGATCAGTAATAATGACTCCATAAGCCCAATGGAGACACTAGTAGATAGCTTTTTTCAGTTTGTAGATTGGTTGCAGTTTATTTTCAGCTTGCAGAGTATTTGTTTTCAAATGAGCATAACGAGTAGGGATACAGGTTGAATAAATAAGGCACAATGGTTTGTGGGTCTTGGTGCCTCAAAGGGAGGACACCATCCCTAGAAGGAGCCAATGTTAGTACCCAGATCTACAGGGTAATTTTTTTAAAATCTGGTGCCATGTCCTAGAAGCACATGCGACACAAACAAATTTGTTGTCAGAAGAAGGACATTCTTGTAGTGCAATCATTAACATGATATTGTCAACCTCTTTTCCGATTTTGTATCCATTTCAAAAAACCTCCATTTCTACAAGTGTCAATCTTGGTAGCCCACTATCCTCTACATAAATTTTCATATTTTTCGAGCCTCCATTCTAGTGATTTGGATATATGTGTTCCTTTGGCATATATTCAATTTTTCAAGAGATAAAATTCATGTCTTTTTCAAGGTCAATTTTTTTTATTCAAGAGATAAAATTCATGTATTTTGTATCCATTTCAAAAAACCTCCATTTCTACAAGTGTCAATCTTGGTAGCCCACTATCCTCTACATAAATTTTCATATTTTTCGAGCCTCCATTCTAGTGATTTGGATATATGTGTTCCTTTGGCATATATTCAATTTTTCAAGAGATAAAATTCATGTCTTTTTCAAGGTCAATTTTTTTTATTCAAGAGATAAAATTCATGTATTTTGTATCCATTTCAAAAAACCTCCATTTCTACAAGTGTCAATCTTGGTAGCCCACTATCCTCTACATAAATTTTCATATTTTTCGAGCCTCCATTCTAGTGATTTGGATATATGTGTTCCTTTGGCATATATTCAATTTTTCAAGAGATAAAATTCATGTCTTTTTCAAGGTCAAAAAGGTTAAATGTTAAAAGTGTTGTTTGATTGTTGGACAATAAAAAATATTGGTTTTTTTCATACCCAATCTCCAATAATAAGTCATAACCAAGTTCAAATTCCCACCATCACCAATGATCGAGGTCCAAACTTCATGTTGAAGCATCAAATGTTAAGCTCGAGTACCAAGGACCCAAGGAAACTTTTTATTTCCATTCAAAATTTTTATTGGGCCTAGTATCGAGCTTGATATCAATTTATGTGACCTATGGCTAGACGTTAATCAACATCACAAGCACCCAAGTATAAAGTAATACATACATAAGGCACCAAGGGACAGTTCGAGGGTCATAGAGGTAACTGCAACAAATGTTAATTTTAAAAGTTAAATATTATATGATTGTTTGCATGTGGGATATAGTCCCAATGCTCAAAAAAACAAAACATACAAACTGTCATGTATTAGCCATACTCAATTGTAGAGCAATGTTTATGAGATCACCTCAAGAATATTTGCAATCAATATGCCTCAGCCTGAGTGCATGTGTCAAGAGCGCCAATTCTCAGAGCATTTCTTAGGTGTGCCAGGGTTCATAACCAGATGTCTGTATATTAAAATGTTAAGTAACCCGAGTGCCTAGGAGGATGCTAGGTGTCAAATAAATCGAAAAAATGTTAGTTATGGAAAAGAACTGAGAACACAGTTGAGGTATTATGATAGGTGCTTAGTTCTGAGAGTGCCAAAGGATTATTGTGGTTGGATATTCACATCTTCTCTGCATATGTGAAAGGAGGAGAATTTTGTAATGTTGTAAAAGATTCAAGTTAGTTCTGTCAATAAATTGGAAAGGTCAAGATTGTGAAAAGAAAAAACCCAACTGTTCATGACGTGCTTACCAGTGATCCCTATGTTATTCTGATTTTTGAGAAGCAAGCAATGAATCAACACTAGATGTTAAGGCAGTGGGAATTTCTTTCATAAGTATTCATTAAGTGAATGTCAAGTGAGAATGATGTGCACCCACATCAAGCGCTAGATCACTCATCAAAAACCAATTTCAACGCCATATTTCAAAGAGAATAAGATCGCTGAAGTGGTTTTATTAGATTGCAGGAAAATAACAGATTTTGTGCCATAGAATTAAGCACCATGATTCTGATCCAAAATCATTGGAATTTCATGTTAAGTTATGCAGGTTGCATGCCAGGGTTTGGGTGCAAAGGAACCAGACATTTCCCATAATAGATTGAAGTCTAATAGCGGGGGATTGTGGTAGAAGCAACTCATCCAAATGGAGAAAAACCCACCATGAAATCTCAAGGATCGTTGAAAATATTGCACCAGATCGCTAAGGGAATATAGTTCAAGAATAATTATCGCATCAAGTGGCATAAAATTGTGTAATAGAGGAAGAAGATCAGGAAGTTTAAGTGCCATATTTGACCAGAATGCAACAATAGTTATGAACTTGCTATGCCACGTTATCAAAATTACAATTTGAATAGATTCCTTGAGATAACAATGGGATTTGGATCAGATCAGATAGTTTTTGAGATTTCTTCAACATGTAATATTCATCTCCAACTTTTGTCAACATTAGAAAACAAAGAGAATTAAAGAGAAACTTCCATATTTTCAGGAAGATAAGATGTCGGTCATAGATATCATTTCGGATTTGAAAGAAAGTTCAGCATCATTTCCAGAAGATCAACGTCAACATTTTCAGGCATGAAAATAGCAAATACACAGGTGGAAGAGTATCATCAATTAGGTGTGTTTGTGTTATGATGATAATTCCAAAGTTTTGAGCCAGGTAACTAGATGTAATCTGGATGTAACCAAAGATGACTGCTAGAATTTAGGGGCTAAGATATGTATCCGAATCTTTTCGAAATGTATAAAAGAAGGATCAAATGAGGAAATAAGGGTTGAGTTTTGGGGGCCTAAGAAAGGGACTTTGTGAGGGGGGCTTTTAATAATAATTTCTTCTAATGAAGCCCCCCCTCTCACTGATTTTGTGAAGGGGGGCTTTTAATAATAATTTCTTCTAATAAAGCCCCCGCCTCCCACCCTCAAGGATCAAATGAGGAAATAAGGGTTGAGTTCTGGGGCCTAAGAGAGGGACTTTGCGAGGTAGAGGGCTGTGTATGATTTCATTGTAAGCCTGAGGGTAGCTTTTTATTTTCTGTATTTCAACATCAGAACTATATGAGAACCTTGCCTACTAGTCTGTGTTTCTCATCGTGTTTGTTTTTCCTCTTGTCTGAATAGAACTCATGTGCTACATATTTCCTATGCATTATGTTTTAGTGTACTTACTCTGTACCTATAAGGTTCATTCAAATATCTAACATCCATTCTCAAGAAATATTTTATGTTTAATGGATATTCTTATTATGGTTTATACATGTCTGATATGATAGAGAAAAAAGTGTTTTCCATATTTGTTCCCTTTAATTATTCTATTTACTTATGCTTTACCTATGCCTATCTAGTAACTAGTTTGAGTACCTTTTATCAATGAAATATTTCAGAGACTCCATGCCCAATTGTCTTGATCATTGATCTTTATATGCGTTAATTCATTTTCTTCCACACTCTTTCTCTCCCTGTTTACCGGATCCACCGACTCAAACTTAAACAAAACATCACAAAAATTAAGATGTGCTAGGATTGGCTCTGCTGCAGTCTAGGGACAACGTTTAACACGAACAACAATTTTGGAGGTCATAAAAAATAATTATGATGGAATGAAAAGGACTCCAAATATCAATTAATCAATGAAATATGTCAGAGACTCCATGCCCAATGGTATTGATCATTGATATTTATATGTGTCAATTCATTTTCTGCCTCACTCTTTCTCTCCCAATTTACCTGATCCACCGACTCAAACTTAAAAAAAACATCACAACAATTAAGATGTGCTAGGATTGGCTATGTTGCAGTCTAGGGACAATGTTTAGAATGAACAATAGTTATGGAGGTCATAATTTTTTTTTATGATGGAATGAAAAGGACTCCAAATATCAATTGTTTCCCATAATGTGTTTAATATTAGATCAAAAACCAAAATGGGAATGCATGAATGAAACTAGATTTCAGATCTGCTATTGAGTTGGTGAAATTTTGGTTGATTAATTCAAAAACATGTTGCGAAGGAATCTGAGAAGCCAAGTGTAGATTAACACTTCCCTAAGTTTCGTTCATATAAAGAGAAAGAATCATGAGTTGTTGGTTGCACAAACCATTTTCCAACCTGCATAACAAAAAAAATCTTATTTTAAACTATTTGACAGTTTGGGAAAAACTCTTCCTCTAATGACTAACTTATTAAAATGAAATTAGATTAAAAAGAAAAAAAATGAGAATACAAATTAAAACTAATCCTAAGCAAAGCCTGCTAAGCTACTCTCGACTTTAAACTATATTGAATTGTCATAAAACTTATGTAAAAGCGTAACACCAGTGCAATTATTCAAGTATTCATATTTCATTCATTTATCTAAATCACACAAACTTCCTCCTGAGAAATAAGTATTATGTGTTTTCCCACAATATTCCCTTCGAAAGGAAACTTAGTGTTGTTGATTGTTGTAGGATTTCAATCCCTGGACACATTATTTTTTTCCTGAAATCAGAATCAATCAATTTAAGCATGTAGAACCATAAAAAATTAATTTCATCTATCTTAAAATGATACTTGTCCACCACTAATCCTTTGTCATGCTTAAAATATAAATAAAATTTTGATTCAAAAATCACCAAGATTGCACACCAATGTATTTATTTTCTCTTGTCATTATTGATGATAATGTGAAACATCCATATGATTATCTTCAACCTTGTTAGAGGAAAGATGCAATCACTATGTATATGGGAGTAGTTAAGACACTATGATAGGGTACAAATAATCTTAGATAACAACCTAGATTGATTAATTCCCCCATTATAAATGAAAGGTATAATTAGAAACCATATTTGGATTAAATGACCAAAGCTTGATTTCTAATGAGCTTGTTGGAGATTTGCAACTTCGGGCAATCATTCTCCACAAGAAAGTACAAGAAGACCCATCTACACCATTACAGAATCCCCAGGAAGAAGTTGGAGACCCAGGAAGAGAAGTCAACCCCATAGGAATATAATAAAGTAATTGAAGACCCGAAAATAAGAAGTTTTCCCTAGAATGGCACCTAGATTAGTATACATACATGATTGGCTGATTTCATTTGGACATGAAGACAATTATCCTTTATGTAGTTCGCACAAGGCAGTTGCAGCTGCAGTTGTGATATTTCACTATATCTTGGTTATGGTTGTCTTAGAGAGTGCACCACACTTGGGAAGGATATTATTGGTTTCTCTTGGTCATCTTATTGAGGCACTAGGTCTTGGTGATTCTAGCCTTGGGGAGGATCTTATCTGTATGGTATTTTGGCCATTGATGGTGATGTACTGGTATTATATCTTGGACTGAATTTTTTTATAGAAAGGTTGTTGGGTTTCTTCCCAAGGTTTGGGTTTCCCAGGATAAACTCTTGTGTTCTTGTGTTTATTGTGCATGGTTAATATTTCTATATCTTGTCATTTCCGTTGCAGTATTATAGTTGAGATTTTCAGTGTATAGTTAATGTATGATAATTGTTGTATGAAAGAGTATCATGTTATTAATCATAAGGAAATAACTATCAAGAGCCGAGAATCATAAAACATCAATATGGTATGAGAGCTAGTTGAAATATTGCCACTGCACAGTTTCAATTTTCCGCTACACAGATCTGAACTTGTCAAGCTCGTTGAACAATTTGTTGGAGGAAGTTGAGATTAATTTTTCCATAGATAAACTCTCCCTAGCCTAGCGTACCTCCTAGTGGTCTGAGATTACAACTTGGTGAAAGATGAAATTTCTCACTACAGTTGCAGTGGTCAGTTATAGTTACAGTTGTAGTTGCAGTTGTCAGTCACAGTTGTAGTTGCAGTTACAATTATAGTTTCTAGTTGCTAGTTACAGTTGCAATTTCTAGTCACTAGTTGCAATTGTCAGTTGCCAGTTTCCAGTTGCACAAACCTTGAGATTAGAAGACAAGATGGATGGTGCTACAAATTTCAAAGGTACGCACTTGTAAATAAATTATATCATGAGGGTGTTTGTAGGATATGTACACTTGGAAAAAGGACCTTTGTCCAAGCAATGATAGTAGTCTTGAAGGGATATTAGATCTAGTGCACTCAGAGGAAGCCCAATATTTTGAGGTAGAAGTGATGATGTCTCCTATAGTATATGACAACTCGTAATCAATTGGGACAGTAGCATCAAGACTCCAGGTTTACATATCAAGTTTGATATTTTTATATTATTTCATATTAAGTAAGTGTTGTAACTAGGAAAACAATATTTAGAGTTCTATTATTGCTGATTACTTTTGCTATCAAATGATTAGTAACACTTGAATATTGTTAGTGCAATGATCATTGTGTAAATGCTCACTGTTTAGTACTAATGATGCACTTATTTACAAGATGAAATTGATTTATTCTAGGTGATGTTCTTGGTTGTTGTATTTGTCCCAGGTAGGTTACCATGGAGGTCAAAACATTAGAAAAGTGTTGCTCTTGTATTTTTTTCTTGTTTTGTTCCAGGTAGGTTACCATGGAGGAATGATTGGTAACAACACTAGAATTTTTTTTTTCCTGTTTCTAATTTTTTATTCTTGTTCCTATTTACTTATCATAAGAATATTGTTCTTGTCTGCTATTTTTTGTTATTGTGCTTGTTCCGGGCATGCCATAGGTGATAGCTATGAGAGGGAGCTATAGTGATGGTTGCAGGAGGAAACAAATTATATCTTGATTAGTGACGAAAAGTATCTGGGGGTCTTTAGTTTGAGACATGAAGTAGGCTATCTAGACATGGAGTTGTATACATGACAGTATACATC
Organism: Picea engelmannii; assembly: GCA_009831015.1. NCBI lineage: Eukaryota > Viridiplantae > Streptophyta > Pinopsida > Pinales > Pinaceae > Picea > Picea engelmannii. Next base: position 772,432 of record ML781353.1, on the reverse strand, counting down.
CATATACCAAAGGCAAAGAAGAAAAAGTTAGAACCTTTTGAAAAGAAGGATACTTTTGTGGGATACAGAGTGTTCCACGTGGATATTGACAGGGAGGAGCATATGGCTCTACCAATGGTGAGGTATATGGACCCACCTAGTACCAATTCAGAGGAAGATAGAGTTCAAAGGGAGTCATCCATCAAGATCCAGTGGGGAGGATCAACCTCCCAAGACAATTAATTAGAGATCAGACTTCAGAAGATGCAGAGGGAGCATATGGCTCTAGAGATTGTATAGACTCAGAGGGAGTCATGTTTAACATGGATCATGGTACTCCGGGATTGATGGGTACTTGATGATCTTGGTTTTAAACAAGAATGTATAGAATCCGAATGATCCTAATCTCAAAGAGAGTCAATTAGCTCAAGAGAGAGCCGATTATTCAGAGGGAGTCCGCCCCAAGATCCAGGTGGGAGAGAGACATATCCAAATATTGATAGACAAGCATCATGAGTTAAGGAGGATAGACAAAATCTTCCGAGGAAAGAGGATTCTAGGAGATGTGATCTTGCTACAATGACAGAGGAGGCTTCCAGTTAGGAGTACTAGGTATGGATTTTTTCTTAGTCATAGAGGGAGCATCTAATGAGGTAGATTGGAAAAAACGACTTACTCCAGTGATAGAGGGAGTTGGATTCAGAGTTCGAGATGGAGGATCCTGGATGAATGTACTCTTGGGATTAGAGGTGTGATGAGATAATATAAGATCTTCCTCATTCAAGGGATACTGATGAGATTTGATATAATGGACTACAAGTCCATGACTACACCTATGATGAAAAATATGAAGAAGTTGAGTGATTCTTCTTGAGATTTAGATTTGGTGGATCCCACAATGTACAGGTAGTAGATCAAATCCTTGATGTACCTGGTTAATGCCACGCCATATATTTGCTTTGCAGTGAGCACCCTGATCTAATATTTGGTTGAAGCCAAGGCATTTCCAGTGGGTGGTAGTGAATCATGGCACAATTGGATATGGTTTGTCTTAGGTGATGAAGTGAGGCTACATAGATATATAAATTCTAATTGAGCAGGGAGTGTAGTAGACAGATTGAGCACCACAACGTGCTACTTCATCTTGGAATCAGTTATGATTTTTGGGATAAGCTGGAAGCAGGCTTCTGTAGCACTCGGTACAACAGAGATGGAGTATGAAACAACCAGTGTCAGAAGTCGTGAAGTGGTGTGTTGACACTTGAAAGCGCAACATTGAATACTATGCTCATAAACAATTTCCAAGATTTATTATTTAACTATATTAATTATATACTAGTAGGTGGGACCCCTTGTTTAACTTATGACACTATAATGGAGAAGCGAGACTTATATTTTGTTTGCCTAAGTATTGGTTGTGACACAATTTCTATAGCTCATTTTCTTCAAATCATGGTTAAAATGCTAATGCTAATATGTTTTGGGAAAAGTGATTAAAACAATGAACAACATGGTCTTGATTATCTCTCGCGAAATATGATTATGCTACCTTTTGGATGAAAGAAATACACTCCAGTTTTAATTTTGATATTGTATATTGTCCATAACAAAGATTGGGTGATCACCTCAACCCTTGCTACTATTGTTATGCACATTGTTTGAATTGCAATTTGGTTGTGTTCATAGCAAGTTGTCATATGAGAAATATGTATAGTGGCAAGGGGTGGCGCACTTTGGAATATCGTGCACTTTGCAAATTGTAACATGGAAAGTTTGGAATATTTGGTTGTATTAATGGTTTTGAATGTTAATGGTATGGTGAGATGGCTAGTGGGCTTGGCTCGTACTAATCCATGAATGGAAATATGAAGGAAGAAGCAACGTGCAATAAATGAACGTCACTCAAACTTGCCTCGTTCCCGCCACCCTAGTCATTCTTTCATTTTTGCTATGTTAGTTTTTGTTGCTCCGCCTCGCCCGGTCGTGGAGGAAGTATACAACCTTGGTTTTTCTCCTTATGCAATCTTTTATAGGTATGTTTTTTTCTTACTTTTCCATCCATGAAATTTTCTCTGCCCTTAAATCAAAATGTTGGCTTTGGTTGCTCGTGGTCTGTGTAATTCTCAAGCTGTCATGTTGTTTTTTTTGGAACTGTGTATTTATGGTTGCATCCTTGGTTTCCTGTGGTGGTTGTTCTGAGACTGTTGGCATTAAAAATGGTCATAGTGTCTTTGTTATGTGTAACTGTTCGCAAAGATTTGCTGAGTAAACGTTGTGGTTGAGCATGCCTTGCCTATGGTTTTGTATTGTGGGTTTGTCCTCCTTGTTGAAATGGGTTATGTCATCCTTACCTCTGGTTTTTGTGAATACCCCACCTATAGATTGACATTGCTAATCTCTATGGTTAGTATACCCGCGCCATAATTTCGACCCTGTGAATGTTTAAGGGAAATATGATGAAGGAATAAATCCTTTTGTGTATTGTCCTAGACAAACCCTCAGTTGTTAGCCTTCCTTCTTATGGTCTCATTGTAAATGCTGCATGGTGAACCTTATGAAAATATGAGGAAATTGGTTACCCAGATTTTGGTGGGAGCACTATTCGTGTTATTTTTGGTTTGGGCACATGTTTTAATTGGTCACTTGTTATGATATGATGAAAAAAGTGTTGGATTCACTTATTCTTTGGAAGTTACAATCTGCTTATACGAAGCTCATGAAGTCAATAGAAATGTTTTGAATTATTGTTATATTATCCGTGATCGATTATAATAATGAAAATCACCAGTGGAATGAGTTTTTCGTGCCATGAAACTGCCAAACCCCCTGTTTAAATTTCCCCCATTGTCTCTACCACTTACTATCATTGACATATCTCGAACCCTACGCATTACAGTGAAAGTGTTGCTTACTCAAGTTTGAGTTGATGAGAGCATTGTTCTTGCTCGGTTACTTGGGCACGGGTTTAATTGGTCCCTTTCTTGGAAATTGTGGAAAGAGTCTGTACACACCTATTCATTGGAAATTATAGTTTGTTGAAGCTTGTGTTCTCAATAACAAATGTTATTTATCTTGGTTAAATCGTCATGTTTTATTGTTAAGAAAGCACCTGTGTTCGAAATGTCTGATGCTCGAATTGAGTAATACTGCCCAGAATGAAGTTAAAAGAAGTTGCATTGAACAGTGGTTTGATTAAATGATGGATATGAGTTTTTTTTTGGGAGAACTGTGCGTGATCCCATGGAATTTAAAGGACCATTGTTGGGGTTGATGTTATGAATCATGGCTCATCCACTCTAAGATTATTGTTCTATTCATGTAGTGATTATGATGTTTTTCGTCATTTTTGTTATATTATGATAATATGGTTATAATGGTTACCATGGTTAAATAATTCTGGGCATATCAAATAGTTTTCTGTGTAAAACAATTCGTAGGCCAACGAGCAATTTTTTTAAAGAAGGCATCAATTTGGATTATTGTTTTAGAAACATAAAACTGTTTAAACTTCAAAATTTTGGACATAGATATATTTTGATTACATCATAGGTAGCATGTTTTGATTTTTTCACTTGAATAGTATCCATAAAGTTTCCCTATCACTCTCCGATTTTTCACTAATTACACTCCCTCCATGATCCCAATTTCACTTATTGCATCCCTGTTCTGTGATATAAATTTTAAAAGAAAGGTCTGTGTGGAAATGAAAGAAAGATAACATAGCAAGGGTTGAGGACTATTATTCTTGATATTTTTATATACAAAGTTAATTGTTTGGTTAATTTTTTAACATTATTCGTATATTGATTCCCTCCATAATACCATTTTTTGCTAATTTCACTCCCTCCATATTTCCCATGAACCCTATCATTCCATATTCACATGGAAATTAATGAATGATGTGTTATGGATGGATTTGCACATATCTCGTGTCAATTTTGGAGCCAACTTTTGATTCATGTAAGCAAAGTGTCATGTATGGTTTATTAAGAGCTTCATTACTAAAAAATTGTTCCTACAGGATGAGATTTTTCAATAGAGGAAGCAATGGTTGAAATAACAAAGGCAGTGGAAATTGGAATCGAGGCCATATGAGGCCTAGATTTTATATCCATTTTGACACTAACCCATAAGAATTGAACCAACTATTCCAAGATGGGTTCTTTAATTGTATTGACCATGGGATAATGCACCCTTGACCAGAAATACCCCCTTTCCAGCCTCCTAAGAATATTCCCGACATTCTCATTCCTCCACATGTGTCTTTGTAGCCCGAAGTCCCCACAAATGATGGTTGGAAAGAGATTGTCCACTAGGCTGTCTCTCACCATCGTGGTTGGCCTACTATGTCATTTCCTTTACCACCACCTGTTAATCCCAATGTCCAAATTTCCTGTGCTATTTCGCCAATTTAGTCTTCACATGCCAGTAAGAGATTGAAAACTGGTATTCCCCAACCTGTGCAAGATAAAGGAAAATAAATTGCCTCCCCTTCTTCTCCCTCCATTGATTCCTCTAAATTTGTGTCTTCTCGCCTTCATTTAAAGGATGATTGCTCCCATGTGACCATCGAGATACAACCCCAAGGGTCCAATCAACCACGTGCTACTTTAGAAAAGTCTAAGGGAAACAATAGTGAAAAAAGGAAAATCGCCTCACAAAGTGGCAAATATGGTTTTTAAATTATATCTTATGTGATTCAATTGATGAGGACATTGTTTGATGGTTTTCAACATATTTTGGACATCAATCCCTATTTTTGATATTTTGTGGATAATGTGGATATATATTCTTTTTGGATATGATATAAATTATTGTTGATATTTAAATATCCAGTTTAAAAGATATTCAAGAGAGTTACTAGGGTGGCACATGGTCAAAATGATTATATTTTGCGTGTTATATTTCATGATATAAAAAGAAGAAATGAAGGGAGTCACTAGGGGTCCCACCTACTTAATTATTATTAATTAAGACCCTTAACTATATTATTATTATTTATTTCTCCTAAATGAATTAGTCAAGTTAAATCAACTTAACTAAATAAAGTAGTTGAACTACTTCAACTTATTGTGAAAGAATAAAATCTCAATGAGAAGAAGAGACAAGGGGAGAATAGAAGGATAAAACAAGACTAAGGTTTTCTCTTTAGTTATATGAGATAGTTTCAATTTTCATTCATTTCTGAGTTTATTCAAAAGCCTAATTCTCATGTTTACAACAAGGTCTCATTGTAGAGAGAAAGGTTCAAGACTGAACCACACTTTTCAGACTTTTGTTTTAGAGGTTTTGATTCATCCTTGATAGTTTGTTTATTCTTTTCTGTTTGTGAATTGATTTTCATGGCTGATAAAGGATATCTTGCAGAGTCAAAACGACAACAGTTTGTGGCAAGCTGATCCAAATTATTCATTTCAGTTTTACTTTACTGTCAAATTATTTTTGTATGGTGTTCATCGGAGATCTCTAAATCAGACTTTGGTCCATACCCTTGCAGGGGTTTGGTAAAGAGAAAAACACTTTTGGTATCTCAGAATGAAATAAAATCATATTGTTATTTTGTCTCATACATGTGTTTTCGTGACTTGGTTACTTTTTCTCTTTTGATCTCCATGTTTACATTATCGTAAAATCTGTGTACATTCCAATAGCTTTTATAAATTTTATTTTATATTGCAACATATTTAAATTATAAAATCAACCTCAATCCTTGTAATTAATACTTGTGGATTGAGTGAATATTTTGAGGCTATAAACCCTGGGTGACATTCCCAGCTATCTTGTTCTAGCCAGGAAAGATCTGAAAATGATTAAGTAAGGTAATCCAAACCCTTTCCTCAACATGGTGCAACTTCAAAATCTACTTGCAAGAATTCATCCGAGACATGGTATAGAAGGGAGTAGTGAAGCTCCAGTACTTATCCATAGATGAGAAGATTGCGGATATCCTCCTAGAGTGGCTATGTTGACTTGGCTGAGGATGATGATACACTTGATTATCCATGTCGATTTGGCTAGTGATGAGTTTTGATGTTTCAACATTAGGAAAACATTCTCCTAGATTAGTCATGTACGAGGCTATGCTAGTGTTGATATGAACAAGGGAGAATGATTCATTCACTCATGGGGATCTGCATGTGGTGAATGGCCTAGGTATGTTGATGTTCTCTAGGGAATAACATCAGGCATACATTCTCCCATATTGGTCATGCACAAGGCTATGCTAGTGCTGATATGACCAAAGGAGAATGATTCATTCACTTACGAGGCTCTACTAGTAGTGAATGACCCATAGCTTTGGGTAGACACAATCCCAGATTGGTCATGCATGGGGCTATGATAGTGTTGATATGACCAAGGGTATTGATTCATTCATCCACAAGGATTTTTTAGTGGTGAGTGGCCCAGGTAAGCATCGGGAATAAATTATGTTAAGCCCTAATATTGGCTCATTACCCCTTAATTGGGGCATATTATATTAGTAATTTTATTTTATTTATGTCGGCTTTAGGCCATTNGTTGTAATTATACCTCCTAGTCTCCTATATATAACAAGGAGACATTTTCATTTTGAATCATCTTGTACTTGAACATTTAAGTGGGGTAAAAGGAGGTTTCCCCCTCGAAGAGGCTTATTATATGAAATTGTATCTTTTTCAAGGCTTTGAGTACTTTTTCTGAGGTTTTTCTATGCTATATTGGTATTTGGTTCTTAACATATGGTATCAGAGCTCAAGGTCTTGGGGTTTCACTGCTACATCTGAGACACCTTGGAATTTTCGCTATAACTTTTACAATGTTTCAGAGGAAACGACTTGGAGAATATTTAGTAGACAGATCAAGGTACGTTGGGTTCAAAATTTAGCTCCTCAGGCCTTATACTTTCTGAGATACAACCCGTACAGGATAGGGTTCTGGAATCATCCTGAAATGAGTCATTGCAGAATTTTCGCTATAAAAACTTTTTCGTAACATTTTAGACCCTAAAATTTGAAGGCTATTTACAAAAATTAGTAAGGTATCTGTGGTAAAATTTTTAGCTTCTGGGTCATCTTAAATTTGTAGATACACCCTGTGTAAGATAGGGTATCTGACTAGTCTCAAGAAGGTGTTCCAGGTAAAACAATCATAACTTCTTCCTAGAGTATCCAAATTGAGTGGGACTAGTTTCATTGAATCGTGGACAGTCTGTAGTATTTATGGTGCGAGTTTCAGAATTTTATATCAATTATTTTGTGCAGGGCATGCTATACAAGTGAGATCTTCTGGAAAGGACAAAAATCGACAATTTGTGGGGAAGTTACCATAAATTCCACTTGGCACATCAAATTTTGATCAGACCTATGGCATTGCAGAGAAGAAATATCAGAGAACTGCATAAAAGAAAGTTTCATACCCAGAAGGGCTGAAAATTGGGAGATACAATAGAAGAAATATTGTCTAGCAGAACCACCTCAAAATCAAGGTTCAAAAGTGATACTTGGCCAACATGCCACCAAAAAAGGGAACTTATACACCAACTAAGCCTCCAGAAAATCCTACTTGGACTCTTGATGCAGGTGAAGAAATGCGTAGGGACATAAATGAACTACAAAAGAAGATGGATTCAATGGAAGCTAAGTTGGATACTAAGATGGATTCAATGGAATCTAAGTTGGATACTAAGATGGATTCAATGGAATCTAAGTTGGATACTAAGATGGATTCAATGGAAGCTAAGTTGGATACTAAGATGGATGGTTTAAAAGGGGAGATCATAGAAGTATTGAAAAATTTTGTAGCAGAGAAGACACCTGAAAGTGAAAATGCATCCCATGAAATTCATGATGAGGACACAAGGAAGGTGAATCAAGAATGGAGAAACTCCAACTTTGGTTTGAAGACCAACCACGTACATTCCTAAGATTGATATGAGGAAGTTTGATGGCAAGGACCCAATCACATGGATACTTCAAATGGAGCAATTCTTTGATTTCCATAATGTGCCACATACACAAAAGAAATGAATTGCTTCTTTATATTTAGAACCTAATCAATTTGTATGGTATCGATGGATTTGTTCTCACAAATCACTCGTCACTTGGACAATTTTCACGGAAGAAATGACAACACACTATGAGGATACAAGGAGAAATACCTTCTTTAGCCAATTGATAAATCTCAAGAAAAAGGGTTCAGTTACCGAGCACATTGAGAACTTCCAAAGATTGAATATAAAGGTGACCAATATTCCAGATGAGCACTTGATTGATGTATTCATAGGAGCTTTAAAGGATAACATTCAACATGAGGTTCGTCTTTGGGAACCCAAATCATTGGAGAATGCATTTAAGGTAGCAAGAAATGTTGAAAGTAAAAATATGGATATGGCTACTAGAAGGACCAATCCTAACATCTATAGAGAGAACAATGCTCCTTCTTCTAAAACACCTCAACCTACAAGGTTGACACCTCAACAATTGGAGGAAAGAAAAGCAAAAGGTTTATGCTTTAATTGTGACAGCAAGTATAGTAAGGGACATAAGTGTGGTGAGAAGAAATTATTCTACATAGATTGTGAAGATGAGGAAGAAGAAGAATAATAACCATCTCAAGATGAAAACGTAGAAGCAATTTCGTCTGAAGAGTTGACTCCCACGATATCGTGTAATGCATTAGCTGGAATTAGCACTCCTCAAACCTTCAAGATCGAAGGATACATCAAAAAGAAAAAGGTAATAGTCCTAATTGATTCTGGCAGTACTCATAATTTCATTCACTATAAATTAGCCAAAGATCTCAATTGCTTTGTATATCCAGCGCCAGAGTTTCAAGTAATGATTGCAGATGGAGGAACTATCAATTGCTCAAGAAAATGAAATAAGATAAATCTTACTATGGGGGAATATGTAATGATTAGTCCAATGATTGCTATACCCATGGGTGGTGCAGATGTTGTACTAGGAATCCAATGGTTACAATCATTAGGAACAGTGGCTTTTAATTTTCAAGAAATTTTCATGAAATTTTCATTGGAAGGAAAATAAATTGAGTTAAGAG
>ML781353.1:719787-742482 GCA_009831015.1 Picea engelmannii | reverse complement strand
AGCTACAAATCAGATTTGGATGATGAAATTGATGAGGGCTTTTGGTTGAGGTACATGTTGAGTACATGGTTGAGACAAGTAGTTGATGAGTTGGCGCACATACATGAGGTGTATAGTTGATGATATTGGTACATATTGATGAGCCATAGTTGATGAGTAGCTGACACATGATTGGTACACACTTGGCACATGGTTGGATGCACTTTTTTATGGTACAAGTTGATTACAGGTTGGTGCATGGTTGATGCACTTGTTTATGGTACATGTTGATTACAGGTTGGTGCATGGTTGATACACTTGTTTATGGTACATGTTGATTATAGGTTGGTGCATGGTTGATGCACTTTTTTGTGGTACAATTTGATTATAGGTTGAGGTACAGGTTGATGCATGGTTCAGATTTATTGGTACAGGTTTACAGTGGTATATCTCACAGTGATAGTGTGACAGTGGTTCCATCATTCTACTTCTACTTCAGGGTGGCAGGACAGGGCAAGGACTGGTGGTTGTAGCCACCTTCCGGTTGTATCCGGAGAACATTGGGGATTGTAGACTCCTTTTGGTTGTAGTCAGAGATTTGGGGAGTTGGAGCTTCCCTCAGGTTGTAGCCTGAGAAACTAGGGGGTTGGAGCCTCCTTCCAGTTGCAGCTGGAAAACAAAGGAAGTTGGTTCTTCCAATGAATGTAATTCTTCAAGACATATAAAGAAAAAACATTCCATGGTTTTCTCCCGATTTGGGTTTCCACGTAAAACACTGGTGTACTATGTATGTGTGTGATTGTTTATTTATTACTGTTCATTATTGGATAACAATTCTACATTGATATAACATTTGAAGAAAAAGGATTATAATTACGTTATTACTGATTCACCCCCCCTCTCAATAATCCAACAAATACTAAGCCATGACAAAAATTATATCAATCAAGAATGTAACTAGAATGAGTGACTTAAGATCAACAAATCCAAAGGATGGAAATATACTTTCCAAGAAAATACTAGGTATGAAATCCCCATGAATTGGTTGGACTAGAATTTTGTCTTTAGTCAAACACTGAATTTGGGGATAAAATAATTGATTCCCAAGAAATTTCTTCAAGAGATATAAACATAAATATTTATAGAATGGTGTTGTCCACAATGTCAAAATGTAAGAGTAAAGGCATACACATCTTTACACACACATGAAGTTACTTGAATCAAGCAAGTTGTAAGAGTAAAGGCATACACATCTTTAAAAGAATAATTGAATAGAGAATAATATATGTGCAGCCAAAATCCAAAAATTAAGACTAAGGGTGTTGAAAGGAAACAAATCAAAAAGAAAAATTAGTTGAGCTTACTATGCTAAGTCTATATTGAAAATCATGCTGGCTGAAAGTAACCAAAGAAAACACTCATTGGGTAAGCATCCACTCGCATAGCTCCAAAAATAATCATCTAAGAGAATTCAATGAGATTGGAGTGGTTTTAATTTCATATGGGAAGAAATTTAACACTCAAACTTCCATTTACTATGTACGGGATAGCAAGATAAAAACTCAAAAGAAACTCAATCAAGCAAAATATTCCAATTAGAATCATGTTAATATGAATATTGAACACATATGAGTGCTCATTTTCACTACAAAAGGAAATGCAGATCATTCTTTATTTAAAATATCTCGCTTGTAAGATGACTAAATGCTTGTAAAAATATTTGACATGGTGAACTTGTATAGAATCAATGATCTGAAAATGACTCCAACACATAGAAAGTTTTGAGAATGAGATACAATAGTTTTTTCCCATATAAAAAATAATGTCTTACTAAAAAAACATTCAAAGGAAAAAATTAACATGCAATCCTTCTATTTCTTTCCATCACTGTTGAGAAACCCATTTATTGTTCAACCAACAGTAATAAAAAAGAAAAGGCCAAAATAAAACTAATTAAAAACTAGAAACCAAAACTAAACTATGCAAATAAAAGAAATTAGAGCTATGTAAAGTCCTAATGCCAATGCAGTCATCCATGTAATTCCAAGATTGCAAGCACATGTCCATCACAAAAAAATAGTAACAACATTTGAAGCAAATATTGACTAAAAGTAGGAAAAATTAAAGCATGAAAAACTCTATCCACCATTAAAGATGTCACAATGATAATTCATGGGAATTTTAGTTGAGTAAGATCCCTCCAACCATGCTTCAATTCAATCATAAAATATGTTATGAATATCATAGAATTGATGGAGGGAGTTTACGGGAAAGTAACATACCAAATGAGAACCATGTGTAGAATCTGCATGAAGTGTACTTGGTGAGAGAATCTTTGTGCTGATATATTTGTTAATTCCTAAAGAAAAAATAAAAGAACGAGGGCCTGACATAACCATCGGTTTAGAACGAAGTACCTCATTGTCTCGGAAATCCTCCCTGGGCTCATACTTTGAGAAACCATCAACTTGAGATAAATTAGTGGGATCAAATGATATACATGGACTAGCACTCACCATGGTATAATGCATATCTTTAAGACAATGGTGGAAGACACTAACATCAACAATCTCATCTAAAGGGTTATTCAAATAATGAGACTTTCTATTAATAAAAAATGAAGATGAAACATAAGAAAATATGGTCTGATATACATCTACTACAACATTTCCTTCATCCCATGAAAAAGGTTGATAAGACATAAAATTACTAAGTTCACGGGAAGATGCCTTATCCTCTCTATATTCTATATGCACCTTACCACCATTAGGTACTTCATAAAGGGTTGGCCTTGTAGATTTTATTTGAATAGGATAATGGGTGGTTTCTTGCAATATCAAACCACTAAAGAGATTGGGATACAAAAAATAATAAGTAGAAGAATTAAGAGAATCAAAAGCCTCTCTTGAACAAAAAACATTTCTGAAAGGTGCTTCTTTGAACGAAATTTCCTTTTCCTTAGGCACATTGGTGACTGATTGTGGATTGATAGGATCCACATTAGGAATGGTTTCATAATCAACACCTTCTTCCTCAACATTGTTTTCCTCTTCCAAGAAAAATGTAGATTGTTGTGCTAAAAGCGTTATGCCTTGTATGTTTATTTCTTCTCCTTGAGTGAAATAATCAATGTTTTTGTTTTGCTCCTATAAAATATGAGAATATTAAATATCTTTCAAAACATACTTATGGTTAGAAGAGAAGAGTAAATGAAAAGAATTTTTAGAACAAGAAGGTTCAGGAAATAATTTTCCAGCAATAGGAAAACATTCTTGATCTATCTAGGTTAAACTAGGAGATATTATAACAATAGAACAATCTAGATCAACATAAACTAATTCCACTTTATCCATTTATGAGGAGGGTTTCATGTCATGTGAGCCAAAATTTCTTTATTAATAGACCGATTAGCATTCATGTCTTTCTCCATAACTTCCTCATCCATTTCCTGTGATGACAAAGATGAGGTAGGATAATGAGAACCTGACATAACCATCTGTGTGACTCGAAGTGTCCCATTATCAATAGAAAAACCATCCTCTTGGTCAGCTATAGAAAAATATGAGCTCGAATTTACTACACGAGGTTCTTTTTCATCACAATGAAAAAAGGGGGGAATGGAAAGGTGGGAGGATACATATGCTTCTTCCGAAGAAGAATGTTCTCTCTGATCTATATCCTCCAGTGTAGAGAAAGGTCCAAATGTACATTGTTCAACCAAATCATTAGTATCCTAAGCATCTTCATGTGAATCCAAATCAACATGTAAATTAGCATTGAGGCATAATTTAGATTCTTCATCTTTTAGCTAATTTATTTCATTAGCAAGAGAAATTAAATAGATAATCAAAACATTGACAGAGGGCCTATAATTCAAAGGAAATCTATAACAAAGCCACATAAATCTAATAAAAAAGTCTTCAAGAGATTCATCTTTGTTCTTCCTAAGATATGATATTTCTGCACATAATTCATTATAATTATAATTCTCAAAAGCATATAGAATTTCATGCATAAACTACTCCCATGTGTGAATAGAGGAAACTAACAAAGTCTCACACCAACTCGTGAATCAGCGTGCAAAAGTAAAAGTGAACAACCTACATATAACACCTTCATGAGTGATATTATGAGACAAACAAACTTGCCAGAATTGAATAATGTGTTCAAATGCATATGTTTCACCCTCCCCATCTAATTTAATTTTCGACAAGAGATTAAATATGTTTCTAGGAGGGGTGTAAGGTACAGAACCAGAAACACGTCTCCATAAAGGGATTTGGGAAGGAGCCATTGATAAATAAAAATAATTAATAAGAATGACTCCAAAGGCTCAACTTGTCATTTGGTCCTCCTTCTAGCACCAATTTTGTTGACGGGTCCAAATGGTCTATCAAGCAGTTAAGGGAGAACGCCTGATGGGGTAGTATTTTTTACCGGTATGTGGGCCTAGTTGCCACTAATAATTAAAAGAAGAAAATAGAAGGACAATTAATCGTTTCTCAAATAATTATAATTAACTATAAATCTAATATAAAACAAAATAAAACTAACTAATCTAACTACTTCTAACCTATCCTGCGTAGGAGAAAATCTACATAATGAACACATCATAGCATAACAAAATTAATTGTAGAAATAGTTCATGCCAATAAATAACATGTTAAAAAAATAACATTTTATATTAAATCACAAGTAGTTGCAGATTGAGCTTGTAACATTACCATTGTATTCATTAGAAATCATAACATCTCAAACATCTCAAATACTACACACAAAAATAGTTCACATGACAAATATTCAAGAGGTTTAAATGGAAAACATAAATGTAGAATAGTCCCAAATGCGTTTGACAACATCCATGATATTGAAATGTTTTATGTTCTTCATTCATGAGATAATAGTATCACCATCAAAAACTGGGGAAAAGTCCCTTATTACATTCATTGGTCTTTCTTTTATAACACAAGGAGAACCTTTTATCTTCTGTAACAACCAACAATTATTATCTATTCAACTTGCTTATTTTGTCTCATTAAATTACTCGAATTCCCTATACAATTTGGTAAATGAATATACAAGCATTATAAAAAGAAGTTAAAAAGATTCCTGAGTATTTAATCTCACTCTAAGGCTATTCATGAGTGATATTTATTAAAAATATCATTGATCATGCTCGGATATATCCTCTTATGTTCTACAATTTTTTGGGGTGTTTTTGGTGTCTTCTTTATCTTTATAATGTGCTCTTGCAGGTCTAATTTCGTTTCGTGGAACTCAAGTTATGGTCGTCTGAAGTTTCACATTTTATTCCCCTTCAAATTCATGGCTCTCTGTTCTTTGAATTTTTTGGGATTTTCCATCACTAATCCTTCCTGAATTCCTCTTCCATCACGTTCTCCTGCTCGAGAGATTTACAACGAGCTATCCTTGGCCTGATTTGGACTCACATAGCTCAAGATATGGCTTCCTGAAGTCGACGCTCAACAACCATTATTTTACTCATGGGGTGATCTAGATCACTAATCTTCATCCTTAAAAGAAATATCCCACATGTATTAGGTATATTGAAATTTCATGGTATATATTGTCCCCCCCTATCTTGGTTTGTGTGTGTAAATAGAGGAAGTATATAACCTATGACTTGCATAGAAATGTTGGTCGGTAAACCGTAGTAAAATAAAATAATAAAGAAATAATGGATCTAATTAGTGTTGCAGGTAAATACTTCGCGGTAAAACACAATAACCTGTCCTAAGTCCTAAGGTGTAAAATTGTTGCACTCTCACAAAGCATGCGGTAAAAACTGTGCAGAAAAAAACCTGTAACACGTCCTAGCAGCAAATCCCACATGTTAAACTATGGGTTGCAGGAGAACCATGTGTTATACCCTAAGGTGAAGCATGAGAAATTATGCATAGTGAGAGCTCGGAAAATAATATAATTAATAAAATAATTCAAAAGTTCAAAGTTTCGAGTCTACAAAGGTATTGGTTAGTAAGAGTTGGTGAGATTCTGCAAAGGTATGCGGGTTGCCGTTAATCATGTGTTAAGTTATTTATAAGGTCTAAGGTATTTCCTGCATGGTAAACTCCCGCATAGGTGAGCCCGCAGATTGGTGAGAGTGTGGGAGTTGCAAATACATGTGAGAGTTGTAGGTTGGTGAGGGTGAGAGTTTCAGGTACATCCATGGGCTTCGGTCCCAAACAAAATATAATAAAATAAAAATAAAAATAAATAAATAAAAAATAAAATAAAATATTGAATAAAAAATAAAAATAATAAAATGAAATAAATATCACAATCGAAAATGAAATGTCCAACTTAAAAATAATGAAATGCATTACCTTGGGACTTTTTGAAAAAACACATAAAAAATAAAATCAAAGTGAAAGTGGAAAATAAAAGAAAAAATAAAAATAAAACACACACCACACACACATATATATATATAATGAAAAAAAAAAGTGAGAGTGTATCCAATTTCACTGGGACATGGAAAAAATAATAATAATATGCATATGAAATATACATTAGCCTATATAATAGTAATTTATTTCCATAGTAAAAGAGATTTTCCCATGCAATTAAAAAACTAAGCGTAGGTTTGGGAAAACCTTGGGAAATCAAAACCATGTATAGTTTTGTAAAACCATGGGTAAATAAAAAAATGAAAATAAATAAATAAAGGAACAAAATAATAAAAATTAAAAATAAAAATAAAACAAATAACTATACAAATCATATATACAACATAGAAAAAAAAATCCTAGTTCCACATAGGTCAAGGTTCCATCACTACTCAGGGTTCCACACCTAGGGATAAAAAATGAAACAAAGAGTATATGCATATTCCAAGTAACCAAGATGTTGATTCAGGTAGACATGTCCAATTGAGATCGAGGTCGCGCAAATATGGAGGTGTGACAAATGGAAAACGACCAGGGGTCAAGGGAGCTTGAAGCCAACCTATCCTGCTCACATGGAGATCGTGTGGGGAATACTCAAAAGAGATAATCTGATTGGCTCGCATGCTACGATTTGTGGGATTATACAAAATGTAACTCGAAGCACCTCAACACAAATACCCTCAAGGATTATCCCGCAAGCTTATGGCTTACATACTGTGGGTTGCAAGATACAAATATATGGAAAGGATAACTCTAACTGGGAGATACAAATATATGGAAAGGATAACTCTAACCTTACGTTTGCAGATATTTTCCCATAAACTTACATTCACGATTTGTGGATCACAAATTGTGGGAAGACTAAATGTAGTGTAGGATGGATGTTCCAAAAAGGTGAGCCCATGAAGGTTCTCCCGCAAAATGGGAGGGGTGGAGTTTTAAAATAGGTAAAAGATGACATCTCTAGGCTTGCAGTCTTCAGGGAAAACTATAAGCGAGAGAGAGATTAACATCCCAACGAGGAAAATATGAACAGGTAGATATGATAGCCTTGCGGGTTTCAAATCTTGGGGAGAATTGTGAGAAAAGGTGAATATACTTCTTGATGAGGGAGAACCCAATAAGGATCAAGGTTCCAACCATAGGTCCAGGTTCTAGCCCCACATTACAATACAATAAGATCTAGGCCTTGGAACAAAAGTGAAAACTAGAACATAAGAAATCATGCAATGGTGATGACAACAAATCTGACCGAGGTTTGGGAAAGACAAGGATCAATTTTGAATGTTTAATGTTGGCTTCAAAGATGATAAACAAGATCCAAATAGAGAGAGAAGTGAAGTCAATAGGAAGGAGACCAAGGGATCTCCCCATGCATTTCAAGGCTGGAGCAGTCATGTAAAGGAAATGACTTTTCAACCCTGCTCTTGCAACCATGGAAAGCAAAAAATCAGTTATGCAAGGAAGAATATACTTGCTAATATACCATAAATATTATGTTCTTTGCATTTTCCTTCAAAAAACTTATGAATAAGCACTAGGTGTGTTTTCAAAATGCAGAAAAAGGAAGAAGAATTTTCTCAAAGATATTTATCCATGATCTTGTCCTTTCATAAACAACTTGGTGTTGTACATAAACGTCATCAAAGTTGGGTGCATCTAATTTCAAACTCATAGAAAGGATTAATGATCTTGTGATTCTAGTTATGAGTTTAAACTGAAGAATATGATTAAGATACAAGAGATTCAACATAAATATGAATACATTAGGAACAACATGCAAGCAAGATGATGCAAAATGCATATATGTTCTTCATTTAACTCATCTATTCAAGAAGTCCTCAAAATCCAACTCATTCAGGGCATGAAATAGAACATCAAACTTTGCAGTCATATAGGATCATCAAATACTTTGAAAGCTGAAAAATATCTCAAACATAGTTTATAAATTTGATCATGCAAATATCAACCAAGCATCATAAGTCAAAAGAATTATGAAGAACATTTGAAAATATAAGATTAAAAGGATTAACAAACCTCCATAAAATACAATCATCAATGGAGATCCAAACCCCCAACTCTCTCAAGGTAGGTAAAGAATAATCATTAGCATCATAGTAGTAGATGACTAGGAATTATAGTTCAAATTTTAGTAAGTGGGATCTTTCCTTTCACTTATAAAAGAAAAATGAAAGGGGGGTTAATGTGTCCACAACACCATCCTTAAGTGTTTCTCATGTTCCTCCTCTTTCTTTGAGTAGATGAGTATATCATCCAATAAAACAATCACAAACTTGTCCATATACTCTTTAAACACTTGATTCATTAGACACATGAAGACAATTGGTGCATTTGATAGCCCAAATGGCACCACCACAAACTAACAATGTCTATATCTTGTTCCAAATGTTTTCTTGTTGATATCTTCCTCTTTGATTCTCACCCGATGATATCCTGACCTCAAGTCAATCTTAGAAAATATCATTTCACCCTTCAACTGATCAAATAGATCATTAATCATTGGCAAAGGATATTTGTTCTTTATGGTAACCTTATTCAATTGTCTAAAATCAATGCGCAACCTTAAGGTTCCATCCTTCTTCTTCATAAAGAGCATTGGGGCAACCCAAGGTGACACCCTTGGGCATATATACCCCTTCTTAAAAATTTGTTCAAGTTGCATATGTAATTCCTTCAACTCTAGTGTGCTCATCCTATAAGGAGTCTCGGACACTGGGGAAACTCCTGGCACCAAATCAATGGAGAAATCAATGTCTCTCTTTTGTAGACCGTGGAAACCATAGCACCTCCCCAAATACATCCCAAAAATATTTCAAGACTAGATGGTCTTCAATACTTGGCATTTCATCCTTAGTTTCCTCTTCCATATGGGTTGCATAAATTTGGCATCCTTTCTGGAAATTCTTCTTCAACTACATGGATGAAATTTACCTGATATATATAGGCCTTGGAATCCTCTGAACTTTTATTTATTGTCATTCCTCATCAATAAAAGTGGATCCCTTGTTGTAGAAATCTAGGACATCATGATGATTTTCCAACCAATCCATACCAATTAAGTATTCATATTAACCCAAAGGCATGATATTCAAATTTTCTTTTGTGTTGAGTCCATTCATGTCCATTGGAAAATCCTTAACCATCTCATTGATCCTTCTCTTAGCTCCCTTGGATAACTGAACCAACCAAGATTTTCCATGTTTGCTTCTTTGCAAATGAAATCTCTCAACAATATTAGGATCTATGTAACTATGGATAGCTCAAGAATCAATTAAAATAACTAAGGGGTGATTATCAATCTTACCTTCTACTTCAATCATAGGAGATTGGTATTATGCTTGCTTGTTTTCCAAGGTTGCATAAATCCTCATCATGCCTCTACCGATGTCCTCAATTGTATCAGCCTCTTGGATATTGTGAATGATCCTCATCCTTTCTCCTTTGTGAGGGAAATCTCTATATAGGTGGTCTCCCTCACATCCCCATCATTTTATGGGCCGCTACCTTGGCCTTTTCCCCCATGACTTTGTCATCTTGGGCTCACTTTTTGTTGGTTGTCCTTGAGAACTATTTTTGAAAAATGGTGGTTTATACCCTTTTTCTTTGCTCCATCTTTTCCTTCTTTTTTTCATCTCAATCCTTTTGAAAAGTTGGTCCTACTTTACACTATTCATACAGATACTTATCCTTTCTCATGGCTTCTTCCAAGGTCTTGGGATCATCAAAATTAATTTTTTCACTATAAAAAGAGGGTATCCCACTAAAAAATATTTGGATTTTTACCTTCTCATCCTTTATGAAGTTAACATACCTGAACAATTTAAGGAATCTTCTCTCATACTCATCGCTTTTCATGCTTCCAATCTTGAGTTCAAATACATATTGCATCTTCCTAAATATTCTAACAAGTATTTTTAGAATGCCTCCATGAGATCATATTCTCATCAATGTGCTTAACCTGCTTGAGTTGATCCCACCATATATGCTTTTCCTTGAAGATAGTATATTGGAATTATGGCTTCTACATTTGACGAGTAATCATGCAAATGGAAATATTTCCTCATGCCCAAAAACTGGGCTTCGACATCTTCTCCCTTTTTATGCTCTTCATCAAAAGATGGTGGCTTGAGCTTCATGAGCTCTCCTTGGAAAATATCCAACTCATGCCTTCTCCTCTGATTTCTGACATGGGGCACACTTGGGTTGCTCTTTGACCCCGAACGTGCATGTGATATTCTAGTTGTGTTCCTTGGTGAATGATGATATCTACTATCACTACTTGAGTGCCTATATCCCCTATGGTCATCCCTCCTATCATGGGATTTGTATTCTTCCATTTTCCTAGCAATGGATGCTTGTTTTTGCTAGAAATCTATTGACTTGTCTCTGCAAAATATTCAAACTATGTAGCAGTTGAGTGTAAATTTGATTATTCTCCTCCCGACCTCTTATAATCCTTTTATTGTCTTCTATATAGCTCTGCACTTCCTTCTGCAAGCTTCTCATGGTCTCAACCAACTCCACGGGATCTACCCTACTTCTATGTCCATTGGACTTGGTCTTTACATTTCCCATGTTGATATGTAAACCTCAGATATCATCTTCATGGATGTAATATCCTTGGGAATCCTCCATATCTCTAGTCCTCATATAGGAACTAATTATATTATGTCTGTGCCTCTAATTCTACAAAAAATGTTCATGCAATAATTATTGTTAGAATTATGCATACTGAAAAATTGTCACTAATTAAGTTACATGCCCTTCTTTACCTTAATTTTATGAAGGACATTGATACCCTAATAAAAAATGTGAGATTTAAAATATATTTCCTTATGAACTATGTTTCTGATGATTGTATTTATGTCACCATTTGATTTATGAGTTGAAAGTTATGACTTCCCAAAATCAGTAGTTTCAATCCTTTTTGCACTTGTTTCGCTGGTACCAACAACCTCAAGGGCTAACTTTTGCCTCTTGTAGAAAGAAATATGGCAAGAACGGAGAGAAATTTTATATCATCCATAGATAGGATTTATGATTGTGAACACATGATAATTTTCGAATTCATAATCTGATTCCCTAGTCAAATTCTGTATAAATATGGAATTGACGACTTTGCACTTTTACAATTTCTCTGGACTTGAATTTTTAGTCGAAAATGAATATCTCCGAAAGGAAGAAAAACTGAAGAAAAAAAAAACCCCTCAAAGAATTTTTTTTTAGTTTGATGAGTAGGCAAAATGTTGACTAAATGAAATTTTCTAGATTGGAGATCTGGTTTCCATTTTCCTCCCCTTAAGATTTCAAAAATCCCCCAAAAGTGCTTGGGAATAGTGGATTTTTCCCTGTTTTGGAAACTCCACTCCAAACCCTTTAGAATTTTGGAATAATCCCAACTAGGTATCTTCATGCTTACTTTTTGGGATCCATATAAGAATTTCACCTTTATCTGGGCTCTGATTACTAAGCACGACCCAGATCTTAAAAAAAAAATATTTTGTGTTTTTTTAGAAATTCGAAGCAGAATTAGCCAACGTCCCTCACTGATACTCTTGTATCCCTCGTCACTGCAAAAATACCCCTTAAGTTTCATTTGAATCTAAGTTGAAATGCTTTTTTTTATGGTCAAATCAAGTTTTTTGCTCCAAATGTTTTTTTAATAAACTTTTATATTTTTTCCCTTCCCTCTTCTCTTCTCTCTTTTCTTCCTCTTCTCTTTCCTCTTCTTTCATTATCTTCTCTCTTTTATTCATCTTCTCTTCCCTCTTCTTATCTTTTATTTATTTTGTTTTTATTTTATCTATTTTAATTAATTACGGGTCCCACTAGTACCTAACTAGCTCCTCGACGCTCGATCTAACCATGGATTGGACAAGGGTCCCACTTCCTCTACCAAGCCTTCACCTAGTGCCCATTCATTGGCTGCAGGGATTGGTGGGTCCCATCCCACACCCTTGTCTTATGTGTGAAGTATTTTCTTGATCCCTATATTGGATGATAGATGATTAAGGGAGATCGATGGTGGATATGGATTTTGGAGCTTTCAATTGGAGGGAGGTTAACGACATAAAAGCCTCTAAAACCACCAAACCTCCCTCCACCTACATGTTTCTCCCTTGTCCCTCATGGAACTTATGTCACCATTCAGGCCTACCACTATGCACTTCAAAACCCCAACCTCACCACCGTGGAAGTCCATGTCGCCATTTCCACGTGAATCGACATGTGGTCTCCACGTCACCAAGTACATAAAACTTTCCAATTTTTTTGAAAATTTAAAATTTACCAATATTGCTTAATTTCCAAAATTGACACATAGACCACCTTTAAACCTTTGGTTATGCTTATTTGGTTTAATTTGACCCCTACAATTGGTATGCCACCTCTATGTTCGACCCTGTGACCACTTCCAAGTGCAATTTGACCAAAATTGTTCATAACTTCGAGTTTTTTCCTACATTTCCCCAAATTTCTCCATGGTTAGCTCCACAACTTAGTCATTTTAGTTAAATTGACATTGTAATTATCAATTTAACCTCCCTAGACTGAATTTCATTTTTATTTCATCCATTTACTGCTATTATTTTCCCAATAACAATTCTAAGCATGAATTCCACATGAATTAACTTAGAAATTGGGGATTTTTACCCAATTTTTCCATGGCTACTCTGTAACTTTAATTTCATCTAGTTCCAGGTCTATAATTGCTCACACAAGGTTAAAATTGGGTATTTTTAACTTCTAAGCTCAATTTCCCCAAATTTCTCAGTAAATTCCCCCCAATTTCGCTTGGGAAATTTCGACAAAATAATTTGCAGGCATACTCGAATTTCACCTCTACTTCAACATGCTAACTTTGGCCCATGGAGGCTTGGTGTTGAACATTTTATCTCTAATACCAAATTGTATCACCCCAAATACTAAATCATACAAATTTTTTGATACCATTAAATTAAAATGTATGCAACAATGCTAAAATTCCCATGCATCTAACAACAATTTCAATAAACATGAATGTGGCTAATTAAACATACACACAACAACATATAACTACTCAAGAATACATAGTTTATGCACAACAATTTAACCAATAAAAATATTGAATATATATAAGACACTTATCTTTTTAATTCAAATGTCCAACCAACTACATAGGATGGATGTTCCACCCAACCATATACTTGTTGCTCAAATATCAACAACAAGTCATCCCTGAGCCATGGCTAGGAATCCAAAAGAAAGGGTGCCTATTTTCCACTCACAACAAGATAGTTTCCTAAAACTATCCCAATCCACCAACTCTCTTCCCCTCAACTTGAAAAACCCAAGGAATTTGATCCCCTTCTTTTTTACACAATCCCTCATACCATCCCCCTTTCCTCTAGGTATCTAGCATAGGTTGGCTAGGAATCTCTCTTGTTGGGGAATCAAGGGACTTACAATAGAAACAAGAAACTCTCAACAAAAACTCAAATTCCTTTGCACAACAACCTCGCTCTATATGTCTAACAACCTACTTCTTCATGCAATTACAACTCCAACAAGTTTCCCATAAAACCCACCATGGCTTCCTTCAAGTTTCAACATTCAACACCCTCTTGTTGTCCAAAAATATGCACGTTAAAAAATTGACTACTGTATCCATTCAAATTTCCCTTTTTACCCATGCATGTTGACTCTCACATTACCCAATGTTGATTTTACTGAGCCCCATGCTATCAATAACTATGTGAAGTAACTTTTCACCCAAATCTCTTACATGTATTCAATGATTAGGGATTTGATACACTCAAAAGGAAAATAAAAGGTTCATATAAAATAATAATTTTAGAAAGTGGCATGGGATTGTTGAGATCATTTCCCGTTTCTGGGTTTTCCTTCCCTATTCTATCTTCCAAACTTATTTTTCCTGTATCTTTTCCCTCTTCTACACCTCCCCTTGTTTATTTGTTTCTTATATCCTTTCTTCTCTCCCTTTCTAGTTACCATACTTAAACATATTTCAGTAATCAACGGGTTGGAGGGTTGGCAGACCTTCATCTCCAACCACTTTCCCATGTCATAAGTCTGTTGCTACACTACACTTAGCCATTTTTTCACTTCCTAGGTTCGTGGGTTCAAGCCCTCATCATCCAAGTTCTGTGATCTCCACTTTGCACCTAAATTTCCGTGATCTACATTTTGACCATCAGATTTTTCGCGGGTGCTAAGCTCCTAAGTAATTTATTTCTCCTGCAGGCAAGTCCGACATACCACCTTTCTACATTTAATGTATTTTTTATCATTCATAACCATGGGTTCGCGGGTTCATGAAAAGATCCATATTCAAACTAGCTCTCGTTTGTCCCCACTATTCTCTTTCTTTTCCCAATATGCATTAAGTGTTGTTTAATGCTAACAACTATTGTGCAAGCTCCAAAACGATCGTCATTAATGGCGAAAGGCTCGAGGAATTACTCATTAAATTGCATTAAATCTCCATTTTCCTAGGGATTAAATTAACATCATCTCTCCGTAAATATTTATTTGAGGTTATTATCCAGCTAAATAAATACTCTCATTAACCTATGGTATCATCATCTAGACAACAGTTTTGTGGTGATACTTTAAATATATTTGGTCGCAAAGACCAAAATTTCCAGTGGTCAAGAGAATATTCATATTATTCCTCTCCTCCTGCAAAAAAAGACGTGATTTGGGCATCTGTAATTTCTCTCACTGGGTGTGTTCCTCAGGTTTTTTACTGTAAATAACTTGTTGCATGGTGTGTGGAGAAGTACGTGCCAAGCTAGAGAATTATACAACTTCAAGATCATTCTCTTATTTCCCTTTCACTGCAAGTTTTTAGCAAGATGTTGAAGCTCCCAAATCCGATGCTTACCTTCAAAGGAGAAGACTGCAAAGATTTTTTGAAGAATCATAACAATGGGCTTGACCTCCTGCCTAAATATTTGGATAATCTCACATCTATCCCAGAAGACATAACTAGAATCCAGGTTGAGTCTTTTAAAAACCCCTATCGAGAAATTGTGTGGCTATTTACCAGGTTGACAAATCAAGAAAGCACTTATTTTATCTCTCACGTGATTTTATATATTTTGTATTTTACAGTGAAAGAACAAGCCATATTTGACTGGGGAAAACTGATTTATATCGAAATCTCATCCCAATTATCACACTATAAAAGGACAAAAAATTATTTATGGCTTCCTATCTGATATTTTCTATTATGTATTGTTGTCAATTTCCAAACTTGACCATTAGCAAGAGGGTGAATCGTGAAATAGATCCAATTACCTTCTGGTATCAGGCACTATGGAGACATAAGACCCCTATGTATTTTTATGAATTTTAGAATGATTTTGTTTCAGTCTTCAAAAGGTTGTTTTTGGGTGAAAATACTTCAAGGATATCTGACCAAGCTAACATATTCTTAGAGAAAAAAGGAACAATAGAAAAAATGGAAAATCACAGTGTCATAAGGATATTTTGTTCGAAAGAAAATCCTTCTTTTCTCCAGTATCATGTATTTGAAAAAATATTCATTATAGAGGTGGAAAGGAAGTATAACTTCTGGCTACATTTTTCCATGAAAAAAGGAAAAAACAATTTATCCCCTTTCCATGGAAGATTGGAGATTTCATTTTCCAAAATATAAATAAAATTGACGAGTTTGAAAATCATTTCAACAATGTGAATTTAAAGTATGTCGAAAGGATACAATGCTTTGATCTAAACAAAATATTTGTAGAACATATGCTTTCAGTGGGATTCGGTAACTCGTTCATCCAGACTATCTTGAACGAAGAAGAAGAAGGTAACAACCAAAGTACTCGTGTACACAATGATGGTGACCTAGAAACACTACTCAATAGTAATGATTTTTATAAGCAAAAGGGAAAAGGTCCCAGTGAAAGAAGTGCCCAGTCCTCAGTGGTTACTCCCAAGAATACCACATCCTGAAGTAATGCTCCAATTAATCACCTAGTTAGAAAGGTTATCAACAATAGTTAAGGTGGAGGGGGATAGAATAATCCTCCCCCTGGGAAAATCGAGAGTTCACATAAGCTCCATGTGAGAAAGAAAAGGAAGAATTTAGTGCAAGAGGAAGAGGATAATCTTAGAGAAAATGGCATCCAAAGATTTTCTCTGTAGGACATGGAGCTAGAAGAATATATTAAGAAAATATTTCCCGCAATGGAACAACCAGGAAATATGGATCAACAAAATTATTTATTGGAAATCGTTGCAAATGAGACCTTTAGTGAAGAAGAGGCATTTACTTTTCAAAGTGTTGTTTTTTATAAGAAGTCTAAAAAGTTGATTGTAGAAAGAAGTGACCAGAAGAATAAAAAGGGAAAGTCTCACTTAGAGGTTGACCTGAAGGACATGCAACGATCCCATATTTCTAAAATCCACAGGGAAACAAGGGATGATCTTGACGATTCTATTGATGGTATGGAAGCTGAAAATGCTAAGTTAAAAGAAAGGATCAGGGAATTCGAAAATTCCTTAATGCCTCTTCCAATCCTGGCAAGTCCTTTGTCAATGGTTAAACCAACTACACCCACCATTAAGTTAAAATATTTTCTAGTTTTCTCATAGAAGTCTGAAGTTATGTAGAGAAAAACATTAAAAAGAGAATGTCATTGATAACATAAGCATGGGATGTATCAAAAAATATGTTTTCTTTCGGTTCAAGGGCACATGTTTTTCATGCATATCTGCAAGATGATTTAAAGAATGAAGAAGGTTTCTATGTTGATGTTGTCTTTCCATTTGAAATAAAAGTATCAAACATGACATAATTGAAAATAAGAGAAGAGGATATGCCTTCTCCAAGTCGAATTAAACAACTGAATGCTTGTTGGAAAGAAAAGATAAAGAATTTGAATAACATTGTCGAAGCATGCAGTGAAGCCATAGTAAAAAGATAATAATTGTTCAAAATACTCACAGATATAGATATGGAAGGAATCACTGATGAGGTACAAGACCCTAAGTTAATTCTCAATGCAATTTTTATGACAAAGAAACAATTTGATGAACAAGTTGAGATATTAAAAGGGTTATCAACTGAGAAATTTTATGGCATAATTGAATATAATGAAGAAGAAATAGGCAATTGGTTGGTTGATTATTATATAAAAAAATCAAGATATTGAGGAGGAAATATACGGAATTTCTCATTATTAAAGAGACTTGGAAGGAAAATTATTCAATATTAAAAGCGGGCATGAAATAAATGTTGCACCAATGAAAAATTACATTGAATATTGGTTTAAAAAATAAATTGATAAACTAACTAAAGAAGACCAAGAAGCAATAGTTGAGATGGTTCCTATAAACATCAATGAGGAAAATAAAAACACAACAACGTGGAAGTGAATGAGGAAGAGGCCATCATAGTAAGTTTATGTTGATCACATCTTTCTTTCTTTATCAGTTTTTCATCCAGTTATTCTGCTTCTTTAACTAGAAAGGTTTAACAGAAATCTGATAAATCCTTCTTGTCTTCTTTCAAGGTCTTTCTACTCTATCATCGCCCACCATATTATTTCCACAAATTACTTCTCATTTATATTTTCTCTATGGTATGTGGGAGTGCTAATCGCATTCCTAAGGACAAACGCATTTAAATTTCAAATCTTTGTAACATACTCTATATTTTTCAAAAATCCCAAGAGAACTATTTCAAGATTAGTTTTGACTGTATTTTATAGCTCTGAGTTTTGAGTATAAAATATTTGAGATTTATCTATCATTTTCTTTATTTGAGCTCCACGTGTGTTTACTCTGTTAAAGTTCTCTTATGTGTGCATACCGTTTTCTTTTATTTTATGTGATCATATATTTTTAGTTTAACTATGATGGATGTGAGGAAACTTTGCTTATCTTTTTCAAATATGTGATGTGTGAGGTTCGTGGTCATCTCTTAGGATCTCTCTTTAAAAATAAAACTATTTATTTTACTGCAATCTTTATATTTCTTTGAATATCACAGCGTACTTTCTCAAAGTCCTATATTATTTTGAAAATCTAGAATTCCAAGAAAATCTTGAAACAAATAGGAGTACCACCTCTATAAAAATGCAGGGGGGTTGTATCCTTGTGTGGTTGTCCTTTAGGTCCTAACGAATTCAAGCATCAAAAATTTTGGCTGCTCCACTGGGGAGGATTGAAAATTTGAAATTTGGTTTAGCATTTTTGAAAGATACATGAATTTGCCCCAGGTTGATCAACCCCACCTGGAAATTGGATTAAATAATCAATGAATCATCTTACATCAGCTATATAATATGGTAATAATGACAGTTGAGACCAGGGAAGAATTGGAAATATATTGGTAGACATTAGTCCAAGAAGAAAAAAGAGAAATCGTTCGTAGATAGAGGAGAGACGAGCAACAAGACCAAAGAAACAAAAGACTAGCTAGAGAAATACAAGAAAAAGGTCCATATTGAAGATGGAAAAATACAAGGGACCCATTACCAGAAGTAAAAGAAAGAAACTCTATATTCTAAGAAGTGGAAAAAATATTCTTGAAATATCTCCAGACATGGTAGAAAGAAACGAACAACCGCGAGAAGAACCATGAAGAGAACCTCATGATGAAAGACAAGGAGGTGGAGGAGGTGGCAGAAGAAATCAAGAAGACCTAATATTTGGAAATCAAAGAAGAGTAAGAGATTCCCCCTTAAATATTCGATGTGAGAAACATGACTTCCCTATTCTCCCTAAGGGTACCTTGAAATAATTTTCTTGAGATGGAACAATTGATGCCAAAAGACACCTTAATTTATTTCTTGGTGTTTGTGATTTTCATCATGTTGAATATGACGATGTGATGGTAAGGTTATTTATTCAAACCTTATTAGAAAGAGCCTATGAATGGTATACGACATTACCCAGTAGGTCAATTGGCTCATTTAACAACCTTGAAGCCATGTTCTCGATTATGTTCACTCCTCCAGTTGCATATCATACCCTTCTCACTAATTTCACCAAGATTGGTTTGACTAAGAATGAGAGAACATGGGATTTTAATCTCGGGTTCAATAAAACCTTGAGTAATATTCCAGAAGATAAAAGACCTAATGACCCAATGATACTTGGTTTTTATAATAATGTGATGCCACCAAATGTAAAATATGCTATCAGAACATCTCAGATGGATACATTGGAGGAAGCAATGATTAAGGCCACTGGGATGGACTAAATTGTGATTGAGACGAGTGTTGACCCCGATATTATCCTGGGAAAAGTACAGAGGCAGCTGGGAGGCCTAAATATTGATGATCAAGTAGACTCTAGCTCAAGAAAGAACGAAGAGCAAAGGGTGTGACCGACCCAAAATCAAACAATTGGAGGAGGAGTTTTTAAAGGAACCATATCAGATGTGAAGGTAGACCCTGTTGTGGCACAAGAAACTAAGCAAATAATTGAAATTTTACAAATGAATAGAACCATTAGGAAAATTCAAAATGAGATAAATAGATTAAGAAGGGGGTATAATTATGTAGCAAATCCGAGAATGTCGGTCCAATAGCAAAGAAGGAACCATCCCCAAGAAAATATAGAGAGGTTTGAAAACACTTATAATTCACAAAGACAAAGGGTTCCCAAGCATCCAATCCCAAATGCAGTTGTTTTGGATGATGTATATGATGAGAAAATGGTTGAGCAAGGGAATTATCATTTACCTGATGAAAGTTTTGAAACTGTACATATGGAAGGATGTGAGATGTCCATGTATATATTTGAATAAGGTGACAATGACCTTGACTCTCAAGATAATGTTACCCAGACACGAGTGTTTGCAAATAAATACAAGAATAAAAATGATTCTGAAAAGGAAAACGAAAAAGATAAAGAAAAGGTGAATGAGAAAATGGAAAATGAAAATGTCACAGATAACACTGGAAGCAAGAAGCAACACCTGATGACAAGCCCTACCCAGATGAAATACAATGTTGTAGAAGAATTGAGTAAGCGAAGGATAACTCTTCCTTTTACAAAAGTGGTAAAGATCCCCCAACAAAGGGAAAATATTTAGAGAATGTTGGATGATCCATCTGGAAGAATGGAGGCTGTTGTTATAAGTCCGAAACAAAACCATAATACATCAACTGTCAAATTGAGAGGTAAAATATCACCTTTTTGTATTTCAACTGAAAATCATGATGTTGCACTTCATAATTGTTTAGTTCACACTGGCGCGACCAATAATATTATGCCACTAGAGGTCATGGAAGCATTGAGCATGAGTTGCACTAAATATTATGAGACTATTTTAAATTATATATGCAATTAATTCCAGACAAGTTCCAACTTATAACGAAATCAAAGATTTTTATGCTTGGATCACAACAACTCCTCATATTATTACAATTTTCAATATTATTGTGGTAGATCTTCCTCCTACGTATGGATTTATTTTAGGAAGATATTGGTCGTCTATGATAGGGGGACACATAATGAACGATGGAAGCTACATGATGTTGCTAGATAAAGAAGGAGAAATGATAAAGGTCTCTCGTGAACCCATGAGACCCTTATATTTCATAAATAAGGATAATGAACTAATGGAATATTATATAGACGTTGGGATCATAAACTATGCTATCATGTACATGGAGAATATTGAAGACATGGAGAAAATTAAAGATATGGAGAATCAAAATCATTAGTTTGAAGGTTACTGGAGGATGTCATTTGATGGAGCTTTCTCAAGTTCCAGAAGTGGAGTTGGAATTGTCCTTGTAAACCCAAGAAATATTCTGCATCCACATGCTATCAAACTTGAATTTGCATGTACCAATAATGAGACAAAACACAAAGATTTGATTCAGGGAATGATTCTCGCACAAGAAATGAAGATAGAACATATAATTGTTAGAGGTGACTCTGATTTGGTAATAAATCAATTTACCCAGAGGTATAAGATTAAGAAAGAAAGAGTCAAGTTATATTTCAAGAGAATTAATGAATTGATGGAAGCCTTTATCTCTTTCAACATTTATTTCATCCCAAGGGACAAAAATTAGAAGGCAGATTCATTCGCTTTGGCGGTCTCACTGTCAAAATCGGATGATGTTCAAAGCAAAACATATTTTTAGGTAAAAAGAATATTCCAACCTTTTGTACCTGATAATCAAGAATATCTACAAGTATGTGAGAATGATGAAGAATCGGATTTTTTTTTTATGAATGACAATGAAGACGAGGACAATCACATGACTATTGTCTCGAGGAATTGTATTCAATATGAGTCTCTTTTTACAAGATACGACCATGCTAAAAACCTCCCAGAAGAAGCATCACTCTGAAAGGTTCAAGAAACAAGAAAATTTAATATTGGAACTGATAGTTCCCCAAATACGTCAATTTGGGAATTGATTGCACAATTGACGAAGTTGATCAATATGTCACATTATTTAAAGAATATCTTGATGTTTTCGCATGGATTTATGATGATTTGAAGGCATATGATAAAACAATATTTCAGCACATTATTCCCTTGAGAGAAGGGGAAAAGCCTGTCAAGCAGAAGATAAGGATAATGAACCCCAAATTAAAACCACTGGTAAAGGTTGAATTGTAGAAATTAAAAAAGGTTGGAATAATATACCCCATTAGGCATTCTGATTGGCTTTCAAATCCTGTGATAGTAAGAAACAATATTGGGTAGATTCAGATGTGTGTATATTTCAAGGATATTAACAAATCAAGCGTAAAGGATAATTATCCTTTTCCTAACATGGATTTTCTTCTCCAACAAGTTAGAGGATCAACCTGCATGTCCATGTTAGATGGTTTTTATGGGTATAATCAAGTCTTGGTTGCTGAAGAAGACAGAGAAAAGACAACTTTCTTAACACCTTGGGAGACATGTGCATATGCTCAGATGCCCTTTGGTTTAAAAATGCAGGAGATACATTTCAGATGGCTATGAATCATGCTTTTGAGGGGTTGATAGGAAAATTTATGGTGGATTATCAAGATGACTTAATAGTACACTCAAAAACGAGTGATCGCATTCATCACCCGAGGAAAGTTTTTGACAGGTGTAGGTTATATGGTGTTTCCTTAAATCCAAAGAAATGTTTATTTGTTGTAACTCAAGGCAAACTATTGGGTCATATTTGTTAGGATATTTAGACACTTAGGAGTTAGTTAAGATCTACTTGGTCTAATATGTCGTTAGGTAAAAGTGTGTTTCTTTAGTATGCATTAGTATGCATTTGTAGTTAGGAAATCCGACGGTCACGATATGTTCCCG
>ML781353.1:695134-714991 GCA_009831015.1 Picea engelmannii | reverse complement strand
TTGTGTCATTATTGTAAATCCTTCAATCCTATCCCAAGTTGTTCTTAAGGGGGGATGTTAGGATATTTAGACACTTAGGAGTTAGTTAAGATCTACTTGGTCTAATATGTCGTGAGGTAAAAGTGTGTTTCTTTAGTATGCATTAGTATGTATTTGTAGTTAGGAAATCCGACGGTCACGATATGTTCCCGACATAGAGTGATCCGATGGTTCATACTCTCCTCGATCTTAACGGCCATTGATCCATGGCTTAATACCCGATTGGTCCATGATCTCTATTTAAAGAGCATGGAGGGTCATTTGCCGATGATCGATTGTGAGAAACTCTCTTGTAAAATCTCTCTGTAATCTTTTTCTTTGCATTAATAAACTGCTCCAAGTAGCCGCGTTGGTTGGGGCCGTGGATGTTTCCCCGTAGGGGTTTTACCACGTGAAAACATCGGTGTGTTGATCTTTGATCTGGTTATGTGAGTGGTTACTGAAGGTGTTCGTCCTCTGTTGGAATACCTGTGATGTCGAACAATATTGTGTGCAAGGAAGGAATCTATATAGGTACAGAAAGAGTTAAAGTTATAAATGAACTCAACCCCCAATCATCTAAGAAGGGAGTTCAATCATTCTTCGACAAGATCAATTTTGTATGAATATTTGTCCCTGACTATGCAAGTATTGTGAAGCCGATCAATTTATTGTTGAAAAAGGACCAAAGGTTTGAATGGACCACAGATACATAAGAATATTTTAGTATTATCAAAAAGGAAATCACTACAGCTGCAGTCCTCATTATCCCAGATTTTCAAAGAGACTTCATCATTTATTTGTTTGCTACAAAAACGATTGTTGAATCTATTCTTACTAAGAGGAACACCAAGGGTGAAGAAATGCCAATTAGCTTCATGAGCAAGACCCTTCATGATTATGAATTGAGATATTCAGAATTGGAGAAGAAAACCCTATCTCTTGTGAAAGTGTAATGCACTTTCATGCTTACATACTAAATTCTCATGTCATTACATATGTTCCATCCTCTCCTGTGAATATGCTTTTAAATCAACAATTGAGAGAAGGAAAATGGGAAAATTGGTTGGCAAAGATTCAATAATATGATATTGAAATTAAACCTTTAAAGGCAATCAAAGGATAGGGTTTATGTAATCTCATTACAAATAATTATTCTTTGGATGGAATGATTTCAATCTCAGTAGGAGAACCCATGGAATATTGAGAGTGGTATAGAGATATTTTATTCTACTTGAGGTCTAGACAATTTCCAATCACCATGATCCCTAAAGAGTGAAGAACATTGAATATGAAGTCGAGTCAATTTGTGTTCATTGTTGATATATTGTTCAGGAGAAACTATGATGGTATATTGTTGAGGTGTGTTGATGAAAGGAAAGCTCAAGAATTTATGAAAGAATTCCATGAAGGAATATGTGGTGGACACTCTGCACCTACCTCCACATCTCATAAGATAATAAGAGCTAGGTTTTATTGGCCATCATTTTTTAAAGACTCATATGCTACCATAAGGAAATGTGTATCTTGTCAACAATTTTCAGGGAAGATGAAAAAATATGCAATGCCATTACAACCTATATTTGTACGATAACCATTTTCCCAATGGGGACTCGATGTCATTGGACCAATAAATCAAAACTCAAGCAAAGGATATATATATATATATCCTCACCTCTATATATTATTTTACAAAGTGGCCAGAAGCAGTGGCATTAAAAAGGGTTGATTCTGAAGAATTGATTAAGTTTCTCAAAGATAATGTTGTTTCAAGGTTCAGTGTCCTAGAAAAATTCATCATTGATAATGGTTTGATTTTTATTGGCTCAAAATTTACAGAATTCCATAGAGATTATGAGATTGTTATGGGGTAGTCATCAAATTATTATCCACAAGGAAATGTTCTTGCACAATCCACTAATAAGACACTCATTTAGATATTGAAGAAAACTATTGATAAGAACCAAATGAATTTTCATTTGAAGTTGACTGATGCATTGTGGGCAAGCAGAATGACTCCAAAAGACAACACGGGTATGCCTTCGTACACATTGGTTTATGAGAAAGAAGCAAAAATACCAATTAGCCTCGAGCTAAATGCCTTGACTTTTGTAGTTAATACAAAGGATGCAGAAGATAGTTCACCTATGCAAAAGAGAGTGAACAAGTTATTGAGATTGGAGGAAGAACAAAGCAAATCCTTGAATAGAACTTCTTAGAGACAACAAAGTATCAAAATATATTTTGATGAGAATGCAACCCTAAAGAATTTTCAAAAGGGAGAATTGGTGTTACTCTGGAACAAAGCTAAGGAGAAACTGTCGATGCACACAAAATTCGAAGCACTCTGGGTTGGACTATACATCATTGAAAAGATCATGGGTTTTAATTCTTATATGCTCAAAGATATGAAGGGTAAAATGTTAATGCTTCATGTTAATGGGAAACATTTGAAAGGTTTCTTCGCCTGGAA
Organism: Picea engelmannii; assembly: GCA_009831015.1. NCBI lineage: Eukaryota > Viridiplantae > Streptophyta > Pinopsida > Pinales > Pinaceae > Picea > Picea engelmannii. The sequence continues at coordinate 712,500 of ML781353.1, read as the reverse complement.
TTTTCCCATTTCCTTGTATATAATTTTTCTTTTACTTGTTTTGTATATTCTTACCTCTTGACTCTGTATCCCAATGGATGGAAGCACATGGTCATGAAGATTTTGGATTATTGACAACCCACATGGGTTTATCATCCCACAATTAGAGCCAATTGTTGAGACCATTTCCCATTTCCGGGCTTTCCTTCCCTGTTCTATCTTCCCAACTTCTTTTTATGATTTATTTTCCCTCTTCTACACCTCCCCTTGTTTCCCTCTTTCTTATATGCTTTCTTCTCTCCCTTTCTAGTTACCATACTTAGTCATATTTCAGTAATTGACGGGTTGGTGGGTTGGAGGACCTTCATTTCCATCCACTTTCTCATGTCATAAGTCCGCTACTACACTGCACTTAACCATTTTTCATCTCTGCGGGTTCAAGCCCTCATAATCCAAGTTCTGTGATATCTACTTTGCACCTAAAGTTCTGTGATCTAAATTTTTACCATACGATTTGTCGTGGGTGTCGAGATCCTAAGTACTTTATTTCTCTTGCATGCAAGTCCGACCGACCTCCTTTCTACACTTAACATATTTTTGATCATCCATAACCGCAGGTTTGTGGGTTCCTGGGTTGGTGGGTTCATGAAAAGATCCATATTCAAAATCACTCTCGTTTGTCCCCGTCATTATCTTCCTTTTGCCAATATGCATTAAGTGTTGTTTAATTCTAACAATTGTTATGTAGGATTCATAAATATCATCATTAATGGAAAAAGACTCGAGGAATTACTCATTAAATTACATTAACTCTCCATTTTCCAAGGGATTAAATTATCATCATCTCTCCATAAAGATTTATTTGAGGTTATTATCCAGCTAAAGAAATACTCCCATCAACCCATGGAAGCATCAACTAGACAACATTTTTGTGGTGATACTTTAAATATCTTTGGTCGTGAAGACCAAAACTTCTAGTGGTCAAGAGCATATTCATAGTATTCCTCTCCTCCTGCATAAAAAGACATGATTTGGGCATTTGAAATCGCTCGCGTTGGGTGTGTTCCTAAGTTTTTTGATTGTAAATAACTTGTTGCATGGTGTGTGGAGAAGTACATGCCAAGCCAGAGAATTATACAACTCCAATATCATTCTCTGATTTCCCTTTCACCGCAAGTTTTTGCAAGATGTCGAATCTCCTAGAGCCAATGCTTACCTTCAAAGGAGAAGAATGCAGCATTGTTTTGAAGAAACATAAAAATGGGATTGACCTCCTGCCTGAATATTTGGAGAATCCTACATCAATCCCAGAAGACATAACCAAAATCTAGGTTGAGTCTTTGAAAAACCCCTATCGAGAAATTTTGTGGTTGTTAACCAGGTTGACAGGTCAGGAAAGCACTTCTTCTATCTCGCGCATGATTTTATATATTTTTTATTTTACAGTGAAATAACGGGCCATATTTGACTGGGGAAAACTGATTTCCATTGAAATCACATCCTAGTTATCGCACTATAAAAAGGACACAATTTTTTTTATGGATTCCTATCTGATATTTTCTATTGTGTATCGTTGTCAATTTCCAAACTTCACCATTAGTAAGAGGGTGAATCATGAAATTGATCCAGTTAGCTTATGGTATCAGGTACTACGGAGACATAAGACCTCTCTGTATTTTTAATAAGTTTATAATTATTTTGTTTCAGTCTTCAAAAGGTTGTTGTTGGGTGAAAATACTTCAAGGATATCTAACCAAGCTAATAGATTCTTAGAGAAAAAAGGAGCAATAGAACAAATGGAAAATCACAGTGTCATAAGGATATTTTGTTCGAAAGAAAATTTTTCTTTTCTCACGTATCATGTATCTAACAAAATATTCATTACAGAGGGGGCAAGGCAGTATAACTTCTGACTACATTTTTTCCATGAAAAAAAGGAAAAATCAATTTATCCCCTTGCCATGGAAGATTGGAGATTTCATTTTCAGAAATATAAATAAAATTGACAAGTTTGCAAATCATTTCAACAATGTGAATTTAAAGTATGTCGAAAGGATAAAAGGATTTGATACGAACAAAATCTTTGTAGAACATGTGCTTTCTATGGGATTCAGTAACTCGTTCATCCAGACTATCTTGAACGAAGAAGAAGAAAGTAACAACCAAAGTAATCTTTTACACAATACCGGTGACCTAGAAACAGTACTCGGTAGTAATGATTTTTATAAACAAAAGGGAAAAGGTCCCAGTGAAATAAGTACCCAGTCTCCAGTGGTTACTCCCAAGAATACTACATCTCGGAGCAATGATCCAACGACTCACCTGGTTAGAAAGGTTTTCAATAGTAGTTCAAGTGGAGGGGGATAGAAGAATCCTCCCCCTAGGAAAATTGAGAGCTCACATAAGCTCCCCATGAGAAAGAAAAGGAAGAATTTAGTGCAACATGAAGAGCACAATCTTATATAAAATGACATCCAAAGATTTTCTTTGGAGGACAGGGAGCTAGAAGAAGAGATTGAGAAAATATTTACCACAATGGAACAACTAGAAAATATGGCTCAACAAAATTCTTTATTGGAAATCGTTGCAAATGAGACCTTTAGTGAAGAAGACTCCTTTAATTTTCAAAGTTTTGTTTTTTATAAGGATTCTAAAAGTTGATTGTAGAAAGAAGTAACCAGAAGAATAAAAAGGGAAAGTCTCGCTCAAAGGTCGACCTGAAGGACATGCGATCATCCCATATTTCTAAAATACACAGGGAAACAAGGGATGCTCTTGACGATTCTATTGATGGTATGGAAGATGAAAATGCTAAGTTAAAAAAAAAGGATCTGGGCATTAGAAAATGCCTTAATGCCTCTTCCAATCTTGGCAAGTCCTTTGTCAATGGTTAAACCAACTAAACCCAACATCAAGTTAAAAGGATCTTCTAGTTTGCTCACAACAGTCCAAAGTTATGTAGAGAAAAACATTAAAAAGAGAATGTAATTGATAACATAACCATGGGAGGTATAAAAAAATATTATTTCTTTTGGCTCAAGGGCACATGATTTTCATCAATATCTGCAATCTTATTTAAATAATGAAGAAGTTTTTTACGTTGATGTTTCCTTTCCATTTGGAATAAAAGTATCGAACATGACATAATTGAAAAGCATAGAAGAGGATCTGCCTTCTCCAAGTCGAATTAAACAGTTGAATACTTGTTGGAAAGAAAAAATCAAGAATTTTCAAAACATTGTCCAAGCATGCAACGAAGACATAGTAAAAATAGAAGAATTGTTGAAAAGACTCACATAAATAGATCTGGTAGGAAGCAATGATGAGGTACAAGACCCTAAGTTAATTATCAATGAAATATTTTGGACAAATTAACAAGTTGAGATATTAAGAGGGTTATCAGCTGATAAATTTTATGGCATGATTGAATATAATGTAGAAGAAACAAATAATTGGTTGGTTGATAATTTTGTAAAAAAATCAAGATATTGAGGAGGCAATACATGGAATTTCTTATGATTTAAGAGACTTGGAAGGTGAATTATTCAATATTAAAATCACACATGAAATAAATATTGCACCAATGAAAAATTACATTAAAGATTGGTTTAAAAAAAGAAATTGATAAACTAACTAAAGAAGGCCAAGAAGCAACAGTTGAGACAGTTCCTATAACTGTCAATGTGGAAAATAAAAGGAAACACCAAGCAAGTGAATGAGGGAGAGACCATCATAGTAAGTTTATGATGATCACATATTTCTTTCTTTATCAGTTTTTCATCCAATTATTCTGCTTCTTTAACTAGAAAGGTTTAACCAAAATCTGATAACTCCTTCTCGTCTTCTTTCAAGGCCTTTCTACTATGTCATCTCCCACCATCTTATTTCCACAACTTACTTCTTGTTTATATTTTCTATATGGTCTGCGGGATCCGTAATCCCAGTCCTAAGGACAAACACATTTAAATTTCAAAGATTTGTAACATAATCTATATTTTTTAGAAATCCCAAGAGAACTATTTCAGGATAAGTTTTGACTATATTTTATAACTCTGAGTTTTGAGTATAAAATATTTGAGATTGATCTATCATTTTATTTATTTGAGCTCCACATGTGTTTACACTGTTAAAATTCTCTTATGCGTGACCATTTTATTTTATTTTTTGTGATCATAAATTTTTAGTTTAACTATGATGGATGTGAGGAAATTTTCCCTATCTTTTTCAAATATGTGATGTGTGATGTCCTAGTCATCTCTCAGGATCTCTCTTTTAAAAAAAACTTTTTATTTTATTGCAATCTTTATATTTCTTTGAATATCACAATAAACTTTCTCAAAGTCCTATATTATTTTGAAAATCTAGAATTCCAAGAAAATCTTGAAACAAAGAGGAGTACCACCTCTATAAAAACGTATGGGGATTTGTATCCATGTGAGGTTATCATTTCGGTCCTAACGGATTTGAGCGTCAACAGGCATTAATAGACATGAATGATTCCCCCTTAGAGCCCTCCCTCTCTTTTGGAAAATTAGCCTCCATGACTCTGTTTGTGTTTGTTTGTGGTCAATAATATGTTTTATTTATTATTTTGATATACAATGTTTATATATTACATCGATTGGCCCCATACCATATATGATATTTACATTATACATCGCTAAACCGAGGATTAAAACAAGGATGTTACAAGCATATATGATATCAAATAAATTGGAAGCAAAGATGATCTCAAATAGATGAAGGATGACCTCATGAAGGAGCTAAAAATCCTCATTATCTTAAATTCTTATTCTCAAGAAGAGAGTAAGAAGAGCGAGAGGATTGAGTCCTAGTCACATATGGGGAACAATTAACACATTTGGAGAGTAAGAGGATTGATCCCAAAGACATGAACAATCATCACTACAAGATTCAAGCCATAAAAGTTTCAATTTTGGACCAATGAACTACTTCATTCCCAAGATCCATATTAAGAAGTTTGATGATAATGAGCCCATAGCATGGATATTCCATATGGAGCAATTATTTGATCTATACCAAGTACCAACTCTACAAAAGTTAACTATTGAATCCTTATATTTAGAACTTGGTCAATTTATGTGGTATTGATGGCTTTGTGATCACAAAAAAGAGTCTATTGTCTCTTGGTCCATTTTTACAGATAAATTGCTAGTAAATTATGGGGATAGTATGAGAAACACCTTCTTTAGCCAATTGATAAATCTCAGGCAAAGAGGTTGTTATAGCAAGATTTGTCTCACCCTATGAAAATTTTCTCAGAAGGCCTTTTTCCATTTCCCTATGTAGACTTAAAGTCCCTTTTTGTAGTTCCCAGAGCTAAAAATAATATTTTTTCACATATATGCACCCTAACAGTAATACAACATGTGTATACGCAGGTTGCACCATTACAACCCGTGTACATCAGGTTTTGTGCCCAAATTAAAAAATGGTGTCTGGTTTCCATGTCATGTCACGAGATCCATGATCCTTGACCTTCCATATACTGGAAACATTCCAACTTGGCCCTTCAGTTCCATTTGAAGGCTATAAGTGGGCCCTATCCAAGCTGTGGAAAAGAGGAGAAGAATTCAACTTTGAGAGCAAATTTACTCTAGAGAAATTATTCACTTCACATTGAGTCTGCATCCCTTTGTCCTTTTAATTCTAAACACATTGTTCAACCCCCAAGCTCTTCCCTACTTGATTGAGAACCTCATTGTCTCTCTTATATGATCTTGCCTTTGGTGGAGGATTGAAGTGGTGGAGGCCCAACTGGAAGGGACTTAGTTTCTCAGTTCCGAACCGTGTCGACACATAAGTTTATAATTCATTCACTTTTGTTGATTATATTTTAATAGAAATACTATTTTCTCATCCAATTAATGTCTTGCAAATATTTGAATTGTTATTCCATGGGAATATTTGTTATGAATATTGATGGATTATGCTATTGAATGTGATAACTTTATATATTATCACCATATGCTTGTGTTTCTTGGTTGTTGAGGAAAAGTTGCAGGGATATTGCTTTGAGTGAAATGTTCAATGGTGGACTTCATTGAACGTCTGAACGAGGTAGGATCTTTATCTTGTCTTGTTAGCATATTTGTTTATCTAGCATAATTGAGATTAGAGTTGATTTCCACAGTCATTTCCTTCTGTTGTGGTTTACCCCATGCCATAGAGAGATTTTCCTCGTAACAAAATTGGAGAACATACTGGAGATGAATCTTCTTTTTGGGGTTTGGAGTGTTTTTATCCTTTGATTTCTCTCGTTTATATTGAGTTTCTTGTCGACTGATTTCTTGACAGCCTCTGTTAATTTTGATTATGAGTTTCTTAGCCTTATCCTTGACCTAGCAATGTTTTAATACATATACATGAGTTTTTACCTGATAGTTTCATAGATACACGTTATTTTCTTATGCAAGAGGTGTATATATGTGGTTTTCTCCTAAACAGTTGCGTACATCATTCTTATGTGCTTGGTTGTTGAGTTTCATGCTTGTTGGGTAAGTTTTGATGGTTGTTGAGTCTTCTTAGGTCTTTTTTATGACTGTTAAGTGCCTGCAGGGCAGTGCCTTTCTCATCATCCTTTTCATTGATTGTCCTTGCATCTTGGGTTGGGTGTTTGCTTCTTGATATCCTACCTGGTTTGTATCTGATTACATTCAATAGAATTTTTATATCAAGTTGTTGTTCAGTCCTTGCATTTTCATTCTTTTATATTGAAAATACAAAAATATTAATCATTTTTCATTGTTGGCATTTGATCTTCTGGGTTCTTATCGTTGATCTTAGTACATGTATGGAAATAATTCATTTTATTTTGAATTGCAGAATTAAATTGAAAATTTCATTTTGTAAAGCTTATCATTTATTAGGAATTAAAGTTAGGACTTTACATTTTATTCATATTCGTTTATTTTACCTGCTGTCATAACATCATTAGTTTCACTACCACACCTTTTTGAGTAAGCAAGGCCACTAAAAGAAACACTTGTAATTTAAAATTGATTAGAAACAATTTTATTTTCTAGGGTGCACAAACTAGCTTAGAATTTAGAGCCTTGGAATAGGATTTTGTGAGTAAACTTATCCAAGGCTATTAAATCAACATGTGTGTCTGACTAAGGGAGTGGTGAAATCCATTGTATAATTGGTGACTTCAGGAAGCTCCTCTTACACCAGAGTTAAGCACAAGGTCGTGTGAGGTTGGTTGAGGGGATATCCCCCCAATACCTTCTTAGCATCAAATATATTTATGGGGATATATTCATATATGGGGATCTTGCTAGTACCTTTACCTCTGTGAGAGGCAATGATTTAGAGGTTTTGGGATTTGTTACCCTACCCATACAGTGGACCTGACTTATGATTGTTCCCTACGCATCAGTTATATCTTGTTTTCTTAGTTGCTTGACATATGTACCACATAGGTTACTTGCAAGGGATATTCTGTAGGTACCCTGGGTCAGATAAGGGTTAGACATCACACAACCTTTATGGAGGATTACCTCTCTGGGGGGATCTAACTAACTGGTTTTTAAGCCTACGAGGGACCTTATAACTGATTTTGATACCTCCGATATTTTGCAGGGAGTCTCAAGCCCCTCTTGGGTGAGGCATACCTACTTTAGGGAGGGAGGCCCCTTTCAGCCACTTTATCCTGTTTGTGTGCATATTGGCCTTTTTTATTTTATTTTGGTGTTCTCTTTGATTACTAGTTGGCCTTAGGATTTGTTTTTATATCTCAAGTCTTGAGTCATCGTGGAGACAGTCCAACTTCCCCACAGGTCTCACTTCTTGTTACGATTACCACTGCACATTGAGTCTTTTCCTTCTAAAAGGCGTAAATTTATCAAATGTGGTACACACACCTCCACTTACTAGACTTGTGATCATACAAGGATGAGTACTGTGAAGGATCAAATCCTGTCACTTAGAGGGTGGGGGGTGAATCAATGACACAATAGTTATATCAATTTTTCTTTTGTTAATGCAAACAAAATTTTAACACAATATTTTATCGTGGAACCCAATTGGGAAAACCAAAAACACTTTTCTATTAACTGCAAAATTTTGTTTTACACATTACATAGAAGGAATATGTTCTTCCTCTTAGATTAGCAGCAACTAATCAAGATGCACCTACACCCTTGTTCACCAGCACCAACTGGTAGGAGGCTTCGAACACCTATTTAGTCAGCTACAACTGACAAGGAAGAACCTACTCCCTTGTAGGCTCCAACCTGCCCTTGCACCACCCAACCCCCCCTATTCTATGAATCTAGAAAACTTATGTAGCATGTATTCACTGCATCTTTCTCTTCTTCTATGATTTAATATATATTTCTGATTCAGACTGCAAAGGCACCTTCTTCTCACCACTCTATCTCGTTTATATAATCTTCAAAATGGTGTGAGGTATAACACATTGTGTCCTTTCATTTGGACCATCACACCTATTCATTTAACTTAACCATAATCTATGTTAATACAACACAAAATGAGTTATGTTGAGGCGCTTCCTTCAAACCATTACATATGACTGACAACGTAAAACCATGAGCTTTATCGATTTAAGCGATGTATAATCTTTTACATTTATTTTTTTTATTCCATATGACCACATGCGATGACCAGACACTAGGTCAAGCGAATTCTTGATCACTTATCAAATCAATGATCATGTTTTAATCTCCCAATGATATGGACGATTCTTGTTTAATTCAGGAATTTGGGACTTCGTCCTTCACAACTTCCAATCTCTTTACAAATGTCTCAAATAACAGATGCATGTCCATAATCTTCAATGGTTGAGAATTCTCCTGAAGTGTTCTTCAAATCGGATGACTCGTGTCCACTTCGGTACTTTGGGACTTAGGTCATTTTTTGGTGGTGAAACTCCCGAAGTAAAACTCCCAGAGTGACATAACTTCCTGTCGTCACTTGATGATGTGGCACGGGTTGAGTGGCTTCCATGTGTCACTCAAATTTGTGATTCACATGTACCTGAAAAGTCAATTTCATCTTGACACTTGTCATTATCTAACTATGCTACATTTCCTTGCTGACATGGTCTGCTGACGTAGATCTCCCGATGTGGCACATATTCTTCTCCTTGATCTAACGGTCAGGATACTTCCCAAAGTGTTCCTCTGATCAGACGACTCATATCTACTTTGGGACTTCGGGTAATTCGATTTCTCCACTTCCTAGTTCTCCTAAAGTGAGATTCCCTGAAGTGTAACTTCCTCACAACTTTTAACCTGAAATGAATGTTGTTCATTGATCGTGATCTTAGATCGACGACTCAATCTGTCTGCGATGTTTCTTTTCCTTGGTTTAAATCCAACGATTCTTCTTCTTTGCTTATCCTATCCTTCCACTTAAAATGATCCAATGACTATCGAGAATTCGGGTATTCAGAATCTCAACCCTTTTTCCTTGCTTATCCTATCCTTCTACTTTCCTCAATCTGGCAGTCAATATATCTTTTGAAGTGTTTTCTCAGATCAGACAACTTATGTCTATTTCAGGACATTTGTGGCTTACTTTGTCCTTCTAGTAAACATGATTTGATGGTCCTGATATCTCCCGAAGTGTTATTCATATCAGACGGTTCACATTTGCTTCGGTACTTTGTCCTTCTAGTGATATTACTTGTTCTCAACCCTTTTTATCTCGAAGTGGTCAGCGTCGAAGTTGACCACTGCTACCTTGGCGCACTCTGAATAGATCAGACTCCTCATCTTCACTTATCCTATCCTTCCACTTAACTTGATCCAATGGTCAATGTGGATTGTGGAACCATAACTTGCGAGTGGTTTAATTCATCGCCCAAACTCTGCAATTGAAGTTGTGTGATTGTTGTTGAGTTAACTACATTCATCGATATTTTAATCAATGAGATATGATGATCTAGAATAATTGTGAGATTGGAAATAATGTATAGTTTAATTCTCCCTTCGCACTCTGCAATCAATCCCTGTCGTTGATCTGACGCTTGCGTATCCAACAGTCCTGATTTGATCTGATCGTTGACTAGTCCTCCAACAATCCTTCTCTTGTAATCTGACGGTCTAGACTAATTGTGTGATTGGAAATAACACATTGTTTAATTATCCTTTTTATATCCACAATCCATCCCTGTCGTTGATATGGTGCTTTCACTTCTGAGTTTCATGTGTGTCATCTCTTATAAGCTTCTGATCTTCAGTCGCTAACCATGCTGAGCTTTAATCTCTGCATATTGTCCTACTGTTTGACATCAATGAAAACACATTAATGACACTATCTCCAAAAATACCCCCCTTTGTCATTGATGGAAACACACCAATTTCATACACAATCGCCCCCTATGATGATGCTTCACTCCACTGAAGTTACTCTCCCCCTTTGACATCAATGGAAAATGGTTTCTTTCCCTATGGTAAAGATCTGTCTATTTGTATGCTTCTAACCATAATATGAACTCAGGGAAATCCTCGTGCAATCATAATTTTTTGTCATAACTAAATGACTCCTCCTAACTTGGATTGATGTCTCCTAATCCTTTTTTGAGGCCTCGTTTTTGTAAATAAGAATCTAGCCTTGCATACCATGCTTTGGGTGTTTGTTTTATCCCATAGAGTACTTTCTTTAGTTTACATACATAGTCTTCTTTGTTAGTTAATTGGAATCCTTCTGGTTTCTCAATATAGACTTCCTCTTCTAAGTTTCCATTGAGAAATGTTGACTTGACAATCATTTGGTACACTATAATTTTTTTGTAGCTGGAGAAACCTAAGAACATCCTAATTGCCTCTAATATGGCCACAGGTGCAAAGGTTTCTTCAAAGTCTACCCGTTCAACCTGAGCATACCCTTTACACACCAATTTGGCTTTGTTCCTGATTACTTACCAATTCTCATCCATTTTGTTTTTATACTCCCATTTAGTTCCAATGACATTTTTATTTTTTGGTCTTGGAACTAGTTCCCAAGTTTCATTTTTTTCAATCTGATCCAATTTTTCATTCATAGAATTGACCCAATTTTCATCTTTACATGCTTCTTTGATTGATTTGGGCTCAATTTGTGAAAAAAGTGTTATTTTTGTCTGATACAATGAACCTCTTCTTATGTGCACTCCATTGCTTTTATTTCCAATAATCAGTTCTTCGGGATGATTCTTTTGAGTCATTCTTGAGGGTGTCTTTGTGTCTCTTCTTGGGGATTCTTCTCTTATCTCTTATTCTCGAATATCTTACTCGTCTTCACGAGTATCCATATCATCCTCTTCATTTTCTTCTTTATTCTCTTCTACTTCTTCCTCTTGTGTACCAACTGACTCATCATCATCTTCATCTTCACTGTCAAGTATAGTCTCTTGATATTTGATACTTATCATTTTTCAATCATCCACCTTGACATATGCACTCTCAACAATCTTATGTAATCTAAGATTGTAGCATATGTATGCTTTCTTGGTAGAATCATATCCAAGAAAGATACCTTCATCAGATCTATTATAAAAATTTATGAGATTCTCATCAAGCCTTTTGATGTAGCACTTACTTCCAAAGACCTTGAAGTATTTTACCGAAGGAGTTCTTCCAAACCATAGTTCATAAGGAGTCTTATTACTATTAATCCTTAGATGACCTTTGTTCAATATGTATATTGTTGTGCTTACATATTCCCTCCAATATCCATCATATAATTTTGCTTCATTGAGCATAGTCCTTGCAGCCTCATGAACTGTTCTATTCCTTCTCTCAGGAATTCCATTTTTCTGAGGTGTTCTAGCAACAGAGAATTATTTTTTTATTCCATGGGTTTCATAGAAGAGATTAAATTCTTTTGAGGAGAACTCACCACCATTGTTTGATCTAAAACATTTGATTTTTGTCTCTTTTTCATTTTCAACAAGGGTCTTAAAATCTTTGAATTTGTTAAGTGCTTCTGATTTTTCTTTGAGAAAACATACCCAACCCATTCTAGTAAAGTCATTAATGAACAACATAAAGTAGGACTCTCCTTGCAAACTCTTGGTCCTTGTAGGTCCACATAGGTCGGTGTGAACAAGATCTAAAGGTTTCGAGGTTGAGTATTCTTTTGTTTTGAACCTTATTCTAGTTTTCTTCCCTATTTGACAGTGTCCACACATAGTATTTGAGGGCTTTGTGATCTTTGGCAAGTTTCTTACTGCCCCAAGTTTGTTGATTTTCACTAAATTGTCAAAGTTAATGTGCCCCAACCTTCTATGCCATAGCCAAATTTCATCCACTAAATTTATATGACACTCCTCATTCAATTTTGTATTTAGTATATATACATTCTCAGGAGTTCTAGGAGCAGTACCGACCAATTTTCCTGAGTCATCTCTCCTAATCTCACATTTCTGGGAATCAAAGATGCAAATATTCCCTTGATCACAAGTTTGACTGACACTTAATAGGCCAGGTTTCAATTTTTCAACAAGCAACACATCCTTGGCTTTGTCTTTTCCCAAACTCACAGTGCCTTTCCCAAGTATGTTACCTGAAGCGTTGTCACCAAATGTAACTTTTCCCTTTTGTTTCTTTAAGTTCAAAAACTTTTCCTTGTTTCATGTATTATGTTTTGAGCACCCACTATCAACATACCAAAGATCATTTTTATATTGAGCTTTCAAGGCAATGAGACATTCCTCTTTTGATGTTTTTCTTTCCAAAGATTCTTTTGCTCCTTAATAAACTTTGGTTTTTCTTAGACTTCCATTAATCCACAACTACTCGCTTTATGTCCATAATTATGACATCTGAAGCATTCTGGGTTCCCTTCTTGTAGAGGTGAAAAGGAATTATAGTTTATGCTTTTAACTTGATTTACTATTTGGTTATTTTTAAGGTTATAGTTCTTAACCCTCAAGTTTTTCCTTCCATATGCTCTACAATTCATAGCTTTGTGTCTTAAATTAGAGCATGCAAATCAATAACCAAAGAAAATTTGAGGATACATGTTTTGATAAACCTTATTTGGTGTTGTCTTATATTCCTTCTTGATGGGTGGAAGTAGTCCTCTGGAGTTCTGATCATTAGTTGTATTTTCTTCATCTTTCTTCTTGAATATACTGAGGAGAGCAACTGCATAATATTTTGAGTTAACTTGGTTTTATTCTTGAGAATAACCTACTCCATTTTTGTTACTTGAATCCCTTTGTGTGGTAATAATCTTATCTAAGATTTTAGAGCTATTTTCATATCTTGTTTGAATGAGTTTTGCATCAAGTTATTTTCTTAGGTGAACTATTTCTACCTCCATTGTTTCACAAGTTATTTGTTTCTCTTTAAGAGACTTTCTTCCATCCTATTTGCTTCTAGGATTTGTTTTTTCAGGTTGCTCATGAGTTTCTCCATCTCTTTTTCTTTTTGTTCATGTTTTTCCTTTTGTTCAACTACAAAACTTTTCAGTTGTCTATATTTGGTTTTGTATCTTCTTAATTCATCCAAGGAACTGAGAAGTTCTCCTTCCATATTAAACTCTGCTTCAACTTTTGAATCTTCCTCATGCTCAATTTCTTCTATCTCATTAGGATCTTCAATACCTAGAAAAATGACTTCATCATCATCATTGTCCCTAGACTTTGATGAACTCTTGTTTTCTTCTTTTGAGTAAAAATTATTTTTCCCTTTGTAAAACGTTTTCTTGTAGTGGGGTTTTTCCTTCTTCTTGTATTGTTTATATTTTTCCTCTTCATCTTCAGGGTCGTCCTTGGGATAGGGACACTTGGAATCAAAGTGGAAAACCTTGCCGCAATTAAAACATTTTAAAGGTAGCTTGCCTTTGTACTTCCATGATCCTTTCTAAAGTTTTTTAATAAAATTGACTTCTTCTACATCAGATTCTTCATGATGGATGGATTGAGGTTTTTGCTTCTGATTTTTTGTTTTCTTGAGCACCTTGAAGGCTGGATCTCCTTGTGGTAGGTTCTCATGACCTAATATTAACTCATAGGATGTGAGGATTCCATACAATTCATCCATGATGAGTTTATCTAGATTTTCTCGATCTTCAAGAGTGGACACTTTAGGATTGTATAGAATAGGTAGCGTTCTTAGTATTTTTTCAACTAGCTCATTGTCTGACACTTCTACTCCCAAACATCTAATTGCATTAACAATATTATCAATTTTTTCGAAGTACTCTGAGATATTTTCTTCATCCTTCATTTTTAGACCTTCATATTGTACTTTGAGAGTCTCGTGTTTGTCCCTCTTTACCTTGGAATATCCTACATATATAGTTTCCAATTTAACCCAGAGTTGTTTTGCATTATTACAGTTTAGTACTTTAGCAAGGATTTTCTTACTCGATCCATCTTGTAGTGTGTTTAAAGCCTTTGCATGTTCCCAAAAAAAAATCTTGTCTTTTGCTTCTATGGGAGTGGATTTTGGAACATCATATCCTTTTTCAACTAAAATGCATACTTCCAATCTAATGTACATCATATATATTTTCATTCTAACACTCTAGAAGACATAGTCTTCACCATCAAATAGGGGTATTTTTTATGACATCTTCAACTGCTGATCCATTCTTATGTATATTTCTTTTCAAGTGATTTAAACCTTTTGTGAAGAGACCCACTCTGATACCAATTGAAGGATCAAATCCTGTCAATGAAAGGGGGGGGGGTGAATCAGTGACACAATAATTGTTATCAATTTTTCTTTTGTTAATGAAAACAAAATATTAACACAATATTATATCATGGAACCCAATTGGGAAAACCACAAACATTTTTCTATTAACTGCAAAATTTTGTTTTACACGTTACATAGAAGGAATATGGTATTCCTCTTAGATCTATACCAACTAATCAGGATGCACCCACACCCTTGTTCATCATCACCAACTGGTAGGAGGCTTCGACCCCCTATTTAGTCAGTTACAATTGACAAGGAAGCACCTACTCCCTTGCAGGCTCCAACCTGCCCTTGCACCACCCAACCACCCTTATTTTATTAATCTGGAAAACTTTTGTATCATGTCTTCACTGTATATTTCTCTGCTTCTGTGATTTAATATATCTTTCTGATTCAAACTATAGAGACACCTTCTTCTCACCACTCTATCTCATTTATATAATCTTCAAATCGGTGTGAGTTATAATGCATTGTGTCCTTTCATTTGGACCATCACGCCTCTTCATTTAACTTAAACATAATCTCTATTAATACAACAAAAATCGAGTTCTATTGAGGTGCTTCCTTCAAACCATTACATATGACCGACAATGCAAAATGACGGGCTTTATTGATTTAAGCAATGTATAATCTTTTACCTTTACTTTTCTTATTCCATATGACCACAGATGGTGACTAGATGCTAGGCCAAGCGAATGCTTGATCACTTATCAAATCAATGGTCACATTTTAATCTTTCGATGAGATGGACGATTCTCATTTAGTTCAAGAATTCGAGACTTCATCCTTCATGTCTTCCAGCCTATTTACAAATCTCCTGAATAACATACACGTGTCCATAATATTCAATGGTTGAGAATGCTCCCAAAGTGTTCTTCAGATCAAACGACTCATGTCCACTTCGAGACTTTGACCTTTGGGACTTCATGACTTAGGTCATTTGCTGGTGGTGAAACTCTCGAAGTAAAACTCCCAAAGTGACATAACTTGTTTTTGTCACTTGATGACATGGCACGGGCCGAGTGGCTTCCACGTGTCACTCATATTCATGATTTACACATACCTGAAATGTCGATTTCATCTTGACACTTGTCATTATCTGACTATGCCACGTGTCCTTGCTGACGTGGTTTCCTGACGTAAATCTCTCGATGTGGCACATATTCTTCTCCTTGATATAACATTCAAGATACTTCCCAAAGTGTTCCACTGATCAGACGACTCATATCTATTTCGGGAATTCAGCCTTCGGGACTTCGGGTAATTCAATTTCTCCACTTCTCAGTTCTCCCAAAGTGATATTCCCCGATCTGTAACCTCCTCACAACTTTTAACTCGAAATGAATGTTTTTCGTTGATCATGATCTTAGATCGATGACTCGATCTGTCTGGGACGCTGCTTTTCCTTGGTTTAAATCCAATGGTTCTTCTTCTTTGTTTATCATATCCTTCCACTTAAAGTGATCCAATGACTATCGAGAATTCAGGAATTCATAATCTCAACCCTTTTACCTTGCTTATCCTATCCTTCTACTTTCCTCGATCTGATAATCAGGATATCTTCCGAAGTGTTTTCTCATATCAGACGGCTTACGTCTATTTCAAGACTTTTGTGACTTACTTTGTCCTTCCACTAAACATTATTTGATGGTCCTAATGTCTCCCGAAGTGTTCTTCATATCATATGGTTCACATTTGTTTCACTAACCATACTGAGCTTTAATATCTGCATATTCTCCTACTGTTTTACATCAATGACAACACATTAATGACACTATGCCCAACATACTGAATCGAGCCAAAAATATATTGGGAGTCCTTCAACTCCCATACCCACTATAGTTAATGACACTCCTTCGACACCTTCAACCATAATGGTTGTAGTGTTGGAGGTTCCTATCATCACTCATGTTCGTCCTATAGTGAATGCTCAACCTATAGCCACGAACCATTTTGGGTCCCAATTTCACTTGCCAGGATACAATATTTAGTCCATCCCTATGACCTATAGCCATTTTTCTTATGTCGAATTTAATCACAATTTCACATTTTTCTTATGTCGAATAGTATGTCGAATTTCACATCACAATTTTCATCCTCCATCCCAACATCTAATCCAAATACTAGTATTGGACTTGGGGGCATGGCTCCTTCACATAATCCATTTTCATTTGGTGGTGCTCTGATCCGAAAACGGGTTGAGTACTACTCTCCCCAGTGTTTACAATGTGAGGATCTTTAAATTGACTATGGCTTATAGAAATTTTATTGAGCATATTAGTTCATTTATCATAATGCATTACAAGCATAAACATAATACAAATGAACAACAAGGAGAATAAAACACATGAAAATAAATAGAAGAGAGACAACCGATGTTGATAACGGAGTTCACCCCTCCACCTCTGGGGCTACGTCTCCGGATCTGATCCAACTAGAATGCAGATCTTCTATATTCCTTCTTCAAAGTGAGCTCTCAAAACTCTCTTACATTCAAGGAATGTGGCTCTTCATTAGCTCAGCACTATGACTTTCAATAGCTAAGCACTCTCTCCTTTCTTCCTTGATCCGGATTATTTTCGGCACGAAATGAGAGCGGAGATATAATAAAGAAATGCACAGAGATATCGCATATATCCAGTAATATAACATAAATATATCAGAGATGCAACCATAAACACAGAGATACAGTAATACACGATTTCT
>ML781353.1:666159-688132 GCA_009831015.1 Picea engelmannii | reverse complement strand
GAAGATTCTTCAGATCCCTTCTTTTTCTCAACTTTGGATCTACACTGCTTCTTGTAGTGCCCTTCTTTTCCACACCTCCAACATACCCTTCCAAACTTTCCAGAAGATTTAGATCTACCCTTAGACTTAGATCTCCCACTTGATAAATTAGATTTATTTATTTCCTGGGAACGTCCTCTTGCAAATAATGCGTTTGTGCTATGTCCTTCCATATTCTTTCATCTCATCTCCTCTGACAACAAGGACGCGACCACTTCTTCAAACTTCAAAGAAGTTGTATTACTACCTATGGCCACAACCAGATTATCCCAAGAGTCTGGTAAAGAACACAACAAACTAATACATTTATATTCATCTGAAATTTTAATATCAACAGATACTAACTGACTTACCACAGTATTGAAGGCGTTCAAATGCTATGCCACCGAGTCTCCATCTCTCATCCTCAAGTTATACAGATTCTTTCTCAGGAATAGTTTATTTACCAGGGACTTAGACTGATACAACTTCCCCAACATTTCCCATAAATCTTTGGCTGTAGCTTCCTCTGACACATTCAGTAATACTGAATCGGAGAGACACAGTCGAATTGTGCTCTTTGCCTTCCAATCTGTCTTTTTCCATTAATCTGCAGAAGTTCTTGTAGGTGTCGTACCTGGATCTACCGCGATCCACTGATCTCTTTCCACCAAAATATCTTCCATATTGAGATTCCACAGCTCAAATATTTTCCCATTAAACTTCTCTATCTCCATCTTCAAATTGCTTGCCATTTCTGTTCACCTAAAAAACAATACCGCAGATCTCCCACTGTAACAAGGCTTATCACAGTCCCGAGCCAAACCCTTGATGACAAAGGCGTCCCCCTGAAGTCAATAAAGCTCTGATACCAAATGTAAATTCTAACCTTGTACAATATCTACTTCAAACTGATATTCAGAAAAGAACAGAAAAGATACATTGACAAATACAAACATTACATAGATATTTTTCACCTAGAAACCCAAACCGGGAAAACCAGCATATATTATATTCATACATTGTTTACAATACAATAGACATATAGGAGCCAGCGGCATCCAAAACCCTAAACCAATGACCTAGATTAGTCCAAAACCCTAATTCCTTAACCGAAAATAGAAAACCATCGGCAAAAAACCATGTGCCAAAAAATCACCTAATATCATGTGGTCCCGGAAATATGTCGTCCCGAAAAAAAAAAATCCGGGGGCGCTGCCCCAAAACCCCCCTGCACCCCCCCTCTAACCCCCCTGTGCGCCCGGCACAGACACTACTACTCATGCAAAGAATATAACACATACCCAACAGACTATTCCAAGAGGATTCCAAACCTCCATCATCATATGATTGGGTCATTCTAAAGGTATGATAGAGCCATTCAACTATCAACTTTCATGCCACATCGAGTGGAAATAAGTGGACACATGTCGCACCGTTTCATACTATTGTAAGCTACATCCAAAACACTATTAATGGACTCCCGATCATCGACATTCACATCGTCTGCAAACTATCTGCACCACAGGAGGGAGCCACGTATTGGAGAATAATCTCCCAAGAATCTGGATCGATCCTAGTGATTATGTTACCTATGCTGGATTGTAGCATCCAACAAATCTTCAAAATCGAGCATAAGCCATACAGAAATTTTGACACGAAAAATTTATCGCGTTCCAACAAGCATACTCCCCAAATATCCAATCGATATTACTCATGGCTTTTTCATGGTGGAAACTCTTGATATTTCAAAACACATAATGGATCATTCATCAATAAAAGGTGATCAATCAAAGTCCCTCCCAGTACACACCGAAATCCTTAAAGTAGTTCCATTTCGACTGTGGGGATTTCAATTTGAATGAGATTCGAACCAGATGTCAACAACAAAAATGCTCGATGTGAATCAACTTCTGAGCTTGGTCAATCGAAATACCAAGTGATGCGCTTAACAATTAAGTTGATCTTCTCTCTTTCGCATCCAACAGTCGCACGATTATGTCATCGACCAGACTCTGCTCCATCACACCCACAAGCAGCAGGAAACAATAATGCCCAAACACAACTCAAACTTCTTTCTTCTTCTTCTATTGAGTTAGAAACAACCTTCAAACATAGATCCTCATCTGCAATGGCCGGTCCAGGATCGAATCTCAGCTGGGGAGAGAGGGGGCACCCAAAATTATTACGTTAACCTGTAATAGTGCCATAGATTCCTATTGCAGTGGCCAAATTGGTTACCGATATCCAAATGCCCTTTTTTTTGGTTTTCTCTCGTCCATTCCTTCGCAATGATGCCATTACTTCTTGATTCTGAGTCGGAAAATTTTTGAGTGTTTTCCATCAAAAGAGAGATACCTGCCCCCATAAAACTCAAAATTTTGCAACATAGCAGAAATAAAACTTGCAAAAACATTATGAACTACTTACCGAACCAGCACCAAGCACTTTGATCTCGTAATCGTTCTTTTCCAATGGTGGATGGAGCCTCCTTCTTCGCGGGGTCTTTTACATTCTTCTTGTTTGACTTATGGCGAATTTCAGGGTGCAATTTCCAACACTTCTTCTCCCAATGGCCACTGATTTTGTAGAAAGTGCAGAAATTCTTTCGTTTTCCATTCAGTTGTACATTCCTTGCAGGAGAATACGAAAGGTTCTTCTTCTGCTTGATCTCACTTCTCATGGACACATCTGTTTTCTTAACCCACATTTTCTTTGTTTGATGCTTAACTACATCACGGTTAGAAGATCTATGGAAGAAATCATTTCTCTTATATGCAAAAGAAGAACTTTAATGACTGTTATACCTTCCTGACTTGTCCTTGAATTGATGAGGACTAACTGTCTTGATTCCCTTCTTGGAATCCGGTGGTGAAGAGATGGCTTTCGCTTCAGCAATTTTCGAGCATTCTCCTTTCTCTTCATGTCCATAACCCAAGCCTGCAAATGGTTGTCTTGGTACAACCTCCAATGGTTGGGTGAATCCTTGACCATTAATGCCCAGCCCACCTCCTCTATACCCCATCTTCATGAGGATCTTCATGCCAACATTAGTTTCATATTGAGAGAAAACAGAACATGAAGAAACATCATATACCTCAGTTTGAGATGCAACATCCATCTTCTCAACCTTATACAACTTAGCCAATAACTCTTCTTTGGCTCGTAGCATCTCTTGAAGCTCCTGCTTCTCCTCTTCAGCTACTTGCAAAAGTCTTCTCAATTTTGCATTCTCAGCTTGAATGTTGTCATTGATCTCTTGCAACTCTTGCATTCTTTCAGCGTGCTTCGCTCCTCTGCCCATCCTACAAAGCATTCACCTGCTCTAATACCACTTGATCCGAAAATGAGTCGAGTACTACTCTCCCCAGTGTTTACAATGTGAGGATCTTTAAATTGACTATGGCTTATACAGGTTTTATTGAGAATATTAGTTGATTTATCATAATTCATTACAAGCATAAACATAATACAAATGAACATCAAGGAGCATAAAACACATGAAAATAAATAGAAGAGAGACAACCAATGTTGATAATGGAGTTCACCCCTCCACCTCTAGGGCTACGTCTTTGGATCTGCTCCAACTGGAATGCAGATCTTCTATATTCCTTCTTCAAAGTGAACTCTCAAAACTCTCTTACATTCAAGGACTATGGCTCTTCATTAGCTCAGCACTATGGCTTTCAATAGCTAAGCACTCTCTCCTTTCTTCCTCCTCTTCAACATGGCTCACATAAGGAATATATATAGTTATTCCTTGCTCACTCTCCAACTAAGAGCATTAATTACAAGATCCACAATTGTAGGATCTAATTACAAAGAAGGAAAAACAAGATCCTTAAAAGTAGGATCTTCAACCATCTTAGGCTCAAAAATGGAAAAGTCTCAAAACCACCCAAAGACTTTCTAATCATGCCCTTGATTCTCTCAACCTGCAATTGAGAAAATGGCAAATTGGTGTGAGGTGGTTTCTCACATGAAAACCAATTTCCATAATTAATAAATGAATAATATGTGAGACAAATTTTCTCTCACAAATATTAATCATTTTAATTACAAGTGAATAATAATAATGTATGAGTTATTAAAGCTCATAAAATGCATAACTAAATGCATGAGCACTTCATAAAAGCATTAATCAAACTAATATGAAAAATGCATGAAGTATTTTTCCCACAAATGCATAATTAAATGTGTGAGAAATAAAAATAAGAAAGCATCATTTTAATCCACTTAAACACTTTTGTTGCCACCTTAAAATCAACATGGCGCAAATTAAGAAATTCTTTCATGTGCAGAGATCCATTCAGATCATGCTCATATCCCACAAAAAACTCCTACAGTTGGAGGCCTTCCTCCTTTTTACCCCGGGTCTAATCTTGGTCCTAATGCTCCTGGATGGAGTGGTCAACCTGACAAACAAGTTGTTACTTATGGTCTGTCCTTTACACCTGCCTCCTTTGTACCGATTCTTACCAAAACGTTTGGCATGATGAATCCACCTTTATCCTCCGGATTCACACCTGGAAGAGGTCAGTTTCATACCTTGGGAAACCCCCAACCTAGAGCCACTCCGGTTGGGGGGAATTTTTACAACCCTCATCACAATATTCCTACTAGAACGGTGCCCAACCAAACCTTCATGAATCGGTTTGGAGGAGGGTATTAAAATCCCAGACAGGGCCATGGTGCATACCGGAACCCCGGATGGGATACGATTCTCCAACAACAATATTTCTCAAGAACTTGGGCCACATGTCACAAACCCATCTCCCTTTTCTGGCCATGCTCAATCTACCAAACTTGTCTAGATTAATGAATGACCATGTGCATCATGATCTGACATGGCCCCCCTACCCCACCAAGATTCCTTTGGATATTCCAAAATTCGAAGGAAAGACTAGTGAGGATCTTGGTGATCATGTCACTACTTTTCATCTTTGGTGCTCTTAGAACTCCCTTAACGATAATTCTATTAATTTAATATTGTTACAATGCACCCTCACAGGGGTCATCGTGAAATGGTATATAGAGCTACCAGGGGGGACGTACAGAACTTTTAATTAGATCATTTTAGTCTTCCTCAACCACTTTCAATTGTCAGTTTTTTACGATGTTAGAATAGAACTTATGTCAACCTTCCTTCAGGACAAAGACACCCATATCTCGGATCACATCCAAGAGTGGCATAGATGGAAGAGGTTGATCAAGGCTTACACACCTCCAAAATTCATACTAGAGTGGTTCCTTAAGTCTCTGCAGCCTTATATTTCAAAGGATGTTTCTACATCCAGGGTTACATCTGAGGAAGAAGAGATTTTTAAATCCCATTAGTTAGATTTTATATATGCTCAGTCTGAGATGTTATACAAGATTCTTCCAGATGCACCGAGGTCAAACTATGACCCTAGACAAAATCTCGGGCCTCATGTCGATGGCATTGTAGGCTTTGCCAATGTCAAATATGCAGACTTGGTGACAAGCCATTTGAAAGAGTTGTCTCTAAATTAGTCTGTAGGAGGTCCAGCTTCATCTGTGTCCTCCACTCCCACTCAGTCGGTGGATGTACATTATGTGCAATCGTCGACCAACCTGAATGGTAACCAACAACCAGGAGGGAATAAAAAGAAAGGACGTTGTAAAAATTGTAAGGGTGGGAAGAATAATAATAAACCTAAGGACAATGATAATAATGAGAAGTCGAATAATAATGTTGGTGAGGGAAACAAATAAAGGTGGAAGGTGAAGTTTCCTTGCAAGATTTGTACAAACAATCACCTTACCCACTTGTGCCCCAAACTTTCTAAAGTTGTGAGGCTTTTATCTCTCCCACCCACTGTGTTGACTAATCCTTTTCCACATAATCAACACATGGCCTTGATCTCCTCAAATGTCAGAAATGCGGCGAGTGGGAGTTAAAACCCACCGATGTAAGACAGTGACCATCTATGCATCAATATGGTTAAGTCTAAGGTTAATGTAGCCACTTGGTCTCACGATTACAGTTTTTCACATACTGTACTTGGTCTAGAGTCTCCCCCTCCTCCAGAGACGCCTTTACAGATCGAAAAACAAGATCCCCTGCCTCGTATTCCAAAAGGAGTACTCAAGCGCTCTACCCACAATCCTAATGTTGGAGCCACCAAGAATTACTCTATTTTTTAGGATATGGGTCAAACCCCTTGTACAATGTCGGCTCTGGGGGTACTCCACATGTGTCCTTCACAAAGGAATGCATTTTTATCTTCGTTAGGAGATCCAGATCCCAGTGGCTCTAAAGTTATCAATTTCGACATCATGAATGTGAAGCCTCACTTGCCTTACCATGTGGCATTCCAAATCCACGTGGGTTACTCAAAGTATACCATCAAATGTACTATTGTTGATGAAGGCGTTGCAACATGTGTGATGTCCTTGGTTTGTTGGAAATCCCTCGGCTCTCCAATCCTTTCTCAATATACGACCATGTTGACCGCTTTTGATGATCGTTCTTTCTGTCCTCATGGTATTCTTCCTGCCTTCTCAGTCCAGTTAGGTGCCTTCTCGATCCAGTTAGGTGGGAAGATAGTGGAGATGGATGTTGAGGTGGTTGATGTGCCCCTCAACTATAAATTGTTACTAGGACGCAATTGGACTTATTCTATGACTACAATCGTATCGTCTGTCTTTCGTACTCTTTTCTTTCCTCACGATGGGAAGATCATGACAATCGACCAATTGTAATTTACGTATGCTAGCCCCAATGCATCAGTTGGACCGTCGATCCTCGTGATCGATAATTCTCAGCCAACAACTGAGAATATAGACATCATAATGTATTCATCCCTTATGGGTACCTTCGACTTCATGGCATCGATTCATCATATTTACTCCATGTCCAGCAGGTCTGCTTCATCAATTCGGTTCGTTCCTTTCCGCACTTCGTATATTAACAATCCTTGGACCCTAACTTCCTCGATTGCATCTTGTGAAGGTCAGTTACATACTGGAATGGACTTTCCATTATCAACAATAGAGATAGCATATCAGGTTGTTCTTGACTCTTCTATCGATCCTGATCATGTTACCTCGCAGATGGATGAGGATGATCTTGTTTTCGAGCCCGTGTGGGCTACATCATCATCTTGTTCACGTGATTTCCTCAATGATACTTTACCCTCATATGAAGAAATCGTAGATTCCATGAATGGTTTTGACAGACCATGGGATGATATGCATTATCACTCTTATTTTCTCCCATAGCTTGCTAGAATCGAACAAGATGATTTTAGATCTACCTTGAACGAGATAGTCGGTCACGTTGTAGTTCCACTTGATATGCATGTAATTTACACCAAAGAAAACATGGCGAGTATCTCTCCTACCGTCACGATTGATATCTCTCATATCCCTAGAAATATTGAAAATATATACATCGGTGTGGATTGTTTGCCAAAATAAATTATGTTCTACACCGATCTCTTCAAATAATTTTGTGATGTATTCCCTTGGTCATATTAAAAGATGTCAGGAATCTACCCTCGAATTGTCAAACATGAGATTAACACCTACCTGGATGCTAAACCTATTCAACAATGACTTAGAGTTATCAATCCTAGGAAGGCCCCTGTTATTAAGGCAGAGGTAGAAAAACTGGTTAACGTTGGCTTTATCTACTTGGTTCCCTTGAATGAATGGGTATCCAATCCCGTTCTTGTGAATAAAAAACAAGGAACCATCCGTGTATGCATGGATTTTCATGACCTGAATAAGGCATGTCCCAAAGACAACTTCTCGACACCCTTCATTGATCATATTCTTGATGAATGTGCAGGAAGAAAAAAAAAATCTTTTATGGACGAATTTTCAAGGTATAACCAAATTCATATTAATCCCGAGGACCAACATAAGACGAAATTTATTTGTCCTTGTGTTACATTCGCATACCGGAAGATGCCTTTCAACCTTAAGAAGTCAAAGAAACCTCCAAAGAGCTATGACCTTCGCATTTCACAATCTCAAACATATAGTCAAAGCCTATCTCGACAATCTTGTTGCTCACTCCTGTAAGAGAGTGGATCACCCTACACACCTTCGGCTATTTTTTTAAAGATGTCACCATTACCACATCTGTTTGAACCCTCATAAATGCATCTTTTGGCATTAGGTCAAGTCGACTTCTAGGATTTCTAGTCTTTCAGACTGGGATCATGGTGGATCCGTTAAAGGTTGAGGCAATACTTCGATTTCCTCCCCCACGTATTATTCGTCAACTTCAAGGTTTACAAGGGAAAGATAAATTTTTACGAAGGTTTATAATGAATTTTGCCAATATTACTAATGGTTTCATGTGTCTCTTAAAGAAGGACACTCCTTTTATTTGGGATGAGTGAGCCCAGGAATCCTTCGATGCTTTGAATAAATCCTTGGCATTGAAGCCTCTACTAAAGTCTTCGGACTACGGTAGATATTACTAGATTTATATCTCTGCGTCCGAGGATTCGATTGGTATGGTGTTGGTTCAGTAGGATGATGATCTCCGTGAGAACGCCATTTACTATATTAGTTGACCCTGAACTCAAATAGTCTCATGTTGAAAAGCTAGCTTTGGCTATCGTTCACGCAGTTCAACAATTATGACACTATAGATTGATTTTCAAAACTACTGTGGTTGTCGATGTCAATATATTTGAATACTTCCTTACTCGGCATATCATAGGGGTGAAATACATTAAATGGATTGTCATTTTACAAGAATTTGATCTCGATTTCGTTTCTGCGAAGTCCAAGAAATTGCTAGTTTTTGCATAATTAATATCCGACTTTCCTCGATTAGATGAGGATGTATTCATATTGATTCATTTGCATATGAACACATTTTCCTTGTCTCGTTGTCAGGCCCTGGTATGGATATATTGTTGTCTATCTTCAAACTTTGAAGTTCCCTCAGCATCTCTCAAGAAATGACTGACGACGTATACGATACCAAGCTAAGAACTACTTTATCGTTAGTGACACTTTATATCATTGAGGAGTAGACAGTAGCTTGCATCGTTTATTAAATCACGAAGTTGTTGCGTCTATTCTAAATGACTGTCATAGTGGGGCTTATGGTGGTCATCTATCCAGGCTTGCGACAACCTAGAAAATTTTGCGAGCTGGCTATTTTTGGCTGTCTATTTTTAAAGACTGTGTCGAAGCAGTTAATAAGTGTCACCTCTACCAGGTGTTCACTTGGAAGATCCACTCGCATCCATCCCCTCTCCATCCAATCGTTATCGTCGGTCCCTTCACCAAGTGGGGGGTGGATTTTGTGGATTGCAACCCAACTTCAGTTGGGGGGCATCAACACATTATTGTGGTTGTAGACTACTTTACTAAGTGGGTTGAGGCCATTCCTACAATTAGATATGATGTTAAGACTACTTCTTTCTTCGTTTTCAATCAAATTATAGCCAGGTTTGAAATCCAGAGTTAGATTTTCACTGATCATGGTCGTCACTTTCATAATGAAATGATGAAATAATTAGCATTGAAATTTGGGTTTAAACATGTTCATTCTTCCCCTTACTACCCCCATGAAAATAGACAATTAGAGGCTGTGAACAAGTCTCTCAAGACCATTTTACAGAAAATTTTCAACCAGAGCAAATCTGACTGGCATATCATGCTTTATCTAGCACTTTGGGCATACTAAACCTCGGTTAAGACTTCCACCAATTTTTCTCCTTTCTAGTTAGTGCACGGTGTGGAGTCGATCCTACCTATTGAATGTGAAACCCCTTCTCTTAGATTGGAATTTTCGCTCCTACCTAACACTTTTGACCTTGAACAACGCCTCATACACCTAGAGAGTCTAGACGAGCAACATTGAGACACCTCCATGGCTATCAAAGAAAATAAATGACATGTCAAGGTCCAATATGATAGGTTTGTTTGTCCTCGACAATACACTAAGGGTGACTTGGTCCTTCTATACGACCAAGACAAAGAACCATTGGGGGCAAGAAAGTTTAAACCCATGTGGCACAATCCCTATATCGTGTGACATATCTTATAAAAAGGAGCCTATGAATTAGAATATTACGAAGGGAATATGTTGGTTGAGCTCAAGAATGGAATCTACTTGAAAATATATTACTCTTAAGCCCCAAGCTTGGGTGTAACTCATTGTATACTAATGTATTTTAGTGTATATATATATTCCCTCTTTTTGTATCTTCAGCTTTCTTATCAAATTTTCCCTTGGTTGGAAAATGTAAACGAAGTCTTCGGTCTACTTAGGATTCGAAGACGGGGCCAGTCCTCATACATGAAACTTGGCTTCTATCACTTGGGTTGTTTACTCACTAGAGGATATACTGGTGTCTTCAGGTGGCGTTTTCCTAGGGCCATCCATGAATAATGCTGTCGAATATAGCGTCGTTATAAAACTTTTGTGGGATGCCATTTCACATGGTATTCACTCTTTAGAAGTTCACCTAGACTCCCAGTTAGTAGTATGTCATTTGAATGAAAATTACCGTTTGTGAGACCCTACTCTAATATGACAATTCTTATGACTATGGATTTTGGAACGACATTTTGATTTTATTACTTATCATCACATACCTAGAAGTTCTAATTATGTATCGAATGCATATGCTAATTTTGTTTTAGATTGGAATTTGGCACATAACTAAAGCAAAGAAAACACTTTCATCAATGTACACATTGTAATATAAGTAAATCCGAAGATCAATGCTTTTATATATTTCATCTCTCCAAAAAATATGGTGTTAAAATACAAAATTGGGGCTCACACCCTCAAAATACATATACAATCGATCATACAATAATCATGACATCTACGCTTGTGGTGCCAGATGTGTGTCATGATATCATACTATGGAGTTTGCGAGATGCCAAAAGAGTCGTACCCAATCATGGGGCACACCTACAACCTGTCGATGCATCGCCTCCAGAAGACCATCTACCTGAACCATGAGAATCCTTTACGTCAAATGATACATGTTTCCCTGCATGTTTTGAAGCACTCTATCAGTGTCTGCTCCCGCTGGCTCATCCCCCCAATGTCATGGAAGTTCGTCCGACCGTCATGGACCCACATATGTGTCACATGCATGTTTAGTTAGTACTTGACATCACCCAAAAATATTTTTGTTTTCTTATACAAAAATACAAAAAAATGAAGTATTCAAAAACTTTGGCATACCTATGTCTCTGTAGGTGGAACTTGGTGGTAACAGCATGTTCGGATCTCCTCTGAAGTCAATCCTTGCCTAAGGGTGTTCATTGTAGGGTGTTGGAACCCTACCACCTCCCTGTCACCTCATCACCTACGTCTTCCATGCCATGGCTATATCGCGAGGTCCATGCAGAACAATCTCAACTCTAGGGACCAAGACTAGAACCCACTCGAAGAAAAAACTACACATGATAGATGCAAACTTGAAGTTGCTCTTTCTACCCAGTTTGCAGTTTGTCAGCTATCTCTTCATGTTGGCCAGCAGTAAGGTGCATCAGTCATAAATCGTGTGTCAAAAGCACTCCATTGAATAGAACATAAGTGGCCTCGATGCCTGGTGCAAAGAGGTTGACCTTGTGATCTGTGTCAACACTAGGACAACAATATTGAGACTTAGATTGTTTATCACTCTGATCGGGTAGTTGGCTCCCTGCCTTCTTGGTCCTTGCAATGAAATGAGTGGCTATGTAATCCTCTATGTTCATGCCACTCCCATATCCCTAGGCTTTGAGGTTGAACACCTCACCCCAACGAGACAATCATGTCAAGAATTATATGTCCTCAACTTCAATCCTCAATGGTTGTCCATCTAGGTTGAAGGTTTCAGTATCCAAATCTCGGTAGTTCACTAGCAGTTGGAGCAGTCTCACTTGATTCCTCATAAATTTAATATCCCAAAACTTATATAGCTCACATATTTTTAAAGTCATCTGGGCCCCTGGATCTCTCTCCACTGCAATTTCCACCTCTTCATGCTCTCTATCTCTCCACTCTAGCACCATCCTCCAAGATTCAAACCATTTTTTGAGTCAGTAACATTTTAAAAACCATATCCATGGATGTGTATGTGAGCTAAAATTTATATGGTCACATATAGGGCTGATTATACGCTAGATGCTTTTCAAACATGCACATATAGGTATGCGTATATGCAACCCAATGATCTATAGACTGCGTATACCCTAGTTTCTATGTTGCACCCTAAAATGCTAAAATAAGAGACATAATTGGAAATTTTAATCCACTAGAAATAAAGAGATGAGAAAGATGAATTACCTGGTCCAGATGGTTGTTGATTCTGTCACTTGTAGATATCGCTATCAACAATTGAAATTCAGGGGCAATTTGGTCCAAAATGCACTATTTGGGTAAAAAATACAAATAGTATAGTAAAATTGTTTTTTTTTACTATTTATAGAAACTTTTTGCCCACTTTGCATAGTTTTTTAATATTTTGGCCTAATGGACTAATACGACAGTGGATGGAGTTGGTTTTGATGGTTTTATCCAGGGATTCTTGTGGTTTTTAGCACCATGTCGCCTGTTCGTAACTTTGGACAAGTATTTTATTCAACCAACATATAGGATAGGTCATCAATCTATTATGCACATTCACATCATCCTATGACTGCAGCTCATATGCCTTAGGTACAAAATTGTTTAGTAGTGACACAAAACCTTCTTTCTACAACTAGAAGTGTCATTATTGAATGATAGAGACTTACCAAACATGGGTACCCTAGTTAGATCCCCTGTGCCATTCAGTGCCCATGAAAAGATTTTTGTCCATAGGACCGGGACTCCCTTATAGCTAATACATGATTTTATGTTTGAACCTTATTTCTTACTCATAAGCATGTTTACCTAGACCTAGCAGGACTCCCAACAAGTCTGGTTTAAGCTCTTTTTTTACTCTCTCAAAAAGTAAAAAGATTGTCCAGTGAACTTGTCTCTTTCACACTCATAAATTGGATTTGAAAGGACATCTGTTTAGTGTAGAACCTCATTGTCTCTCTTATATGAGCTTGCCTTTGGTGGAGGATTGAAGTGGTGGAGGCCCATCTGGAAGGGACTTGGTTTCTCGGTTTTAAACTGTGCCAACACAAAAGTTTGTAATTCATTCACTTATGTTGGTTACATTTTAATAGAAATACGCTTTTCTCATCCAATCAATGTCTTGCAAATATTTGAATTATCGTTCCATGGGA
The DNA here is from genome assembly GCA_009831015.1 of Picea engelmannii. NCBI lineage: Eukaryota > Viridiplantae > Streptophyta > Pinopsida > Pinales > Pinaceae > Picea > Picea engelmannii. The sequence continues at coordinate 674,896 of ML781353.1, read as the reverse complement.
ATATTTGTTATGAATATTGATGAATTATGTTATTGAATGTGATAACTTTATATATTATCACCATATGCTTGTGTTTCTTGGTTTTTGAGGACAAGTTGTAGGTATATTGCTTTGAGTCAAGTGCTCAACGATGGACTTTATCAAACGTCTAGACAAGGTAGGATCTTTATCTTGTCTTGTTAGAATATTTTTTTATATAACATACTTGATATTATAGTTGATTTCTAGTCATTTACGTCTGTTGTGGTTTACCCCATGCCATAGAGAGATTTTCCTCGTAACAGGGGTCTAGTTCAAATCACATTCAACAACTTCAAAAGTTGGGTCTTAGAGTAGAATATTCTAGAGGATAATTTTTTGAATCTATTTATGGGCACTTTAAAGGAGAGTATTGAAAATGAGGTGTGTCATGAAGCCTAAATTCATGGATAAGGATTCTATGTGGAAAAGAGATATAAAAGTGAAAATATGGATACCAAGAGGGTTTTCACTAACACCAATAGAGAGCACAATGTTTCCACTCCTAGCCTAACTCACCTACAAGGTTGATACCTCATAAAATGGACTAAGTTTAAATTCTACAACAAGTATAGTAAGGGGCATAAGTGTGGTAAGAAGAAATTATTCTACATAGATTGTGAAGAGGAAGAAGAACAAGAGCTAGAATCTTGTCAGGATATAGAACTAGAAGAGATTAATCTAACCAGATCTTGTCATGCTTTGGCTGGCATTAGCACTCCCCAAATTGTCAATATAGAAGGATACATCAAGAAAAAAGAGGGAACGTCATTGATTTGATTTTGCTAATATCCATAACTTCATTAACTACAAATTAGCCAAACTTTTGAATTTATTTATATATTTGGCACCATAGTTTCAAGTAATGATTATAGATGGGGGTTACATGCATTGTTCATGGAAGTTCCATAGTATTAATCACACTATGGGGGACTATTTCTTGGATATCCCAATGATTGCAATCAAAATGGGTGGTGCTAATGTTCTATTAGGGGTCTAATGGTTATAACCATTAGGAACAATGGATTTTAATTTTCAACATTTTTTCATGAGATTGTCCTTGGAAGGCAAGTTAGTGATATGGCCAAAAAATTGGAAAGCTACAAAGCACAAATAGAACTCCTAGAAAACTAGGTGACTTGTGAAAAAGAAACCCAAGGAAACACTTCATAATTTTTTCACTATACTCTAGAGATTCAAAAGGAGTTGAATGTAGTACAAAGAGTCTTCTACAAAATAGTCCAAGACATTTAGGACTAGTGTTGATATGTACTCACTCTATAAAACCAAATATAAGAGTGGAAAAAATAATGAGTGAGGGTGTATATCTAATTTGACTTGATGAACAAGTGACAGGTGGATCTCTGTGAAACTCCTAAAATTCCTCGCATGAGTGAAAAGATAATCCTCAACAATGACACTGGAATCAACTTGTAATAGCCCAAGTGGGTGCTACTAGAAAATATTTTTTTTCCCTTTTAGAGTAAGATACAACTAAATAGCCCATATCTGATTTAATAAAGTAATAAATACAACAAACAACTAAATAGGGAAGAAATCCCATGGCTCAATATGCATACATCAATTTCACATTTAATCATCATAAGCTAACAATACTTAGATATGGCATAATTTAAAACATGACACCATGTACTTGTAGTCATTAACTTATTGAAGTCCAAGTGTTGATTACTCAAATATCCCATGGTATTATTGTTAGTCAAAAGGTGGAAATCACAACCAACGAGTGATTTTCCACCCAACCAATGCAACTACCTTCATAGGTGTTTCCCTCCTAAGAAGGGCTCAATCTCAATGAGGTGATAAAATTCAAGGTACACATAACTATTAGTAGATAACTCACACAATTATTGAAGGCTTATCATATATTAGACTCCCAAATAATCAACCTCGGTGTGGTGGAGAGGATATTAGTCTACAACACCCCCAGAACCCCTCAAGGTATGGTGTGTAGGGGTCTTATTACCACCCTTGTACCTAATGAACATAATCACACATGGTAGTGGTGCCCCTCTAAAAGGATATTACTTCCACCCTCACCACTAGTGAACACAAACACACTCGCCAATGACATCCCAAGATCCCCAAAAAATAATACAAGTACCCAGGAAAAAATATGAACTTTAGTACCCCATGAATGGGTAGCACACTCCTAGCCTCTTGGTCCACTTGGACTAGTTTAGAGAAACTAACAATATTCTATACAAAGTACACAATTCAAAATCACATATATAGTTGATAAAATCTCATAATATTTTTTTTTAGGCCAGCCAACCATCTCTAAGGTAGGAAATTATTTTGTAATCCTCCCCAAGTGTAACAACATTTCCAATATTTGTCTCTTGGCCTTCCCCCTTCTCACACAAGGGAAAAATTGAGCTTGAGAGTGAAATTACAAGTGTCAACAATAAGGTAAAAGTAAGTTACAACTCATTCCCCTTGGCCCTTTTACCCAATTAACTTCAATGGTCATTTTTTTTAATTCTTTCCCCTTCCCCAATGGTTCTTAAGATCTAGGATGAGGTGGTCATCCTCATTGAGATATTGGTCCTTTCCCTTGAGTGAAACTCCCCATCAACCTCTCAACTTGTAACAGGTTAGTCCTTCCAATAATACCAATGCACATACAACATCATCAAAAATCTAGAGCATCATAATAAGGAGGTACACAAACAATAAGTGATTCAAATATCCAACCATATCATTACAAGGACCAACCATGTTAATTCGTCATCAAATAAAATTGAGATTTCATAGCCATCATCAACAGCATTCATGTTAAGTAAATTATCACAAGGAATACCAATGCTCATCACAATCCAAGTAATCACATAGAGATTCATGTCTCTCATAACCAATCATCAAGATAATAAATAAACCAAGGGTTGATGAGTCTAGAACACCATATCCTTATCAACCAAAACTAAAATTAACAAGCCAAAAATTTGGGTGTTGCAATAATGATGAAAGGAATCTTGTCAGAAAGTAGAGAGAACATTGAAGATGAATTTAAGAGTTGTGAGGAACTATAACAATCCATGGAAGGAGTTGCAGAGAAATATAACCATCCATATTTTGGGCCTAGTGCCAATTTCTATTGTTAGGCTCAAGTAACAACAAATTTATAAGATATTGTCCCATGATAGAGACAAGTCATTCAATCCATTCCCAACATCAACAAAGGATGAATGAAGAAATACATAGAGACTCCATCTAGGGAGATAATTTTTATAAAATCTTTCATGGGAAAATTAGAGAAAAGTGTAGGGGAGGTGGGGTGAAATGTTTCCTTATTTAAAGCCTTAGTAGAACAAAATAATTACCCTCATGTTAACAATATCCCAAATATTTATAAATCTTAGGAACTGTTGGAAATTTGGTTGCCATTGATGTCAACCTTGGCAAAGAGGTGAAGTGCCATTGATTGATTGGTTTGGAGAGAATCATTGTTAATGTTCCATGATGAGATGTCTTAATGTCAACAAAGGTTTGAAGTAACGATGAAATAACATAGCAAGTAAACAATAATCGATGAATCTTTCATGAATATGTCAAATGTTGAGAAAATGTGTCACAACATTGTGAAGTGTTGAAGTGACATGAAGTGTTGTGTAGCTACCTCTTAAATAACAATACTTATAAATCTCACACATGAATTCATCATCCCTCCCCCTTACAATGCTAGCAAGTAATGTTATGAAGATATACCAAGTCATTCCTACTCAAGCCTACTCAAAACGAGTATATGGTGTTGGTGTTGGAATTGATGCAAAAAGGATCATGTGTGTGTGTTTACAAGTATAATAAAGAAAAGGGGTGCACGTGAAAAAGTAAAAAATGAATTTTACTAGTATATTTAAAAGTGTGTGTGTTTATAAATATAATAAAGAAAAGGGGTGCATGTGAAAAAGTAAAAAATGAATTTTACTAGTATATTTCAAAATGCATGTAAAGAACTCAAAGAAATATTTTACAAGCCCTTGGTTTCAAGTTCGTGGTTTTTGGAAGTAAAAGTGCATCTGAAAAATTCAAAGGAAATATTTTACAATCCTGTGTGTTCAAGTTCATGGTTTTGGAAGTAAAAGTGCATGATTAAAAGTCAAAGAAATATTTTACAATTGGTGTTACCATTGGTGGTTTCAAGCCCATGGTGTTTTCCCATGGTATTTGTAAAGGTGAAATAAAAAGAATTAATGGTTCAATAAATCGTAATTGAAAAGCTTCCCTGTAGATATTATGAATAAATAAAAAGGAGTGGAGGAAATTTGTTCTTAATTAAATGACAAATTATTGTTATTTTATTAAAATAAAATGAAGAGGTGCAATGGTTAATTGTTGAAGAAACACAATGATTCAATAAATCTTAATTAAAAATATTTCATGTAGATATTATGAATAAATAAAAAGGAGAGGAGAAAAATTGTTCTTAATTAAATGACAAATTATTGTTATTTTGTTAAAATAAAATGAAGAGGTGCAATGGTTCATTATTGAAGAGACACAGTGGTTCAAATTCATACCTATTGGAATACTATATAAACAAAAAGGTATAGTGAAATGAGGACGACTCAATGAGCTAATTTAGAAGATCAGAAACATAAGCAAAGTCCAAGGAAAAACTGTAAACATTCACATGAAGTGAGGGTGTAAGGGAGGAGCAAGGGAGGATTGCAGTCCTCTATGGGTTGGAGCCTGAAGAATATGGAGTTGCAACTTCCTCAAGTTGGTTCTTGAAAACAAAGGATTGGAGTCCTCTACAGGTTGAAGCCTGATCTACAGGGAGTTGGTGCTTGAAAACAGGGGATTGGTGTCTCCTTGAGTTGGTGCTAAAAAATAGGGGATTGGTGTCGCCTTCAGTTGGTGCTAAAAAACAAGGGATTGGTGTCTCCTAGAGTTGGTGCTCTAAAATAGGGGATGGGTTTCTCTTTAAGTAGGTGCTCAAAATGAAGAAGATTGGTGTCTTATACAAAATTGTAACTTGTAACTAAAATAAAATTTCCATATTTATTATATTTAAATTCTGAGTACTGTTATTTCTTGTTGATAAATTGTTATGGTTAATAAATTTAAGAATTGGTTAAAATTGTGAAAAAAGGAACCAATATTGATTCACCCCCCCCCCCCTCTCAGTATTGAAAATCATTTTAGTAGGAATATTATATAAGGAAATATGTAAAGGAAAAGGGACTATCTTCCAAATGTTAAGTATGGAATAGAAATTGTCACGAAGTTGAAACCTTTCGAATTCCCCTTATTCATTTTTTTGTATAGATACAATGTAAACTAAGGAGGAAGGGATTTTTTATTAACATGGTAAAAATATTTCATGTTAATTAAGAAGAATGTAGGACATATTTTTAAGAAATCAATTATGGTGTATGCGTAGTCTATAATATTATTTGTTGTTCATGTTTTTTGGAATCATTGTAAGATTGGATATTACAGCTATAGACTTCTTCTCATGTTGTTTTATCTTTTCTTATTTCTCTTATAAATGGTGCTAATAGATGGATGTGAAACTATAGATTGTTGTTCAGTAATAAGCTCATCTCTATTTATAGTTTTCTATTTAAAATTTATGCAATTAATAATTTACTAAACCAATTCTATTTACTATTTTCATTCATTTCATATCTATTGATTGTTATTACTTCCTAGCTAGGAGAAAGTAGAGTATTATTTCATTTTGCATTTTCATATTGCATATTACATTTATATTTAAAATTATAAAGCTAGTAATGGCAGTCATGCCAGAATCTAGAGGGTTTTCCATTCCAAATGAAGAATGGTGTAATTGATCCCTTTTCCTGGGTGAACCTATGTAATTGATCCCTTTTCCTGGGTGAACCTATGTAATTGATCCCTTTTCCTGGGTGAACTTATGTAATTGATGACGGGAATTTTATCGTTTCAACACAATGGTTTGACTCATTGGAAGGAAATGGTACAAGCCTTTCCATTGATTGGGAACTAGTTAGCTTGGACAATAGGTAATTGTAGTGAGGACTAGAATTGATCCATGAATAGGGTGCAAAAATATGGTTATATTTATACAAAAAATATTTCATGAAAATGAACTTTTCAATCTTTATCCAATGGCTAATTAGGAAACAACAAATCTATTGTGTCAAGGATGGGAGAATGCTCAAGCTCTTCGGTTGGAGTGTGAAAATGTGGCTTTGTGGAATTCATATGTGGATAGTCTTGAAAGAAGTCATGTTAGATTGAGGGAGGAGGAAGAGTATCTAATATGGTCAAAGAATCAGGCTCTAGGGTAGTGAAAAACATGATTAGGTTATAGATCCATGTTTTATTTGGAGGATCACGAATTTAAATGGCGATGGAAAGTCATTTTGAAGCTAAAATCTCCAAAAATACCAAAATTTTATTGTGGTCGGAATTAAAACAAAGATTTAACTTGGGAATTTTTACAAAGATACGTAGGAAAGGACTTGGAATTTGAATGCTATGCAAGAGAGAGGAGGAAGCATTTTCCTATCTAATTAATAAATGACCTTATTCACAAGAGGTTTGGGCTAGGGATAAACAATTTACAAGTGTCAAAAATGGATGGTGTGAAGAAGATGTGGAAGAATGTTTCATAGGTTGGTGTAGAAAAAAGAGAATTCAAGGAATTTAAGGCATTGCCCTGCTTAATATTGTGGTATATTTGGCTAGCTAAGAAATCACAAAATTTCGATGAAACATTTGTTCCTCCTTTTCAAATTTTATCACAAGTCAAATCCATTTTTTCTAATTCAAGACGCTAGCCAAACAATGAGGTCCAAGGTATTTAGAGCCTCTAATAATTATAAGACCCAAGCATGGAGTTTTTTAGATGGTATAAGACAAGGTAATCCAAATGTTAGTAGTGTTGGGGGAGTGTTGTATCTATCAGAGGCTCGTAGAATAAAGTTTAAGGCAGGGTTAAGGGTAGAATCAAATAACTATATATAGTTTATGGAATTAAGGTTTTTTATCTAATGTGAATAGGAAAAGAATGTGAAGAAAAATCAGGGCTTTGGTGAATCCAATTTGTTGATCAATTGGATAAGAGCAAGGTTTAGAATATCACTCTAAGGCCAAATAGGAGTCCATTTGAGGGAGATAGTAAATTATTTTAGTGAAATTCATTTCAAACATATCTTTCAAGAATTGAATGGTGAGGGAGACGTTAAGTCAAAAGAGGCTTGATAGGTACTAGAGGGAACTTTGTGGGTAGGGGAGCTTAGATAGGATAGTGTTGCTAGCTCATTTTTTAGGTTCTAATTGATTTGGTGCATAAGAAAGATAGAATTTGTTGCTATTTTTTAATTTGTGCAAAGATGTTTTTTGTTGTTGTTGAAATCTCCCTATGAAAAGATTTAATGTCGTATGCTCTTTTTTGTTTTTGTTTTTGGAATATAAGAATAGATAATGGACCATGTAATGAAATACAAATAGGATGTAAACACTAGTAGAAAAAGATAAATTTATGACTAAAAATTGCATATAAATGACTAAGTTTAGTCACGTGACTACTAGTAGTATATTGTCGAACATATATAACGCGACCAAATATATGACTAAAACAATTTAGTCATTTATTGGTTGTTTTGGTTGATCGTTTTGGTGGTAACTTTAGTCATTTTTTTAGTCATTAATTGTTGTTCACTGGTCATTTATTTGGTCGTGGTAGTCCATTATTGCCGTCAAAAAGTAGTAAATTTAGTCATTTGTATCATTTATTTCCGTCAAATGGTAGTATATTTAGTCATTGTAATCATCATTTTCCATCAACGAGTAGTATATTTAGTCATTAAAATCAACATTTTCCGTCAACTAGTAGTATATTTAGTCATTTTTATTCTCTAATTTCCATCCACTGGTAGTATATTTAGTCATTGTTATAGTCATTGATTGTCATTCACTGGTCATTTATTTATCGTCAACAAGTAGTAAATGTAGTCATTTGTATTGGTTATTTTCGTCAACTAGTAGTATATTTAGTCATTTTGATTCACCGATTTATGTAAATTGATATAATGTTTATTAGTTGCATAATCATTATATTAACTACAAATTTAGTAGTAAATGTCCAATTATATAATGATATGAATAATTTATTATTTACCATAAATTACTTGTGTAATGCAAAAATAAACATAGTACTAAACTTAAATTAAAACATTAAATAACTTAGTATTAAACTTAAATTAAAACATAAAATAAAAGACAAAAGATTGATTCTAACATGATCATGATAAAAAACTAAAGTATTATGACATAAAATCAAATTAAAACATACAATATTGCAATTTAAATGAACGGCAATATGACCATATATATAATAAAAAATGTTAAAAGTAGTACAATGTTGTGACTAAGAGTTTCCAAGTATGCAAAGACACCATAATATAATATCCATGAACAATGTACATTCAAACTATTGAATGTACATAAAATTAAATTAAAATGTAATATTGCAATTTAGATGAACTACAAGATGATCACACACACACACACACACACACGCGCGCGCGCGCGCGCGCGCGCGTGTGTGTGTGTGATCATCTTGCAGCTCATCTAAATTGCAATATTATATGTTTTAATTTGATTTTATGTACATTCAAACTATTGCATAAACATAAAATCAAGTTAACACATAATATTGTGAATTGGAAGATGATCAATACTGTACTACTTAGACATTATATAT
>ML781353.1:644744-665419 GCA_009831015.1 Picea engelmannii | reverse complement strand
CTTGCATTTCTGGGGTGAAACTTCTCTTCGAGATATTGGATCTGCACTAGGAAAGTTTTATTGTGCAAGTAAAGAAACTAGAATCCACAGCACCACTTCATACGCCAGAATCTGTGTGGAAATGGATTTTAGCAAAGGGTTTCTCGCAGAAATTATTTTGGGTTGCAAAAACTACACCTGGACCCAAAAGCTAGACTATGAAAGAATTTCATTGCGTTGCAGGGCTTGTTTCGAAACAGGGCACATAGCAGCTCAATGCACAAAGGGGAATAGGAAAGCGGGAAAGCAACATCGCAAATCAACATGGTGGGAAGGCTCCAATGAAGATCATCAACTAATTATTACAAACATCCGAAAATCTTCTCCAGATTCAGACCCTCTGAGCTTTGATTCCAAAGGCACGTCTACTCAGGAGACACCTCTGAACCATTCCAAGATTGTCCCTCAATCGAAGAGTAAAGCCTCAACTTCTCTTGATCCGGGAATAGAAAGTATTAAGGACTCAGACATTCCTGATACAAGAATAGAAAGCAAGGTACCCTTCAGCCCCCCTCCTCCTTCAAGCTGGGCAGACGAGGCCGAGAAAGACGAAAAAGATGAAGCAGCATCGATATCCCCAAAGAAAGCAAGTCCCCTGGACCAGGAAAATAAGGGGATAAATGAATCAACAACAACAACAATATCTGCCAAAGAAGGATGGACAACAGTTGAGAAGAGAAAAAAGACACCACCAAAAATACAACCAATGATAACCAGAAGTCGATCCGGGAAGAAAAAATAACCAAGAGCTCCTTCAGTCATCTATTAGGTCGTCAATCTGTTCGAATTTATTCATGTAAGGAATTATGGAATGTAGTTTATTTGGATAACTGGAAACATAGGAAAGTGAACTTGAAATCCGATAAGATAAATCAGAATCTATTCTTGAGATCTGTCTCTCTATGTACTTTTTTCAGGCAAGGCCGATGATCTTTTATCAATATAATCATAACCGTTTCAGTTAAAAAAAAAAAAATGTTGAAACAAGAATTATATTCTAATATTTAGCGTATAATTATTGCACTCACCTCGAGTTCACTAATACCACTATGAATATACTGCACATTATTCTCGAGTTCAACGTCAATATGATCACTATCAATATTGAGATCACTTAGTGCATCTTTCATAACTCTTTTGATAAGGACTTGTCCTTTTCATCGTGTTGCTTTTATAGAGTTTCCCTGCATGTGGTTTTATCATGCAAAACAAATATACAACATTCAAAAGTATGAAGAATGTCTTATTAAGCATTCAAAAAGAACATTTTAAGCGTGAAAATTTATGACAAAACATTGGGATAGATTAACTATCACAACATAAATTTGATTACCTCAAATTCAACACCACTATCATCAATGTCCTTTACATAGTTCTCGGCAAGTTCTTCATGATCACTATGACCAATATTGGCATGCTCTTGTGCAGTCTTCAGAGCCCTGTTGACATTATAAATGCATTTTCCTTTTGGAAACAGTGCATGTTTCGTATGATTTCTCTACATGTGGTTTAACCATCATGAAAAAAAATATACAACATTTAAAATTAGCAACAAATTGTCTCGAAGGGAACTGTTCTCTTTTTCAAACAATGAAACAACAAAATCGCAACAAGCATTAGCAGAGATGTAAAAAAATAAGTGTAGAACATGAAACATTGTGATGAGCCTTCAAATCTATTTTATGATATGATAGTAATTATGATATTAAAATAATTTAAATCATTATTTTACAAGAAATGGTATCATTGTCCAAGGCAGTTAACCTTACAATTCATAACTTTGGATATTTGTAGTCGAGTTGCCTTAGCAAAAAGTAACACTATATGTCAATAGTAAAAAAATTTAAGCATCAAGAAACTCTCCATTATCTATAGTCATTCCACCTTAGCAAAAAGGAGCACTATATTCAATATCAGATAAAGGTTAAGCATCAAGAAGAAAGGGATACCACCTGTATAGGAGTGGACATTTACATCTTATAATAATTACATATAGAAATTATCTCAATTAAAACAAACGTTTTTATTTTGTATTGCTCTTGTATTTATATGTTTCCATCTGCAATACCAAATCAACAAAGGAATCTTGATAATATATTGAGTTATGTGGAAGCTAGGGTTGTGAACTCGTACATTGCCACAAAAGGCAAGAATGAGGAAGAAAATAGGTTGAATGCAACCTATATAATCAATGTGGCAAGGAAGCTTGGATGCTCAGTTTTCCTTCTACTTGAAGACATTGTTGAGGTCAATCCTAAAATGATACTTATATTGATTGCAATCATTATGCTTTGTAGTCTTACAAAACAAACCAATGAAGATGCAGGGATTTCAGACAATGAAAATGGAAGTATAACTAGAAGTTTCTAAAACATTGTTATTGATGGAAGTACTTAAAATGCTTCTTTACCACTTGATAATGGAAGTAGCGAGATATGTGGAAGTATCGGTTCAGATCCTTGGCTTTAGAGCCAATTCACCTAGGCAGAGCTTCAAACTTTAAAATAACAATATGCATCCATGAAGAAGGAGAAGGGTGAATTAATTGTCTGGTATTTGAGCTCTAGAATGACTAAACTAAAATACTTTTGATGAGTTGTTCATCAAGGAGGAGGTAGGAGTTGTTATGGGGGAATACCATTCGAATGCAAAAAAGATTTGAAGAAAAATAACACTAAGAAGGATAAAATACTTCTAAACAGAAGTAGGAATTAAACTCTTCTCTTTCCTATGACAACCACACCATTGAAAAAACACATCATCAATGAATATCATCAAAACAGTGCAATTTTATTTATATCAGTCCGCTGCAGGCATAGAATTTACTCAAGTTGAGTTTACAAATAGTGTACGACCTATACAGGTGTGTACTTCTACTGGTAATACTTATCAAAACCACAAAATACAAAACTGGAACTACTACTCGGTTTATATTCGACTGGTATCTTCTCAAAGCATAGCTTATACCATTGCCTCTGACCTGGGAACACTTTCCTTTTAGACTGGATGAGTGTGTGATATGAGTGTATGTCATAATTTCCCTAACTCGGCTTCTTTACCTCCTTCAAGACCAACTCAGCCTCTATTCCTTGATTTTGATGAACGTTTTCCCTAACTCGGTGTTATGAGGAAAATCACTCTATGGCATGGGTTAAACCACAACAGACGGAATGACTACAAAAATCAACTCTAATCTTAAGTATGTTATATAAACGAAAATGCTAACAAGACAAGATAAAGAGCCTACCTCGTCCAAACGTTCGATGAAGACCATCGTTGAGCATTCGACTCAAAGATTTATATTTGCAACTTGTCCTCAACAACCAAGATATGGAAGAATATGGTGATAATATATATTGTTATCACATATAATAGCATAATCCATCAACATTCATAACAAAGATGCCCACGAAATAACAGTTCAAATATTTTCAATATATTAATTAGATGAGAAAAGAGTATTTCTATTAAAATATGATAAACATAAGAGTATGAAGGACAAACTTCTATGTTGGCACGTCTCAGAACCGAGAAACTAAGTCCCTTCTAGTTGGGCCTCCACCACTTCAATCCTCCACCAAAGGCAAGCTCATATAAAAGAGAAAATGAGGTTCTCCATCAAAGAGGGAAGAGCTTGGGGGCTAAACAATGTGTTCAGACTTTAAAGGACCAAGGGATGCAGACTCAATATGAAGTAAATAATTTCTCCTGAGTAACTTTTCTCTCAAAAGTTCAATTCTTCTCTATTTCCATGGTTTGGATATGACCCATTTATAGCCTTCAAATAGAACTGAAGGGTCGATTCGTAACGTTTCCAGTATATGGAAGGTCAAGGATCATGGATCTCGTGACGTGACATGGAAACCCAACATTATTTTTATTTTTTAGCACAAAACTCGATGTACGTGGGTTGTAGTGGTGCAACATGCATATATGCATGTTGTATAACTGATAGGGTTCATATATGTGGAAAAATATGATTTTTATATTTGGTAAGTGCAAAAGGGGACTCCAAGTTTGCATAGGGAAATGAAAAATTCCTTCTGAGAAAGTTTCATGGGGTGAGGAAAAGCTTTCTATAACACTCGGCTCCTCGTCCAGGCAGTGAGACCCGAACTGCTTGCCCTAGCTCGACTCCTTGTTCACACAATGAGACCTGGAATGTTTTCCTCCTTATGAATGCATAGATACCATACTTGGTCTCTATGATACCTGACTTGATCTCTAGTTACGCTTCCCTCCTTGTGCATGCAAAGAGACCCGAATTGGTCTCTATCTCGGCCCTTCTTGGTCTCCTCTTGTTTGTTATCTTACAAACCCTGTCTCGGTCCTCTTTGGAGCACCTCCTCTCTCTAGTTGAACTCACCTTCTTTTCTTTTATATTGATAGAGAGGCTTTTAGGTTACTTGTAACCCTAACATATTTTCCTCAATCATTCCTAGCTCTCAGATCTTCTCATTATGAACTTTATCCAAGGGTGGGGACTTAATCAAGCATTTATATGCATCAATGGTTGAGATGCAATATTCGCTTGAGTTAGGTGGTCCCCACCATTTAATTTTATTTTTTACAGTCAAAATATGGGCTTCCTCCTCATTACTAGACACCCCTAATGAGGAGGAGTTACCTTCCCGAGCTATACTCTAACACTCCCTCTTAGCGAGGGAGGTAAAGCCATTAGAGTTGTCTTCTCCAAGATCCACCTCACTATGTGTTTTTCCCTCTGAGTCTAAGAGGCCTAATCGTTCCATGTCCGGACATTCTATTTTTTCTACTAGGATGGGTCTATTACACCCTATACAAGGATTATCTGAGTATCCCCATTCATCCAATTGAGTCCATTCCAACCATGTGGGTCTATTAAGAATAGCCTATTGTTCTCTTACATTTTGACTTGCAAACTCATTGCTTTCTTTTGTGAGTCTGTAAACATGTTTTCCCCACAGTTTATATAGCCCATATTCACTTATGCCTATCATGACAGGTGGTCTCGATTCTTGACTTTTAACTGAACGAATGTGTACACTGCAACCAAAGAATCTTTCCCCATAGCCTTGATTCTCCAAGGCTGAGATTGAGAGCAATATTATTCTCATACATGGTACGTACAATACTTCTGGTATCATGAAAACTCTGTCTGATTCTAGTTGTAGTGATACTACCCCTTTTCCATGAAATTCCATCATACTGGAATGCACCCCACACTTAACAATTCTTGAAGCTTGAATTGAGAATTTATGAATTTCAAGTCGATCACCTGTCATGTGACTCATGGCCCCACTATCGATGTATCATCCTGCCCTGGTTCTATCCTTTGTATCCAATAACAGAGTGTATTCGTCCTTAAACATTCTAGAAAACTCTCTAGCTATGGCAGCCAATTGTTGCTCATCTTCCTCTTCTTTGTTTTCAACTTATGTTGACGTTGCAATCTCTTTTCTTCTCGGTCTTTCACCAAAACCCTTCTTATCTTGGGTACACTAGCTAGAAAAGTGTCCAAGATCTCCACACATGAGAAATAAATGAAAATCATACACTTTGTCTCAATTCTTCAAAGACCATTGGATGCACAGTAGTAAATATTGGAACACGAGACTTAGTTGAAGGGTGGCCTCATCTTGTCCTTCCAAGGTTGAGAAACAAAATCAAGTTTCAGTCTCGGACAAAAAGAAATCAACGTCCCACATTTGTTATTTTTTATTGAGTAGAGATTCAACACAAAATGGGACTATTTTTTGTGTTTCCACACACAAAAAGGGATACCACTTGTATAGGAGTGGACATTTACATCTTATAATAATTACCTGCAGAAATTATCTCAAAAAAAACAAACTTATTTATTTTGTATTTCTCTTGTATTTATATATTTCCATATGCAATACCAAATCAACAAAAGAATCTTGATAATATATTGAGTTTTGTGGAACCTAGGGTTGTGAACTGGTACATTGTCACAAAAGGCAAGAATGAGGAAGAAAAGAGGTTGAATGAAACCTATATAATCAATGTGGCAAGGAAGCTTTGATGCTCATTTTTCCTTCTACCTGAATACATTGTTGAGTTCAATCCTAAAATGATACGTATTATATTGATTGCAAGCATTATGCTTTGGAGTCTTACAAAACAAACCAATGAAGATGTAGGGATTTCAGACAGTGAAAATGGAAGTGTAACTAGTAGTTTCTCAAACATTGTTATTGATGACAGTACTTCAGAGGATTCTTTACCAATTGATTATGGAAGTGGCAGGCTATGTGGAAGTATTGATTTCATATCCTTGGATTCAAATCCAATTCACCCAGGTGGAGCTTCAAACTTTAAAATAACAATATGCATCCATGAAGAAGGATACGGGTGAATTAAATGTTGGGGATTTGAGCTCTCGATTGACTAAACTGAAATATTTTTGAGGATTTATTCATCGAGGGGGAGGTAGTATTAGTTGTGGGGGAATAACATTCGAATGCAAAAGAGATTGTGGATTTCGAAGGTTTTCTATAAATTTATCTTAATTTGTAGACACAGGTAGATACAAAATTAAGTGGTTCCAAGAACAAATCTGCATTTCTAAACACTGCCACAACCACCTTGCTTCATACAATTGGCGAATCTAAGAAGGTGGGATTTTTTTCTCATATCAATAGCTAATTTAGAGATGTTCCGGTTGTGAAAAGATACCTCCCAATTGATCCTATGACAAATGATCTCTTTGATATAGTGAAAGATGGCATTCTTCTATGCAAATTTATCAATGTGGTTGTTCCTGGAATCATCGATGATTGAGCAATAAATATGAAACCAAAGCTTAATCCATGGTAAATAAATGAAAATCAAAGTCCATTGGATGAACAATAGTAAATATTGGAACACGGGACTTAGTTGAAGGGCGACCTCATTTTGTCCTTGCAAAGTTCAGAAACAAAATCAAGTTTTAGTCTTGGAAAAAATAAGTCAACCCACATATGTTATGTTTTATTGAGTAGAGATTCAACACAAAATGGGACTTACACCACTATGCACATGTCTTATCGTATGTTGATAAATCAAATTTATTTTTGTCACCTTTCCACCAAGACAATCATTACATGGACATGGATATCTTCCCATATCATTCTCATCGGCTATTCTCTCATCATATGCATGGTATTCATTCATTGTCAACCTTCGACTTTGACTCATCTTTTATGTTCTGCATTCCAATATTAATTTGATATGTTAATTAACAAATCTCAGGTAATTTAGATAGTACAAGGGCACAAAATCAGCTAAGTTGTTGTTAACAACAACAACATTGACAAGGAACTAAGTTAGTCTATGAGTTTGCATTTTCTAGTTGTGAAGAGAGGTTTGGAAAAGAAAGCATTTCTCATAGAAGCCAATAGGAAATGATAAAGGTGTCGTAGAAGGAGGAGTTTATCAGCCTTGGAAGATATGAATCCTCTGCAATTTAGTAGTCTTGTGGAACATGCAGTTCTTACTGCAACTTCCCACTCTCAGTTTTGGCCAAATTATTGCAGATTAATGATTTTGGGGGCACTTCAAGGAGCTTGAAATAATATTTTTCTAAAACTATCATGCACTAAAACTATCAGAGTTACATTTTTTTCTAAAATTATTAGAGTTCCATTTTTATGATATTGAAGAATGCTAGAAAGTGACCACACTTGTGATTCTATTTTATATCTACTAGATTCAACACAACAACATAGACATCAGATATATCACTCACCATGGTTTTCCAACCAACACAAACAGGGTCTTCCAACCAACATAGACATAGACTATGGTGCCTCTAGTTATTATTCCTCCTAGTGTATCCATGACCAAGAGGACCCTATGTGTAACCACAAACCCCTTCATGAGTATGGGCATAGCTAGCTAGAGATGTCCTTGTTTCTACAAGTAGTAATGACCATGTAGAAGCTTAAATACATGGGAGGATATATCTTGGACTAGAAGCATGAACCATGTTCTACATGAGGTCTTTGTTGACTTACCGATTATAATTGAAGAGCAACAAGAGGAAGATTAGTTAGAGGAAAAATATTCACCTACTAGCAGAATGAAACTCTTATCTATAGAATATTTAAATAATGAATCGGTTATTGAAAACAATAGACCCCTTTCTTTTGACAAATATTTTGAATAAACTAAGCATATGGATCTTGATCAATCATCTTGTGTAATAATCGAGAATGTACCACTAGTTTTCATGGACACTTAGAGTTTGGATTTATGTAATAACAAGAGTATGTTTATTGGATGTATTGTCATGGAATATATTACAATACCTGAGAAAGAAAGTGATGCATATGCTAAGGACATTTTTTATTACCCAAACTATGAATTTTTTTATACATTGTACCTTGATTTATTTGTTGACCTTGACTCATAGAAAGTTAATTATGAATTCCATGTATTTGAAAATGTTGGTTTAGTAGCATAGAAAATCTATATAGGAAATGTTTAGTGGCATGGTCAACTGAGATATTATGAGTTGGAATAGGAGTTGAAGGATTTAAAGGATTAGTCCTCAGCGAACCCATGATCAATTAGGAGTTTGAGGAGCTAAATTAGTCAATATAGCAACCAAATCCAGTCTCCAGGGAGGGGATAGAGACATTAAGCTTATTGAAATGAATTTTTTTCACCTCAACCATATTAGAAAACCTACGATATTTCCCTCCCACCTCATTCTTAACACTCCAAATGGTATTTGATATTTTCATCATATTTGCATAGTTGTGAAAAAAGTCAGGTGTTTTCATCTCCCCGTGCTACCCAATTTGCTCTAGTTTTTTGCCTCCATTTTGAGTCTTCCTAGTCAAGAAACTCATTTTTTCATGGATCCAAAATATTTAAGTTACTTATCTCTTCTTCTTTGAAAATTGCATTCATGTTAGGTTTGAAAATGTTAGAAATTACTTCTTCTAGTATCCATGTCTACTCTTATGGATCCTTGAGTTTGGATTTGGCCCACTCAACAAATTTTAATTTTACAATTTTAAAATTGTCACTAAATTAAAATGTATTAGATTCCTCCAACCGATCATCCATATGTTTTCATTAACTATCATGAAAATCCCTAAATTCAATATCCTTAGACCAATGAGAGTTGAATTTAGAAGGGCTTGGGGGATTTTCATTCTGCCTCCCCCACTAGGAGAAATATAGGAACATGAATAGAAATATGCAACAATCCCCTTCAAACTAATCTTCATAAAAATAAAATACTATGGTTTGAATCGTTTAAAATGTATATCAACTTAGTAAACCAAATGAATTTTTTTACCATCCTTGCACGCACAAAAGGGTTGTTGTGATATGCAAACCTATTTTTTTTTTCATTCATAAGACTTCTCGGTAGCTATGGAATCTATGTACTGCAAGTTAGCTTAATCACTAATCTATATTAGTATTTAAAATTAACCTAGAAATTCATCTTAGGATAAATTAGATTTAGAAATCAATTATAAACTAAAACCTCATCATTGAATTGGGCTTGTCAATTGTTTTATGTAGAATAGGCAATATTTGGTGTATGTGGCATGCAATATTGGAATTGGAAACCATATTATATGTCATGTCGATCAAAATGGGAACAATAATATGCAACAAGAAATTGTTGAGGCCATAAATTCAAGGTTCATTACAGAGGCAAAAAGATCAATCAATTTGGAATTACTAAACTACTTAGAAGAACTTGCTTTAGTATTGGGATCCTTATGTGGGACACTTTTTTAGTGAGATTTAAGACCCAAGTGCACATTTTCTCCTCTCATGTAAAATTTTGGTCTCATGTAATTGTAAGTTTTTGAAATGATAGTACATACCCATTAAGGCATTTATTTCATTGCTCTTGAGGGTTACAACTATTTGCATATTTCCAGTGATGCATTGCAAACCTATTTGTGTACATGTCTCATATTCATAAAGATTCAAGGAAAGGAAGACAGGGACACAATTTTTGAGAATCACTAGAGTAATTCATAAAATTTCAAAGTACATTAGGGTAGAGAACATAGGAAAATTCTTTTATCTCGCGTATAAATAAGATATAAAAAAAATTGCAATTTTATTAATAATGAATTATGACTAATAGCAAATGAAGACAATGCATCATCCAATCATACAATTTGAAATTTAAATAGGTCAATCCACACATCATATAATGATACATTCATACAATACCATCTGAAAATAGCTTGTGACATGTCTTCTCCTTACAAGTGTTGCAATAGTCATTTAGAAACATTAACCTCAAATGTGTTGCAGTAGTTCTTTGGAATCATTGATGTCAATTTACGTCTTTATAAGATAAGGTAAGGTAAGATAATTTTAGTAATGTCCAATGAATGACCATAAAAGTAGGTCAATGAGACTAAAACAATACATTCAATGTAGGCACAAAAAGTGGGAGTGCAAAAGCAACTCCCCAATCAATATTGAAAGAAGAGAGAAATAAATAAGTGTCTAATATAAAAAAAATCAATGTTTAACTAAGAGAAGATATAAATAATGTGCAATTATAAGAAACATGATAGAAATTTAAGAGTCTCAACATTGAACAAAAGAGAGGATGTCAAGGCTTTCTAGTACTCATGTTGGATACTAAGGGTGAGGCTTTCAAAGGAATACATAATCCTATGGAGGACAAGGAATGGACTGATCATCCCTCCCTAAAATATTAACTTATTCCTTACTCTCCGTATAAAAATAAATGCAATGTAGGCACAAAAAGTGGGAGTGAAAAAACAATAACCCAATCAATATTGAAAGAAGAGAGAGAAAGAACTAAGTGTATATCAAAAAATTGAATGTTTAACTAAGACAAGATATAAATAAGGTGCAAGTAAAAGAAATATGCTAGAAATTTAAAAGTCTAAATATTGAACAAAAGATAAGATGTCAAGGCTTTCTAGTGCTCATGTTGGATACTAAGGGTGAGGCCTTCAAATGCATACATAATGGTGAAAGGCTCTCTCAAGGGTAGGGGCTTGAGGTAGCCTTTCACCATTAACCATAAGCCTTCCATTCACCTTTCAATAGAAGCATTTCACCTTTAGACTTTCAAATTAATTCATTCGCCTTTATCCTTTATCCCCTCACCTCACCTAAGAACTGGAAATCGGAACCATCGAAATTACCCTCACAAGCATCGAATCACCCACCCCATGAAAACAAGCTGGTCAATTTATAACGAGGTGCAGAGTGATGATAGTTTTCAATTGACCAATGTGGAAGATATCAAAGAAAATCCATCATCCACATAAGTATCTAGGGTTTGAAAATGTAAATATCCAGAAAGGAATAGATCCCAATACAAAAATATAAAATACAAACAAACATCTAGGGTTTGCAAACATAAATATATTTACTTGTGACTTCATTGTAGAAGGCCCTTGCAAATTTGAATTCTTACTTCACCTTTTGAGAAGTCTCCACGTCCTCTCCACAACATTTTTATCCACCATGGCAGCTGCTTATATACCTATACAACCTCCAATGCTCGAATTAACTAAAACCCCTCTCCTCTGGTCAGATCTGAGCTCCAATGGTTCAATTAACTAAAACTCCTCTCCTATGGTTAGATACAACTCTAATTTAGACCTCATTGTCTCCAATATTTCTCACGGGCTCTAATATTGGTCAGGCTAGAAACCCCAATTACACCTCCCTCTGCCCTGTCAAATATTTAACACTGCACCCACTCCCTCTGTGCAATATTGGTCAGGACGGAAACCCCAAATACACATCCCTCTTCTTCGTCGAATACTTGCCACTACACCCACTCCCTCTGCGCCCATGGACTAGTTGTATATTACCTGGAACCCCAAACAAACCTCCCTCTGTCCCATCGAATATTTACCACTGCACCCATGGACTAGATGTATAATTACCTAAAGTCTGAAGTGCACTGTATTCTCCCATCTTCTATGTTCCCTCGTCAAATTTTGAATGCGATTAGTATAACCCTATTTTCCCACCGCTTCAAAGAGTAGTTTGAATACATTAATCATCAACATTTGTCATATATGTCGTGAAATGAGTGAAATGATAGCATGAATTATTATAAAAAAAATATTATAATATTATAATATTACGAAATATGATATATTTTTCATAACCATTGATAATTAATATATTTTAAATCATCCACATAGCTATAGTGTATATAAAGTTTGCAAATTATATTGTGTGACTAATATTTATTTAGTTGTGTTTACCCAACAATCAAATTAGTCATTTATTTAGTCATTGTTATTTGTGTGACTAATTATTTAGATGTGTTTTTTTTTTTCCAACAATCAAATTAGTCATCTATTTAATCATTTGTAACTGTGTTGCAAAAAAACAGTAGAATTTAGTCATTTTTTCATGTCGTGACTAAAAGTTTTAGTCACGTAGTCATTTGTTTTCCAAATTCTACTAGTGAAAGGAAATGTAGTCCTTGATAAGGACAAGTATTTTGTTTCCTTGAGGAGTTTTAGTTTGTAGATCAGGACAATAAAAATGTCCTTGAAAGTTGTGGGTTCATATACACACATGAACAATGTTATTTCAATGTAATCTATGAATATAAATGATGTTTTTCCTTGGGAAAAAAGTACTTTTTCAAGTATTCCAATAATATAAAACTTTGAAATTCTAATACGTTTTTATCTTTCACGGATTTTTGTCCAAAAAGATACGTAAAATTTAAATTGATTTATTTTATTTAAATGAGTACAAACACAACTTTATTAACATAATACTCTTAAAAAAATATTATCGAAATTTTATATCCAACTAAAATATGGGGGTTTCCATCCTACCAATATTCAATGAATGAACGGTTTAGTTGAGAGTCAAATGTGCAACTTGTTTGATAGTGAAATTTAAAATTAAAAAACTAATATCGATGAATAATATAATAAAAATACTAATAATAATCTAATTTTAAGGTAATAAATGGATGTGAAATTCACATATTATACATCTTTGTTTTTGTTTGTGGTACAAGGGAGCTCCTCCATGCAATGATTTGATTGCTTAGTACATGTTCTTCAAACTCGTGACCTTTAAGGAGGAAACATGTACATGTTCTTAACCGATATTCCCATTAGACTAGTACCAAACATGGAAATCATAAGCAAATTACAATTCATATGTGTATTTCATTGTAAGAACAAAATTCATTTTGACTTGTTACAATATCACAATATGATTTAATTTAATAGCCATATCTTGGAATCCACCCACAATAACTCCCAACTAGAGCCTCAATTGCCTAGCTAAATGAAAATTTTCAACAAGACATGGTAAACTAGAACCTCCAAATACATGTGGAAACCAATTCAATAAATACAACATCCAAATTCCATTAAATTCAATGTGTTTATATGTTTCTAAAATTTTCATCCCATTCACCATTGCATATATATTTCACACCTCGAGACTTTGTGTTTTTCCTTTATTAATTTTGATTTGCATGCCTATAAAGTTTTTGAAACCAAGGTTTCTTGTTACTAACTTGTTTTTACTTTTCTACTTCATGAACAATTACCTTCCTCTATTTATTAAGCTTCCAAATGTGTATTATATCACTAATATCCCCCCTTTTACAAGGGTCTTGAACATCACCAACTTAGAGACAAAGATACTTCTAGAAAGCTTTTCCCTGCACTTACCATGTTACCATTTTTCAAATTTAAAAGTTAAAAAATATCTTTTGTTGCTTAAAAACCACAATTGCCTTACGTTGCCATGTTAACTTTATGTTCTCCCATGTTAAGGTTATAAACATCTCTCTTATATTTTTTGTTACTGCCACCATAATCATGCACTTACTTGGATCTTATGGTCAATTATTCTCTTTTTTAGCATTTCTATTTCTAACAATGTTATGGTAAGATCTTCTCTCATTTATACTGCCAAGTAAATACTTTAAAAAATTTAACCAACTAATTCCCATCTCTACGACCAAAAAAACTTATAGTTTAGGCCAGAATTGTGGAATTAGGCATCCAAACAACAATCCATGGTTGTTTCTATTTGAAACATAGTTATATTTCTAGGGAACCTTAAGTCCTTTCCAGTGAATGTGGTTTTCCAACACAAGGGATGTGCTCTCATTTGAGTGTCGATTCTTAGGTCAGGGTTAGTACTCTCATAGATCCTTCTAGCAATCTCAAGCTTCATGTCACCTCTATATTGTTTGAATTCTATAACCCCTTGTCCATTATCTGCAAACAAGTAACTTAGTGGTCAGTCATACACTTACGATTAGCCAGCTCTTGTGGATTGTGAGAGCACCTGAGATAGATATTTGTTTCCCCCTTGGACTCCATCACCTTGGGAAATTCACTATAATTGTCTCTATCATCCCTTCACTTGCCCATTTTAGTGGATTTAATGTTGATTAATTGGTTTGGTTGTCGTTGATGTCAACCCTTGAAGCAAGTTCGTTAGAAAATTTTGGTAGCCCCAATAGTATGGTTAAGGGACTTCAATTTGATTGATGTATGATGGTATGAAGTTTAATATATTTATAGGTAAGACTATTCTATATGTATAGTACATGTCATGCCATTTCTGGTGATATGTGGAACTCCACATAACTCCTCACGGTTAGAGAGTTATGGCCTTGTGAAGTTGGAGAACCCTCATGAGTTATATAGAAGGTCAAAGAAGTCAAAACTATTCTAGAAGCTCCTAGAAGAAGTTGACTATTCAAGTGAGTAAAACTAGGAGTTAATCATGGGTTAAGTTGTTGCAATAAGAAAACAATTAAAAATAGATTAATTGCAACTAGAAGTGGAGAATTTATTATTTGTAGCAAAGTGGGTTAGAAGTGGACAAGGTTAGAAGTGGGTTAGCCCTAAAAGAAGGAAATTAAGTTAAGTTGGTTAGAAGGTAACCCCTTGAGGAAGCTACATGGAAGTATAAATAAGAGAGCAAGTCTCTCCCATTACCATCTATTAAGCGCATTAAATATCTATTATTGTGTAAGGTTTATTGCAGGTATTCATTGATATATCTGAAGTTGTGCAAGTATGAGGTAGAACGAAGGGTTGACGATGAAAGTTTCGGAATGACAGAAAATATTGGAAAAAAAACCATGTACGTGGGCTACAGTGGAGCAAGGCACATATGTATGCGGGCTAGCAATATAATAGGGTGTGTACATGAGGGTAAATCCTAAAAAATTAAGAAGATCAATTTGTTGGGTCTCTAGAGTCTGAAAGCAAGCTCCTAGGAAGGTCTACAATGATCAGGTACATCAGATCTATCTACTAGTTCAAAATGTATGTCTTGTCTCTATGAGTAGTTGGATTTTATTGTATACATGAGAAATGGTTATGGGGGTTTGAGGATGTTTCCTAGAGAGATTAGTGGTTACATGGGACTTTCTGTATAAGTCATATCTACATAAATACAGTGCTGGTATAATCAATATTTATCATTGATACATCTTGTTAGAGTTGAGGCACAGCTTGTATTTCTTGGCATATGGTTAAGGGTTTTTGTGGTACATGGTTGAGAGCTTGTATTTGTGAAGTGGTTGATGTATTGAGAGGTTGAATATCAAAAAGGGTTTGATTTCTAGTTCATGTGAGGGTTATTATACTTGTTCATGATTACACACATGTGTATGGGGTGAAATCACGGAGGTGGGTTACACGTTCGTGACAATCAGGTCTCCAAAATTCCGAAAAACATTTTTTCGGCCGAACTAATAATCTTTTTCGGCCGAAAGATATTGTTTTAGGCCAAACTATTTTTCGGCCAAAAAAATAAACGTCAAATCGAACGGTGCAATAATCGCCCCCTCGATTTGTGTGTACAAATTTGGTCGGCCGGATATTTTCTTTCCGACAATCCTTTTTCGGCCGAACAATTGTTCGGCCGAAAATTTGTTCGGTTGAAAGATTGTTTATATATTAACCACACATCGATATTGAAACGTTTTAGAAAATTTGTTGTCGTTTGTTGTTGTTTGTTGTTGTTGTCGTGAGATGTTGTGTGAGGAGGTCGTCGGGAGGTTGTGCGCGCATCTAAGGTCACCAGGAGGTTGTGAGCGCAGGGGTCATTGAGAGGTCATGAGCGCAGAGGTCGTCATTGCGTTTGCAACAGGTAAGTTTCTATACAATTGATGTCATATAGGTTTTAAAATATTTGTTTTAAATGTAAATTGTTGTATTTTTGGACTATGAGGGGGCCGCGAGTGCTCAGCCCTGTGGCCAAGCCGTGGGTATGCCCACGCCTTGGCCACAGGGATGAGCACCCACGGCCCCCTCACAATCCAAAAATACAACAATTTATTCGTCGTTGTGTTTGCAACAGGTCAGTTTCTATACAATTGATGTCATATAGGTTTTAACATATTTGTTTTAAATGTAAATTGTTGTATTTTTGGACTGTGAGGGGGTCGCGGGTGCTCAGCCCTGTGATGGCCAAATTCTCCAGAGTCGCAGTCACCACAAAATAGTGTCAAAACCCGTCTCAAAAACCGCTCTGTGGCTTTAATTCGAATAGACTGTGTGGAAAAAACTTCTCCTATCAATGTTGTAGTTTTTATGGACAGCCTCTGCTATATGTTAATGTTTAAAGGCTGGGCCACGGGTGGCTAGCCCTGTGGCCAAGCCGTGGGCGTGCCCACGGCTTGGTCACAGGGCTGGCCACCCACGGCCAAAATTTTATCGCTACAAAATTTCATGGATAGTTGTTATATTTTAATGTTTAAAGGCATGCAGTTTTCATGAACACTCTCTGCTATATTTTAATGTTTAGTTAATATGTATATACATGTATAATTTTTTAAATATGATGTCTAAGATTAAAATTGTTGTAGTTTTCATGGGCAGTCTCTGTTATATTTTAATGTTTAAAGGCTGGGCCGCGGGTGGCCAGCCCACGCCCACGGCTTGGTCACAGGGCTGGCCACCCGCGGCCAAAATTTTATCGCTACAAAATTTCATGGACAGTCTCTGCTAGATTTTAATGTTTAAAGGCATGCAGTTTTCATGAACACTCTCTGCTATATTTTAATGTTTAGTTAATATGTATATACATGTATAATTTTTTAAATATGATGTCTAAGATTAAGAATTTTGTAGTTTTCATGGGCAGTCTCTGCTATATTTTAATGTTTAAAGGCTGGACCACGGGTGGCCAGCCCTGTGACGAAGCCGTGGGCGTGCCCACAGCTTGGTCACGGGGCTGGCCACCCGCGGCCAAAATTTTATCACTACAAAATTTCATGGACATTCTCTACTAGATTTTAATGTTTAAAGGCATGCAGTTTTCATGAACACTCTCTGCTATATTTTAATGTTTAGTTAATATGTATATACATGTATAATTTTTTAAATATGATGTCTAAGATTAAGAATGTTGTAGTTTTCATGGACAATCTCTGCTATATTTTAATGTTTAAAGGTTGGGCCGCGGGTGGCTAGCCCTGTGGCAAAGCCATGGGCGTGCCCACGGCTTGGTCATAGGGCTGGTGATGCAGGAGCATCTACGACTCAACCAAGCGAGCCAGCGCGTGGACGCAAAGGAACAGCTGGACAGCGCCAGCACATACAATTTTGAATTACTTTGAAAAGATTGTTGCACCGTCGTTTGAAGGAAGGCATTCAAAGTCGGGCGCATTTGTATTGTAATATAGATAAGAAGGCATTAAATAGTTTTAATGCTGGTAGATAGGGTTAGTTGAAGATTAGACAGTTTTACTCCTGGGAGGGAAAACGAATATAGGCACCCTCCTTGTACATTGTATTATTCATTCATTCAGATAGAGAGCAGAGCAGAGAGCTGGTGAAGAACCTCCATGTACAGATATTGAATTAATAGGAAAGACTTTGATTCACTTCCATGGAAGTGTTTGATCTCTGTGTGTTGTTGATATTATGTTGTTGCATACTTGCTTCTCTTTATGCTTATCTTCTATATGCTGCTTATGTGATTGCATATCAGGTTCGAAACCTGAGAGAGTGAGAAATGAGTTCCAATTGTTTCTCTGTTTGAGCCAGGAGATTCCTGCATAGAGTGCAGTTGAATTCCTCCACATAGAGTGCGTTGAGGAGGCTCTACAGTTAAACACTCATTCTCGTTCAACCCGGAGTTGATTTTTGTTATTCGAGCCGTGCAGGTGAAGTGCAGGTCGGATTGAAATCTTAGTAGCAAGTCTGATAAGGGAAAGGCCGGGATGACTGCGACTGGGAGTGCACAGAACCGGGAAATCTTCGGTACCGTTGAGGGTTGGTGAAGGTCGAAGTCGAGCACATGGAGCGTGTTCGAAAATATCTCTAAAGGAGTCATAATTACAGAAGCTCAAGAGGGATAGCACCTTTGCTTCTTGAAGGGAGCAGGCTTCAGTGAAGTCCTTACAGAAGGAAGGTGGTGGAACGGAGAGCTCTCCAAGAGGAAGAGAATCGACGACTTGAAGATCATCGAGTAGATCTTCGAAACCACGCAGACTGTCAGATCGCGGAGGAGTTGCGAGGGAGTTAACTTGCGGGTGCCCGGAGGAGTCTGGTTGCCATTTGCATATCGGCATATCGGGGTTGGCGAGTGCAAGCATTTCATGCACGTCGAAATCGCGAGTTATGACTTCCCGGTTTAATCGGAGTTGTTCATCATTGGAGGGACAGGTGGCACGAGATCCCGAGGAGTCGGGACTCGGCACTTCGTTGTTTTCAAAGTCGACAGGAGTATTGAGGAATCGCGAGGTCACGAGTCGCGACGGGTCCCATGGAGACGGTGTGGGATATAACACGTGGCATCGCATAACGGCATTCGGGGTTTTGAAGGGTGAGAGGGTCACGACCTTTCATATGCCGATTTCTCGATAGGGAAATCCCCGATAGAGCAAAGCATTGACCGTTGACCTCGGGGATCGGGGTTCGGAGTTTTAAGGTGCACACAAGGTTCGCGAATCTGCGAAACCCGATTTCCCAAATTTCGAAAGGGAGATCGTTGAAGGATTAACCGTGGGTAAAAGGACTCCCGAGAGGAGTCAGGAGAGCGTTGACTCTTCGGGCCAAGGAGAGAAAGAAGGTCCTGGCGGAGTGACCATCCACTGAGGGGTGGTTGACGTCAAGTGGTATCAGAGCTAGTTTTGGAGTTCTCTTTGTTCGGGTAGCAGAGAGAAGTGGAAGACATAATGCCACCGCGAAGGGAGATGCAGTCGCCTGATCGTGAAGACAGGGATTCCCGGAGAAGGGGTAGGCTAGCAGGAAACCCAGAGATGGAACGTCATATACGAGATCTCAGAGCGAGACTCGAAGAGATGGAAACCACTCAGAGGCGTGGAGTTGGTATGGCAGAGTTCAGTGATCCTGAGGTTGAAGAGGAAGCTGGACACGACCAAGAAGAGGTCGCCGCAGAAGATGCCTCGACAGAGAGGTTGATAAGGGCCATTCCGAGGATGAGCTCGAAGACTAAGATGGACATTCCTGTCTATGAGGGAAGTCTAAACGTAGAGGAATTGCTGGATTGGATCCGAGCACTCGACACCTACTTCGATTATGAGGATATCGAAGAGGACAAGAAGATAAGGCATGTTGTCACGAAGCTAAAGGGACATGCATCCTTATGGTGGGACGAGTTGCAGGCAGACAGGCGTTCCAAAGGCAAACAGAAGATCAAACGCTGGGATCGGATGATTGCCAAGATGAAGGCGAAGTTCATTCTGAGGGATTACCAGATCACTCTGTTCAGGCGCATGCAGAACCTGAGACAGAAACTGATGACGGTGAAGGAGTACACCGAAGAATTCTATAGGCTCAACATTCGGGCAGGTCATCGGGAAAGTGACGACGAGAAGGTGGCGAGATACCTGAATGGGTTGAGATATGATATTCAGGACGAGCTGAGCATGGTTACCATCCGCACTGTTGAGGATGCGTACCAGATGTCTCTAAAGGACGAAGAAAAGTTGAACCGCAAGCAGGGACAGCGAGGGCGAGGCAGAAGCCAGCCAAAAGGCAAAGCAGTTGCCCAAGAAAGAACTCAGAAGCCCAAGGAGGAGTGGAAGAGACCTTAGGGAAAAGCTGAAAGAGGTGGAACCTCACAGCTGAGGCAGCAAAATTTTGAGTCGAGGAGACAGTAAACAGATCAGCAAGGAGATTACGTTGATGCTAGTACATTTCCTCATACCCGAGGTAGAGGCAGAGGTCGAGGAGGAGTTATCACATGTTTTACATGTGGTAAAGACGGACACAAAGCCGTTGACTGTCCAGATAATAAAATGGACGGAGGAAAAGCTCACGTTGCCGAGGCGCAGAGGCGTGACATTGAGAATGAAGACACTGGAAGTGGAGAGTCACTGGTAGTGCACAAGGCTCTCTTGACACCTGAGAAAGAGGTGGATAGCTCAGCGCAAAGATGCAGATTGTTCCGGACGACTTGCAAGACCAAGGGCTAGAAATGCAAGGTCATAGTGAACAGCGGAAGCACCGATAATCTCGTTTCAACCGAGATGGTGGAGAAACTGGAGCTGAAAATGCACAAGCACCCGAGTCCATACAAGGTGACGTGGCTGCAGAAAGGACACCAGGTATGTGTTACCAAACAATGCTTGGTCAATTTTAAAATGGGTGAATATAAGGATGAGATCCTGTGTGATGTCCTTCCCATGGATGTCTGTC
>ML781353.1:593828-639308 GCA_009831015.1 Picea engelmannii | reverse complement strand
TTGTTTTCATTTTCTTTATTTTTATCTAATTTTATTTAATTTAAAAAAAAAATCACTACATAATATTTTCAGCAGACATTATGATTCGGTGAAATGAAATATCGGTATCTCAAAAAATATACAGTGAAAAAATTTGAAAAAAAATATATTCATAATCCTTAAACTATTATTTTCAAAAGGGTATATTTAAATTTTAGTTTTAAGTAAAAATTAAGATAGATACAAGGTGTAGAAAAACATGTTTTTAAACTCTGCAACGTTTTCAGCTTGGTCAACTTCCAAAAATTCTAGAAATTATAATATTCATCCATTAAATTCAAAATAATAGTCATAATAAAATAGAGTATATGTAGATTGTTGCAGTATATTTTGTTTCTTAAAAACATAATTTTAATAATATATACATTGTTGTAGAAATAAGTAACTCATTATCATTCATTTCATGTTTAAGAAACATACTGTTAAACAATTGTCAAATTGACATATCAAATCATGATAAAAAAAATTGAAAAATAGTCATTGGAAAGCTAACACAATTCTTCACAAGTTTTGTTTTTACTGTAAAGTGAAATTTTAAATAAAAAAAATACTTTTGTATGTTGGAAGTTGAATAACTTGTGAAAATACAGTTTTTTTTCTCATAAAACAAGCAAAAGTGTAACCCATCTTCATGATTTCACCCTATGGCACATGACTAAAGAGATATAGATGCTTTGGGTAAAAGATATGTATGAGGATGTATGAACATGGCACATTTATACTCTGTACACAGTGACATGTTGTAGGTTGATGTGAAAAAGGCTGCAAAGGGCCAGAACTTTTCATAATAGAGAAAACCCTAGTTTTTAGAAGGAATACGCAAGTTGCAGAACAAATAGGTCATGTACATATGCATGTTGCAGTATAGATACGACGTGTACATACACGTGTTGTAGAATAGACAGGTCGTGTATTTGTTTTTTTTGGTTGGTACAAGATCATTTTAGGTACAGGTTAATTACAGGGCAGTGGTACAGGTTGGCTACAAGTTAGTGGCACAGGTTGATACATGTTTATAGTGGTATATCTTACAGTGACAGTGTGGTAGTGGTTTCTTCATTTGACACTTATATTTCAAGGCAACAGTACGAGGTAAGGATAGGTGGTTGTAGCCACTTTCTAGTTGTAGCAGGAGAACATAGGGGGTTGTATCCTCCTTCTAATTGTAGCCAGAGAATTGAATTGGGGAGTTCTAGCTTCCCTCAAGTTGTAGCCTAAAAATATAGAGGGTCAGAGCCTCCTTCTATTTGTAGCTGAAGAACAAAGGAAGTTGGTGCTTCCAATGAATGTAATTCTTAAATACATATAAAAAAAGTGTTATGTGGTTTTCTCCTACATTGGGTTTCCAAGTAAAAATATTGGTGTACTATGTATGTGTATGATTTTTCATTTGTTCATGGTTTATTTACTCAACACTTATTGGATGATAATGCTATATTGATCACAAATATAAATAACACTTGCATATTGTGGTTAAAAAGGATTAAAAAGATCTATTACTAGTCCATCCCCCCTCTTAGTAATCCAACATTTAATCACCATCGTTTGAGACATTTGGAAGGTCCAACTACAATTTAAGAATTTACTGAGTCTTGAAATAGTATCAAGAGTGTGCTTTTCATTTTCATTGCCTCTCAAACTTCTTGAAAAAATACATTATTCCCCACCAATATGAGAAAAGTCACAAAACTAAGCCATAAGGATAAAAAAATTCTCCATTGAGGGAAAAAAACATGCCGTTGGCATAATATATTTCATATATTTCTCAACTCTTTAAAATTTGGAGACAATATTTACAACCCCAAACAAAGACTAGAATATTATGTGAATATTGTTTGCATTTATCCTTTATAAGGTAAAAAACCCATTGCACAACCATACAATGGTTGACTCTGCAAGGAAAATGTCACCTCAACTATTTCATCTCAGTACATTTTGGGAGAGATTTATACTATAAAAATGTTCCAATCATGTTTCTCTTAAATATTTTAGGCTTATTGTCAAAACAAGACATTAGATTTATTATTGCTTAAAATATAATAAATTGTTATTTCTTCTTGGTAATGGTATACAACTTTTCATGATTTGTGGCAAATTTTCAACCCTTTCTCTGCATGGTAGACCCACATTAATGTGGGGGTCATTGAAATCACAAAACTTGTAACATCGAAAGGGCCTGGATCCCCACCCATTTTTGAACTTCCCCCCCTGTTGTGGTGATAGATATTTCCATCCACTATACCAACTACCAACAAACACATGTTTCTTTAAGTTGCTAAACACAAGGGAATCTCAAGTTTATGTTTGTAAAATTCATTTCTAGCTCCTTTTATGCTTGTTCATGGAGATTCATTTTGCAAGTCCATTGAATACATATAGAAATAAAATTAACAAATTCCAAATTGATAGTCATTTTACTCTAGGTATGTAGGTTGGAATATGAATGTCTTTCCTACACCTTTTTTCAATATTATTTTTGCAATTAACCTTTAACTCTGCATAGGTATTTAGAATAATCGTACTTAGTTGGTCCAATAATCTCTTCTAAATGGTTCTTAATTACTTTTTTTTTACTTGTTGTGGTTCCAAGATAATTGATTTCTCCATTTCCTTGTTTTATACAACTGAAAAAGTTTAGTATGGTGCATCGTCTATAATGCCTATTCATACTCACTTAATTAGTAGGTTAAGAACAAAATCTCTACAATTTTTGTGTCCCTTTTATGGTTTTATACATTTCCCCCTTCCTTTGCAACTGCAGTTACTCTCTTCCAAGAGTACCATCATCACATAATGGCAATACCATTGATCAGCAATGGCATTTATTTATTTCTCAATGGCTATATCAAGCTCTCGCCTTTTCTCCAAATATTGATCATGGACCCTATCCACTCAATAAAAACAATTGTTCTGTGGTATCATGTTTCTCTCTCCAACAGAACACACCTACACCAAAATATTATTTCATCAAAATATAGTAACCATGTTTCATCAAGAGAGATCCAAAAGGGATCTATCATGAAACTCAATAAATGCACCTATAGAGTGTTTCAAGATTCCATGTAAGATCTCTCTTTTGCATAAATATTTTTTTTTAGCATACATCCTACTCTTATTTATTTTTTTCTAACTATATTCTTTGGTACACGACTAGTATGTGACTATTATAATGCTTGACCTCAAACTTTTCAACCACAAAATTGATTTAGTTGGGAACCCAACACTTATATCGCTTCCAAAAGAGTACAATTTCCAAAGTGGTTCGTCAGCAATCTAGGACCCTTTGCTCAATTATCACAACCCTGGCTAGATTCCCTCCTCACAAATTCCAAAAGCTACTTCCTATAAATAAATATCCCTTTCAAAGGACTTGGTCCTTATCATAAATATTGTCTATAAAGGGCAGAGCGGTCACAAAGACATCCCTCTATGAATATAATAATAAAAAAAGGTTCCAGGAAAGTATTTGGATTTTACATGCCTCTTGATTGTGATGGAGAAGAGATCATATATCTTGCTTTAATGATTTAGTTGTTTCCTAATATGATCAAATCCAACCTAGAGAAGCATAAATTTTCTCTAATGGTATAGTTAGGGTAGCACAAACATACTACAACCATTTGAACACTCAATGGGAGATAGTTTTGGTTATTGCATCCATCGTAAAGCATTGCTTGGAATATGTTAACTTAATTCTTGTGCACCAATTTCACTTCAATCCAATCAATGAAATCAAAGTTGCAACTCTCAATTCCATGATTTATATCATTGGAATAATCAATTCCACTTCCACTGCCTCTACTATATATGGAAGAGATGGATAAAAAACTATCAAGAAAACAATCTATCTAAAGGAAATGTCAGGGTATAACATTGATCTGACCTTATAGGGAAAACATTATCATGTTGAGGGTAGAAACCTTGCTGAATTATTATATGCATCCCCCCAATCCTTGTAATCAAGGAATGTTGTGTTGTTCAATTCAATGGAAGGATTGTTTTTTATAAATCCACATAATAAAGAAACACATCAACTTAAAATATGGTTTCATGAAAAGGGTTTCAATGATGCTCCCTTGTCATTATATAGAAAATACAATGGTGTTTCTAGCCAAATAAACAAAACAAGACCAGTTGTTGAGGTTAATGATCTAAAAATGAAGAAGACTTGAAATACTTGAAATTATTTGCAATGTAAATGTTATGTGTTTAAAGCAAAAGGATCAGTTTGCAACACATAGATTAAGGGTTTACTTATGAAAAATACACATAGACAACAACATAATCAATGAACATAAGCACATAAGCACAACAATTGATAAAGGAGTCCACCCCTCTCTTGGGCTACATCTCCTAGTCTAGCTTCCAATGGATCATTATTATTAATTGCTCAAAAGTGATCAAAAACATGTCTTACAATGCTCAAACTGAAAAACCGACTGCTCCAATGGCTTCAGAGCGTCCAAAAACCCCTGTCTGGGCTCTTTCGGCACCTCAATCAGTCGAAAAATGAAGAAGTTAAGCCTCCTGGAAGTCTTCCCCTTCAAGCTTGTTGTCTCTGCATCTACAAATTGCACCCTTCTTGTGTGAACCTGGCACACACGCAATAAATAGCGTGAAAACCCAGCACCGGGCGCAACCGTGCCAACGGTGCAAATTGTAGGACGGTTAAGGGTGCGCCAGCCCCTAACCGCCTAGGCACCTAGGCATATGGGTCATAGGACCTCGCGCTATAATAAAAAGGGCTCTTTTTTAATACCAAACAAAGTAATGACACATGGCGGGTCGGTTTTCAAACCGTGCAAACCACTTTAAGCAAACCCCGTGCGCATATACAAAGGTCACATGGTATATACAATGGTCATGGGCTATGGTTTAAACCCCGCGCCAATCGTTAGGTGCATAGCATATATGCTATGGACATATGCGATAACAAATGACCACGGGTCGGGGCTAAGCCCCGACCCAACCCCCCGCCAACGGTTACAAACTTTGATTTTAAATATAAACCAATGCATATACATGTTAAGTAACAACCCATGGTCCATTGGTCGGACGGTCTTTGTGAAGGCGTAAGGTGGAGGGGAGGTCCGGGGGTCGAACCCCACGGACTCCATTACATTTTACATATAACAACCAACCAATCCTGGGGTGCCACGTGGCAGCCCATGATTGGGCCACGTGGCACCCAATCACTTGCCCGAATAGTGCCACGTGTCGACTCCCTATTCAACCACCTATCATCCAATAATAACTGCCATGTCACCATGCGTACGGTCGTACGGCTCTACCACGTCAGCCTGTACGGACTGTACAGTCAGCATCAAAAAAAAATTTGCTTGTTTGACTTGCGGAACAGATTGCAATATCTCTCGCTCCCGACGTCCGTTTGAGACGAAACAAATTGCGTTGGGTTCACAACGACGAGGCCTATGCTCTCGTCCAGTTTGAAGCGATTTCGAGCACTTTGAATTTTTTAGCAAAATTTGATCCCCTGATCAGTTAAGAACATGTGATCCCGTGAGAAAGCAGATTTGGTTCCACTTCAGGCTACTATGACAAAGATTAATATGGATTATTTTTATTTCCTTACATGTCCTATGATGGTTGATGACATGAAATTCATGAAACAAGTGGTACACAATACAAACAACATGTGCCATTGCACCAAATGGAGTAGTGACTTCCCATAATGACTATAGATATATCCTTAAAATTGAGTTGTAAGACCACATTGGACAACTAAGTCCCCACATAACTTTTGATCATGTTGTGGTTCAGTCATGGGGATCACTGTAAAAGAATTGCACTTAATATCCTCTGAACTAGGAAACATCAAATAAATCATTACCAAGGTTGCATGCCACAAGTTCCTTTTATTGTTATTAGTCAATGCATAGACTTTCAATGGGCTAGAGTGAACGAAGGTAGTTTCCATCAAGTCAGATGAACTTACATATGATTTTGCATGTAAACTAATCCTCGATGAAATCACAAAAAATGGGCACTGACTAAGAAAAAGGGTTGCAAAAAATTGGAGACGCTTTCTATTCCACTAACCTTATACTGCAACGGTTTCTCATTATGACAACTATGTTTTTGATGTACATACTCATATATCTATTCTAGAAAAAGAACTTTGGACTTTGCTAATCTGACTTTTTTTGGAAGCCTTAAGGCGCACTAGTTATACATACCAACAACTATGTTTTTTAATGTATATACTCGTATTTATGTTCCCATATCCATGGCGTGCCTTTCAACAATTTTCTTATGTACATTAATTAGCTAATTAGAAAAACGATCTTTCATATTTTCTATTCTCCCTCATTTTTCTAGCCTCCAGGAACATTGTTTATGCTTCATAGAAACTATTTGTTTTTATGTATATACTCATGTTTGTGTTCCTATATGTGTCACATACCTTCTAACTATTTGATTCCATACATTTCTATCCATTTAAATTCATTCCAACCCCTTAATAAATTGTTCAATGCTTCGTCTATTTTATTCTTAGTTGTTCTTTCTTATGTAGATACTCATATTCTTGTTCGTGTTTGTATGGCATATCTTCTAGTTGTGTCCTTATAATTATTTGTTTCCATTTATATGTATTCCCAACAGATAGATTTGTTATATATATACTCATATTTTGGTTCTTATATGTATGGAATACCTTCTAAGTATCTATTTATGTACATTTGTTTCCCTTTATATTCAATATAGCAAGCCCTTGTTTAATTGTTCAATGATTTCTCTATTCTATTTTAGTTATTTTTCGTGTCATTGGATGCATGGGATTTTTGTTATTCAACTACATCTCATGTTGCATGTATAATATATATATATCATTTCCCTTGCATCTAAGGCATCTCCTTGTTCATAATGAATTTGTTGCATTCGACTACAAGTGTTTGTTGACCATGGGAATGAGTGCACTCATGCATATTACTCACATATCAAAGATCAAATACATCCACATAGGAATCTTTTTTACAGAGCATGGAAAGACTCCATTGATAGTCCAACTTGATTCACCTACTAATGCATACCCAACTCCTTCTATAATTAACCCTATTGTTGAACCAAACCCACAACCTTCACTTTCCTAGGAACCTAGTAACCCTCACAACTTGTGAAGTGGATCTAGTGGTCCACTTCATGAGAACATCATGAATACATAACATAATCCCATATGTCCATAATAAATAATATTTTATTTACTATCCATTTTACATATTTACTTGACATCATATGAAATACAATACGTGTAAATAAATACACGTGGGGAATGATAAGTCACATCCTTGGAAAATGTCATGACTTATCATAGACCAAAGGTCATGACTTATGATATACTTATCATTTACATTATAATTCCTATTTAAATAATAACAAACCTATAACATATTATTCCATGATAAGTAATGTAATATACTTTTAGGTATATTACAAGTCTTCCCCCCTTAAAAATGTTTTGTCCTCAAAGCTTAGGGAATGACAAACTCTTTTGATAGAAAGACATTCTTTTATAACCGTTATCAATTATATAAAGTTGAATATGTGAGTCGATACAACAATCGAAGTCTCGAACAATATTGTCGCATCAAAAAATAATCAATCCATTCAAGGTGTATTTTTTCTGGAACTCTCTGACGATAAGATTATGGATATGTTCTTCTTTTTTTACTTTGGGGCACAGATATCTTTGGATGCCTAGGAATTTTATCCCTCTTAATTTATGGTTTAGTCTTTTCGTGATTTACTTGAGTCATCATGATGATATCTGATTTTTTTGTATTTATTGGTGTGACAACATCCTTCGACTGACCTATGACTTTATTAGTGGCGATCAACGATATGTCAACTTCAACTAAATCTGTGGATGTTGCTTTACCATAGAATTGTTTGTTAAGATCGACTTCTAGAAACACTTCCACTGATATTACTTCATTGTTAAGAACAATAGGTTTTTCCATGTTGATCAAGTTGGTGCTAGTGCCCTTATCCATGGTTTGGGTTTCTTGTTGTGCCTTCCTCTTTTTC
Source organism: Picea engelmannii (assembly GCA_009831015.1). NCBI lineage: Eukaryota > Viridiplantae > Streptophyta > Pinopsida > Pinales > Pinaceae > Picea > Picea engelmannii. The sequence continues at coordinate 631,223 of ML781353.1, read as the reverse complement.
TTCAATTTCTTCATATCTACAAGTAGACTTTAATTATGATTTCTCAAACGAGAAATTTTGTCATATTTGGACAATATTTCTTTATTGATATTTTCAAACTCTTTTTTATGAATGCTTTTTATATTACTAATTTTTTGTTGTGACTCTTTAATTTGTTGTTGAAATTTATGAATTTTTGTATCTTTCTTCTCCAATTTTGTTTGATTTTGCACAATTTCTTCATCTTTGCTAATAAGAATTTCATTCAACTTTTTTAACGTTTTCATTAATTCGGTGTGATTTTGTTGTTCATTATGATTTGAATTCAATGATAGAGCAAGGTGATTTGAATTAATGTCTCACGACATTATTTTATTGGTAAGATTCTCAAATTCTATGTTCTTTTTATCAACATTAATGGTAAAATTACCAATAGATTTCAACCAAGAGTTCCCTAAGACTACATCAACTTCCTTTGTTTGTAATACAAAAAAATGGCATTTTGGGGAGTACTCATTGATGTTTAATTCTAAATTATTAACCGCATCATCATACTCTTGTGTAAGAGCTCTTTTAACTTCATCTTCTGCAAGTTGTGATTTATTTGCCAATTTAATATCAATATAGTTCCAACGACTAGCGAGGTCAATGGAAATGCTTACAGTCTCATTATGGATCCTCCCTAACATACATATAACAATATTGATTGGTTCCAAAACATACCCAGAAGTGAATTGAACCTTATTTTCCATTTCACTCCTTATGAAATAGTTATATTAATACTTTAATATAAAGTAATTAATATTATTGAAGTGTATTTTACTTTTATATTAATACTTTAATATAAAGTAATTAAATATTATTTACCAATTTTCAAAATATTCCTTATGAAAAACTTCTCCTTCTATATCACTTGCTAATAATAATAGTAATATAAAAAACCACACACCAATGGTTTACCAAAACCACGGGTTAAGGAAATACCATGGGCCAATGGTTTACCAAAACCACGAGCATGTAAACCACCAATGGTAAAATCAAATATTTACCCTTCCTTCTTCTTCTTCTTCTTCTTCTTCTTCTTTTATTTTCTTCTTCACTTATTTTCCTTATAGTATTTTCCCAATACCATGGAAAATTACCATGGGTTCTTTTGAAACCACTTTTTTTTTTCTTCTTCCTTATTTTTTCTATATTAAGAGAAAATAATGGGCCACCAATGTGGAGATTTTTGAAGATTTTTTTATTTTCTCTTTTTTATTATGCCATGCCAAAATCCACTTGATCACATACCAAATGAAAAACCAAAAATTTGATCATAGTCCAACAAAAAGACCGCTCTCATACTGAATGAAGTGGATATGGTGGTCCACTTCATGAAAACATCATGAATACATAACATAATTCCATATATCCATAATAAATAATATTTTATTTACTATCCATTTTACACATTTACTTGACATCATATGAAATACAATATGTGTATATAAATACACGTGGGGAATGATAAGTCATTTCCTTGGCAAAGGTCATGACTTATCATAGACCAAAGGTCATGACTTAAGATAGACTTGTCATTTACATTATAATGCCTATTTACACAATAACAAAACTATAACATATTAGTACATGATAAGTAATGTAATATACTTTTAGGCATATTACACCTTGAATATGCATCCCTGTAACCATTCCCCTACAAATTCCCACTCTTTTTCTCAAAGTTATTGTCACCCTACAAATCATAATAACCATAGTAATTTCCCCTACACCACAATGGATGCATCCCCACCATCACCTAAGTACATCATTGGTTTCATGAACGTATGGAGCAAATCTCATCCATGCATGTATGCTCCATACGAAAGGAAACATATATAGGAATTAAAACCAAACTCTCACATGGAAACTATGTGTGTTGTTGATGTTGTTGGTCCTAAAGTCTGCACCTGACTGCTAAAGGGAAAAGCTAGGCCACCTATCAATTTAGAATGGTCGTTTCTTTTAATTTTTGTTGATTCGTCAGAGGGTTGTTCTACCAAGATAAAAGCAAGGTTGGGTTGGAAAAATGATATGGATGAGGGTCCTCCTTGGATAGTGGCACACTAATGACAAACCAGTGAAATAATAGAAAACAAAGGGAAACAACAGACTACTCGATGAATAATCTGCTGCAAGAAGTTCAATATTTAAAATATCATTTCATGACACTAAACATGTATCAAAAACACAATTACTCCCACAGGTTGCAATAAAAACAAATCTTCACCAAAAAAATAAGTTGCAATAAAATCATTAGTTGTTTGACAGGGTGCATATCAGTAAAAATAAGTTATACAATAGTTGAAAGGAAATGAAATGTACTTTGCACAAATCAAAAACTGTATTCAATATAAGAATAAAAACACATGAAGATTTGAATGAAACATTGTCATCAAGAGTATGTCCACCAAGTAGAGAACTTTAATCCATGCATAGAACGGGTCCAACCAGTCGGATGTAGTGCTTTTCCCAAAAAATCTGACCCTCAAAACATTCGAAGACCCCTTATTTAACAGAGTTGCATAGGTTCTCGTCCTTAGGGGACTGAGACCTAATTTTAGGTAGTTGTTCATAAAAAAAATTATTAACTTGACTATGACACTGGACTTAATCAACAAGAGTGGTTCTTATCACACACAGAAGATCACTCTTGTATCTAATCTAAGAAAATGTTGGAATTAATCAATTAAAAACTACTATTGTCTCTGAGACAGAACTAATGTGTGTTTTGGAGGAACTGAATTGGAAGAAAATAGGTCTCGGAATGACATAACAGAGCTCTGTGTTGAGTAATGGCATGCCTGCGAGTTGTTGGAGGCCACTGGAGACAATTAGTTTCATCAGCAGAGTCTGTTGAAGTGTTCTGGAACCAATCTACGTCGACCTATGAATGAGACTTAACTCTTTGTATTTGTCTGAGCTTTCGGAATCTAAGCACACTCCATCTCGACTGTAACTAGCCCTTATCCTCGCTTTCACTATGATGAACTGGTTTTGAACAGGGAGACGTGGAGGCGGGTGTCCAATAGGAAGACAAGATGCATGGAGGTGAGTGGAGGACAAGTGTCGGGTGGTGAGAGGAGCGAGAGTAGTGAGTGGAATGAGTGGAGGTGAAGTGGAAGCAACGCGATGACTTGATGTCATTTAAGCACGTGATTACGGAAGTTTGTTGAGGTTGGTTTGGGTCCACACCGCTCCTTCCCCCACAATCCCCCACAAGCTGCCACGTACCCTTCCAACAGTACCACGGTTCCAATTGCGAGACCGCTTTGGAAAATTAACATTCGAGCAGTTTATATCCCCGCAATGAAGTGTGGTCGTCGATCTGATTACAATCTGTGATCTGGGTGATATTTACCTGCTACAAGGATCAACAGGTCTTGTTGATTTGAGATCAATGGTCCAGATTCACTTCGGGAGTTTGGGCTTCGGGAGTTTTTGAATGTTGTTCTTGGAAATCTCCAGGAGGAAAATCACTGAAGTGAATGATCTTCCTCCACGTGTCCTTGTTGATGTATGGTCTAGATTCACTTCAGAAGTTCGGGCTTCGGGAGTTTCGAATGTTATTCTTGGAATTCTACCAGAGGGAAATCACCGAAGTGAATGATCTACCTCCATGTGTCCTTGTTGATGAATGGTTCAGATTCACTTCAGAAGTTCAGGCTTCGGGAGTTTTGAATGTTGTGCTTGGAAATCTCCCAAAGGAAAATCGTCGAAGCGAATGATCTGCCTCCACGTGTCCTTGTTGATGAATGGTCTAGATTCACTTTGGAAGTTCGGGCTTCGGTAGTTTCAAATGTTGTGCTTGGAAATATCCTGGAGGAAAATCGTCGAATTGAATGATCTGCCTCCACATGTCCTTGTTGATGAACGATCCAGATTCACTTCAGCACTTTGGGTGTTCAGGCTTCGGGTGATTCTTGTACTTCGTGGGTTCTCTCTTGATGTTAAACCCCATGCGATTTTGACACTCTGAATGCACGAAAACCGTCAATTTGATTGGCCTAATGGATCTCCACCGTCGAAAGTCAACATGTTTGTTCCCACAATCTAAGTCTAAAATTGACCACTCTAGATTGTTGCATTTGTCCACGGGCATTTCCTGTGCATACAAAAAAGGCTTGGCCGATCTGCGGCGAGCTCAATCAATGGAAAACATGATGAAAAGAATTTTGAACCAAATATGACATGTACTTATCCTTCAAGAAACAATAGCAACAGAAATGCGCAAAGACTCAATCAAGAAAGAAGCGGATAAGAACCATGTCACTCAGTAATGGGAAACTGACTTAATCAACTTGAAGAGGATAAATTTGATGAAGGCATATGGAAAGGAGAGAGGAGAGGCAGGGGTGCAGACCTAGGTCACAACATTGGCTCCAACAGGGGATAGCTCATCCCTGTGAGGTGATAAGAATTGTAGATCGATGCCTTGATATTAGATAACTACTCTTACCTTCCATTTCTTACCTATGTTTTTGTCTTCCAGCCCTGTGTATCTGTTACTGTCCCTCAGCCATGCATTTTATTGAATTAAAAATTGAGACAACACCCCAGTTCCTTGTTGGGCTATGGAGTCTTTACTGAAACTTGAAACTGTAGCTAAACCCCAGTGCCTTGTTGGGATATGGAGTCTCTTATTCAAACAAGCTACTGAAAACAAACACACTGAAAAACAATCTGCGAACTAAAAATTAAATTCTCGAATTATGATCTTATTCTCCTACTACCTACTAAATTCAGTTGAAAACCAACTCAATCATGTGTAATTCCACTTCCAATGAAACCAAGAAAATATTTGACTGAGAACCGTAACTGTGTGCATGTCATTGTTTAGAATCATCCAAAGAGGATATATCAAATGCGACAAAAATTTGGCAGGCATTTGGTACTTACAGTTGCAAATGATGATCATGGTAACACTTCCAACCTTTGGGATTTTGGAAAAATAAGAATCCATCCATATCGCTATTGGATCTTGAAACTCATGACAAGCCCCCAACTGGTTGAGAGGACAAATTTTTCATTGTGTAAGATATGCATTATAAACAAGACTGAGTTGCTCATTTCCTCATTGAAACGGATCATGAAATTCATGTGATTCACAACCATAAAGGGCAGCAAGATACTCTGGATACTACTCATCTTGTTGTTTGAAATGAATGGGTATGTCTTCTACATTGTTGGTTTTTCCTCGTTCTAGCTCCAGAGTGTCATCTTCATACTTATAGATTTTTTGTTGCTCAAAAATTTCAAAAGGAAGGGGGGGAATTTTCTCATGGCCTTCAACATCACTTTCCTCATAGTTAATCAAATCTTTATGAGAACATAGAAAAATAGATGTATCATAAAAACGACTAACTGGGTCACCTAGAATAATGCAAGATGTATCCAAAGCCTTGTTATCATCAATTTCATCAATAATGTAATTCCCAACATCATCTTTTTGAATAAAAGGATCAGAAGAGGACTCATATGTAACTGAATCTTCCTTCACTTCCTCAATGGAAAAGTCCCCTTTATTTTCACTACTAGAAGAACTAATAAGTGACTGTCGAATATGAGATTCAAATTCTTCACCGCAGTTCTCAAAACGTAAATCAGCTTGAAAAATTATTTTACAATGCTTATTGAATGCAACTTGGAACTATTCCATGGAGGAGATTCTAGCAGGGGGCAAGGATCGGTACCATTCATGAGAATATCCCTCTAATAAGTACATGAACATCTTCATTAATACATCCTCATGATGTATTCCCCACTGATGCATGAGTTCATGAAACTCAAGTAAATGCTCAGCAGGGTTGTCATCTCTATGTTCTCTAAATCTAGGCAAAAAATCACCGCACTCATCTATAGTAGGAACAACATATGGGAAACCAAGAACAACTAAGAAATTAATGGAGAAAACCTCTAAGCCAAGATGGCTTCCATCTGAAAATATGACTTCTTAAAACTATGGAGTCACCACTAGATTCTTTAACCATGGATTCGACAGGTGAATGATATGCAGTCTGAATGTGTTTGGTCTTTGTTCACCATCAAATATCAGATCTGATCGTTTTCGTTCTCCTGGGGAAATATATTTCATCACTTTGTTCCCCAGCAACGGTGCCAGAAGATGTTGGTCCTAAAGTCTACACCTGACTGCTAAAGGGAAAATCTAGGCCACCTATCAGTTTAGAATGGTTGTTTCTTTTAATTTTTGTTGGTTGGTCAGAGGGTTGTTATACCAAGACAAAATCAAGGTTGGGTTGGAAAAATTATATGGATGAGGTTCCTCCTTGGCTAGTGGCACACTAATAACAGACCAGTGAAATAATAGAAAACAAAGGGAAGCAATAGACTACTCGATGAATAATATGTTGCAAGAAGTTCAATACTTAAAATATCATTTCAAGACACTAAATATGTACCAAAAACACAATTACTCCCACAGGTTACAATAAAAACAAATCTTCACCAAAGAATTAGTTGTTTGGTAGGTTGCATATCAGTAAAAATAAGTTATACAATAGCTGAAAGGAAATGAAATGTACTTTGCACAAATCAAAAACTGTATTCAAGATAAGAATAAAAACACATGAAGATTTGAATGGAACATTGTCATCAAGAGTATGTTCACCAAGTAGAGAGCTTTAATCCATGCATAGAATGGGTCCAACTAGCCTGATCTAGTGCTATCCTTTCCCAAAAAATCGGCCCTCAAAACATTCGAAGACCCCTTATTTAACATAGTTGCAGAGGTTCTCGTCCTTAGGGGACTAAGACCTAATTTTAGGTAACTATTCGTAAAATAAATTATTAACTTGACTATGAAACTGGACTTAATCAACAAGAATGGTTCTTATCACACACAAAATACCACTCTTGTATCTAATCTAAGAAAATGTTGGAATTGATGAATTAAAAACTACTACAGTCTATAAGACAGAACTGATGTGTGCACTGGAGGAACTAAATTGGTAGAAAATAGGCCTCGGAGTGACAGAAAAAAGCTCTGTGTTGAGTAATGGCATGCCTGCGAGCTATTGAAGGCCACTAGAGACAACTGGATGCATGAGCAGAGTCTGTTGAAGTGTTATGGAACCAATCTGCGTCGACCTGTGACAGAGACTTAACTCTCTGTATGTGTCTGAGCTTTCGGAAGCTAAGCACACTTCATCTTGACTGTAACTGAACCTTCTCCTCACTTTCACTGTGATGAACTGGTTTTGAACAGGAAGACGTGGAGGTGGGCGTCCAATAGGAAGACAGGATGCATGGAGGTGAGTGGAGGACAAGTGTTGGGTGGTGAGAGGAGCGAGAGTAGTGAGTGGAATGAGTGGAGGTGACGTGGTGACCTGATGTCATTTAAGCACGTGATTGGGAAAGTTTTTTTAGGGTGGTTTGGGTCCACACCGCTCCTGCCCCCGCAATGCCCCACAATATGCCACGTACCCTTCCAAAAATGCCATGGTTCCAATTGTGGGACCGCTTTGGAAAATTAACGTTCGAGCAGTTTACGTCCCCGCAATGAAGTGTGGTCGTCGATCTGAATACAATCTGTGATCCAGGTGATATTTACCTGTTGCAAGGATCAACGTGTCTTATTGATTTGAGATCAACAATCCATATTCACTTCGGGATTTTTCTAATGTTGTGCTTGGAAATATCCCAGAGGAAAATCGCCGAAGTGAATGATCTGCCTCCACGCTTCCTTGTTGATGTATGGTCCAGATTCACTTCAAAAGTTCGGGCTTCAGGAGTTTTGAATGTTGTTCTTGGAATTCTCCTAGAGGAAAATCGTCAAAGTGAATGATCTACCTCCATGTGTCCTTGTTGATGAATGGTCCATATTCACCTCGAAATTTTGGGCTTTAGGAGTTTTGAATGTTGTTCTTGGAAATATCCTAGAGGAAAATCGTCGAAGTGAATGATCTGCCTCCATGTGTCCTTGCTGATGAACGGTCCAGATTCACTTCGAAAGTTCAGGCTTCGGTAGTTTCAAATGTTGTGCTTGGAAATATCCTAAAGTAAAATCATTGAAGTGAATGATCTGCCTCCACCTGTCCTTGCTGATGAATGGTCCAGATTCACTTCGGAAGTTCGAGCTTTGGGAGTTTCGAATGTTGTTCATGGAAATCTCCCAGAGGAAAATCATCGAACTTAATGATCTACCTCCACGTGTCCTTGTTGATGAATGGTCTAGATTCACTTCGGGACTTCGGGTGTTCAGGCTTCAAGTAATTCTTGTACTGCGTGGGTTCGCTCTTGATGTTAAACCCCGCGCGATTTCGACACTCTGAATGCACGAAAATTGTCAAGATGATTGGCCTGATGGATCTTCACCGTCGAAATTCAACCTGTCTGTTCCCACAATCTAAGTCTGAAATTGACCACTCTTGATTGTTGCGTTTGTCCATGGGCATTTCTTGTGCATACAAAAAAGGCTTTGCCGACCTGCGGTGAGCTCAATCAATGGAAAACATGATGACAAGCATTCCAATCCAAATACGACATGAACTTATCCTTCAAGAAACAATAGCAACAGAAATGCGCAAAGACTCAATCAAGAAAGAAACAGATAAGAACCATGTCACTCAGTAATGGGAAACTAACTTAATCAACCTGAAGAGGACAAATTCGACGAAGGCATAGGGAAAGGGCAGAGGAGAGGTAGGGGTGCAGACCTAGGTCACAACATATGCATTGTAGAGAGAAATGGCCATCACCTCTCCATATCAAACAACAAGGACCCTAGCACACTTATATGCCAAGTCACATTGAGGAAATTATCATAGCAAGAGTGAACTTGAGACCTTAGCTAATTCATACACATGGTGGGTGATACAAATGTAATGGTCGTACTATCAATTTCTCGTACAACATAAGCACAATTGTCAATTTCTTTCCCTACCTAATAGAGGAATTAGACATCCTGGTTTTCAGAAGATGCAACGTTGAACATAAAGATTACAAATACTTTGTTAGTAGAACATATGTTATGGTAGAATTAGAATACAAGTCATCACGTGATACTTATTAAAATGATATCCAACTTAACCCAACAACAATTATTGTTTTACTTGTTGAACCTACAAATATCTCTCCCTTTCTTTTCGATGTCACTATTAGTACTCAAACCCACAACAAAACCTTGTATAATTAGAGGGGGAATATAATGCCTCTTTCAACCTAGAATAACAACAATAATCATCTTTCATTTACATGCTCCCAAATTGACATAGAGAGGTGGAAGAAATAAGGATCTACTTGCAATATACAAATTATAGCTCCACAAATTCCATTGAATGGTCACATGTTGGGTTGTTAAATATCAATGAATACAACATAGAGGGCCTCTTTCTCTGGCCTTCCCCACATTCTTCCCCATAGAGGTTCACATGCTCAAACAACCATGAATTAAAGAATTTGAAATGCAAGATTCTAATTTACACCTATTGCAGTACTACGATATTTGATTTAGTTGACATCCTAGATTCCATTATTTCTTATACAACATTATGATGCACCATCATAGCCAAGAGACAATTATCATATTTGTGAAGAAAAATATTGAAGGAAACTTTCCAACAACCATTGTAGGACTATGCCACCACCTTCAACACTTGCTTGACAGTAGGATTGCAAAATAGGTTATGTAATTTGGCTCGGCTATTCTTGGAACAAGATCTTTTTGGAACAAATATAGTAATGAGCTCACAAATATGATCACACAAATATGTCACCCAAACGTTTTCTTTACACTTAGTGCAACATACATCAAATAGATTATTTACACAAGGTCATGCCTAACAAACCTCCATACAATGTTAGTGAGCAACATCGTTGGTCCATTGGATGTAGATTGGGTGCTTGGGAGGAATGGTTGTTATCCTCCCCACCCAAGTTCAATTACTTGTAAGTGACATGTGATTCCCTTAATGGGTCTATAATATACTCTTTTTGTTGAGTATGTTTCTCTTGTTGTTGAGCCATCAATATCCTACCAATCCTGGCCTCCCCATGTTCTCTTGTGGATTTTTTTATTTTTTTGGGGGGGGGTTTCCGTGGACATAGCAAGCCACTGGTATTTAGTGTCGTGAACCACATGTAGAAAAAAAACATCGTTAGAGAATTCAAAACATTGTCACAAACTCACATCTTGCATCTTAGTGCATGCACCACAAATTAACAATCTTCCTTGAAGAGGTCTTGTCCTCCATGCAAGATATCTTTGGTGTAAGTCAAACATATAACCCTAATTCTTTCTCTAATTTTTCACTACAACACTTATGTTCACCCGCATATTCTTATATCTCTTGTTTCCTACATATATGAATGGAAACATAGAGGGTCTTCCCATATTCATGGTTGGAAAATGCATCTGACATGGACACACTTGACTAGGGGGACCTAGTTGAATTGGATGTTTCCAAGTATTTCTTTTATAAATATGTTACAACTTGCAACCCATGAGAAATCAAGCATAAGAATCCCATATTCCATCTCTTAGATCTGGAAGATCCATGCCTACTAAGAACGAAAAAAATGTATGCATCTAATCCAGTTTAAGACTATGGGGAACTAGTTAATTTCTTTAATTGACACACAAAATGTCATGAATATTTATGTCTATGCAAGAAAGGGTCTTCCCTATAATTCCACTATAAATTTCCATGGGAGCTACATGTTATATCTTCCTTTGTCATTGACAAGCATGGGCATAAAATATACAATATGCTCAGAGTGATGATAGCTTAAACATCCACAACTATGGGATACTTTCAATTTGGCAAGCTAATGTTGACTTCCAACATGTTCTCTCCCATCACGATGTCCTAAAGTACAATTTCAAAGTATGGATCAAAGGCATAGGAAAAATGAAAGTGATTTCACCACATGCTAACCATAATCTCACAAGTTGCACCTCCATAAGATCTTGTTGTATTTATAATTTGAAAGTTCATGAAAAAAATTGTCATTAAACATGACATAAGAGCACATGAGACATCCCATGTGGTGAAAAAACATCCCTTGATAGTTTGTAGATGGTCAATTGTTTCCTTGAATGTAAGCTAGAGTATTTTAGGCATGTTACACATGGTGTACAATGTAGGAGACTCCCTTCAAACCACAAGCTTCATTGATGCATACATGAAAAGACCCCTCGCTCTAGAGGCATTGCCACTTATTGAAGTTGCAAGAACTTGGTCCTTTGTTGTTCACTAGAAACATGAAAAGTGAAAAAAATGACTTCATTGTGATTTCTCGTGTGTTACCTTGATACTTTTCCATTCATTTTGCGGATGTAGATTGCTATGTCAATTTATATTAGATCAAGCTCCTCCTATACAAACCTTTCCAAAAATCCCCAGTGGAATTGGTTCCCCCAATGAAGAAATTATTGCAAGCTAGGAGAAAATAAAAACCTTATATATTGGATGGTATGTTGACCGCGTCTCTGAAGAACCTCAAAAAATTGTTTCTAAAAATATTTTTGATGATGAAATGAATTCCTATCATCCCATGGAATTGGATGAATGACAAATCCTATCTCAACTCCACCCTTGCAATAACATCCAACTCAATGGCCTTGACATGCTTGGCCATTGTGACTTTGACACCAACCACAATTGGAGCCATACTCTAGTCCTTGTACAATTGTAATAGACAATGATATAGTCCGTCAAATTCCATTGTTAAACTCACCAAATTCAACATGTTACTTCTTCCATTCGCCCTTCCATAAATATTTATCCCCCACCTAGAGTATATCTTTTAACATTATTCTAACTTTATTTGAAAAAAAAATAAACACCCCTTTGCTAAAAAATGATCATCCAAGGTACTACATGGAAAAACATTTCATACTTAATTGGATGCCTTAAAACACACACTCCTAGCAAACTCTATCAACAAATCAATCTCATGTTGCTACTTGCTCCAATCAAGTCACACAATTTAACATAAATTCATTGACAATACATGTTGGTCTTCAAATACCTATAAAAGAGATGAGTCCTCTAGAGGGACAATCTTTATCAACTCTCTAAGAAGAACTAAGGTGTGTTCATTACAGTCTCGTTAATGTTATGAGATTCATTAGCACATAATTGGTTGGTTGCATTGATGATCATTTGCACAAAGCATTCCCTAGCCATAGAAACACCAAGTTTGGCAAGCATTCCATTATCCTTTTTGGTGACCTTGGGAAACTTCCACATGTAAAATACATTCCTATGTATGAAATAACATCACATGGAAACACACCATGGAAAATGTTTTGGCACAATTGCCACACTAGACATTATTTTTGGGGCAACAAGGTAGTGACCTCCCCAAGTCACTTTCATAAACCTCCTTTCAAACATGGGAAATGAAAATCCTAAATTAGAAGACTAGAATATTCTCATGTCTAGGATAGATTCCTTCTTGACACATGAAGAGAACCAAACATTTCAAAATTCTATATATTATATGAAACTAACAATTTCATCGCATTGCATAATAAACATATGCTAAAATTGATAAACATGTCAGTCGCACAATGCTAAGCAAAGGAAGGGAAAGGACAAATGCTTACTAAGAAATAAGATGACCAACTAGACACAAAAGTGTTGTTATGCAAAGGACAACAAGGGATCTTGATAGGAAACTTATGGGTCACAATAGTCCTTGTTAAATGTAAGGTAACTAGAGAGGTAGTGGGGGGGGCAGAGGGACCATAGTGATAATAGTGGAGTTCATTCAATGTAAGGTGGACTAGGTCCACTATAGTATTAAATAGGGCCCACTATGGTAGTTAGATATAATAAATGGGTAATTAGATATAATAAATGTGAGAGGACTTATTAGAAGGTTCTACTTCTAGAAGATTCCTCCTCTAGAATGTTCTTAGGTGAAGGTAGTACTATATAAAGAGGTTCAAGCAATGTAATGGGATATGAAGAGAATTATTGTATTGTGAGTTGTAGCTCAATAGGAGGATGCCCCCTCAAAGAGGCAAGTGAACAGGAGAGGATCCCTTCCATAATAGGATCCATTCTATGGTGTTTCCCTACCTCAAGGAGATTTTGCATATTCTTCTTGTATATCTATTGTGGTGTTTTTGTATTCAGTCTTTGTAGATCTATTTAGGTTCTTAACAAGTGGTATCAGAGCACTTTCCTTGGCAGACATTGTGGGCAAATATTTTTTATTTTTGCAGATTTTTTTTTCGGAGAAGAAAAAAGAGGGTCACGACATTCCAGATATTTTTGGTACATTTGTGTGAAAAAATTGCAGAAACAGGTTGTATATATGATTTTCTATCAGAAAAAAAATCCAAGTTGAAAAAAAAAATCGTCTGAAACGGAGTTCGGGAAGTCAAGATGTTGAAGTTTTAAAATCTGCAAATTTTCAGGGGTTTTTCCGCGGACGACAGCATGATTTTTTTATTTATGTAGAAGCTAGAGGCCGAATTTGCCCAAAAAAATTACATATCTGAGTTCCTCTCACAATTTCACCCAATTTCAAAAAAAAATCAGCCGAAACAGAGTCCAGGAAGTGAAGTTATGAGCATTTTAAATTCAACAGTTTTTTAGGGTTTTTCCAGAAAAAGCCGTGATTTTTTGTTGTAACTTATTGTTTTATTTTTTGGGTTTTTTCATCACGGTTGCGGGACTGAAGAGTTCATAGGGTGATCATATGGCTATTTCCTCTCAAACCCTCAAAGAAATTCTACAAGTTACTGAAGCATTCAAATCTCAATTGTTTGACACGTTGGATGACTTTGCAGATGGTCTCAATGATAGTTTTCGTAGTATTCAAGATTCATTGGATAACATGCAGGAGAGATTTTTTATGGCGGACATTAGGGATGAATATAATAAAGAAATATATGCTTGGTATGATTTTGAGGCCGATTGTGATGATTGGTATATGGATAGTTGTCATTTCTAGGATGACAACCACTTTCATATTTTATTTGATGACTCTAATCTACCTTATGTAGAGAGCATCAATGTGACAAATCGAGAGCTCATGATTATTACCAGTGTCCATCTTGCATATTCTACAGTGGTATTATTCCTTCCAGATTCTACTATGACCCTTTTCCACTATGTGGATGGATCTTCTTATTTGGATCCACATGACATGTGTCAGTATTGGAAGCATCATTTTCAGTTGGTTATTGGGTGTCAATATCTTCCATGTGGGGTTCACATGAGAAATTGGACATGGGACCCTGGTTTACAATGGTGGTTGGACTACTTCAGCATGGTGGCTACCATTTCTCAATGGGACCCTGGCTCTCTACTCTACTTCAGCACTATGGTCCACACTTATCCATGGGACCCTGGTATATGGTTGTACATCAAGCGTTGAGGACAACGCTTTCATAAGGGGGATGGAATGTAAGGTAACTAGAGAGGTAGTGGGGGGGGGCAGAGGGCCCATAGTGATAATAGTGGAGATCATTCAATGTAAGGTGGACTAGGTCCACTATATTATTAAATAAGGCCCACTATTGTAGTTAGATACAATAAATGGGTAATTAGATATAATAAATGTAAGAGGACTTCTTAGAAGGTTCTACTTCTAGAAGATTCCTCCTCTAGAATGTTCTTAGGTGATGGTAGCACTATATAAAGAGGTTCAAGCAATGTAATGGGATATGAAGAGAATTATTGTATGTGGAGCAATATCTCATTAGGAGGAAGCCCCCTCGAAGAGGCAAGTGAACAGGAGAGGATCCCTTCCATAATAGGATCCATTGTATGGTGTTTCCCTACCTCAAGGGTTTGGTAATAATAAAGTGTGGTTTCTTCTATTTTTCTCTGTGGATCTATTGTGTATTCAGCATTTGTGGTGATTATATTTGTAGATCTATTTTGGTTCTTAACATTGTTAAAAGAGCAATTGGCCAAGTTATTACCATTATAGACCCAATTCTAAGTTCCCGGAATTTTCATCATTGTTGTTGACTTCAATGACTACACAGGGCCACCATGGGATGTTGCCAATCCAAATTATTTGTTGATTCCCCCCATAACAAAGGGGGCTCGTAAACACGTGCCGCTTCGAATGACATGGGGTTTGACAATGCATAAATCACAAGTCGTGACATTACAAAAGGCAACAATAGACATTGGCAACATTGTCAGTCAAGGCTTGACTTCACTGTCATATCTAAAGTTAGGTCCTTATGTGACCTCTGCATCTCGCTATCATTTTCATTCAAACATTATTTACGAATAATATGTCAACTTGGAAAACAAGAGGAAACCTTCCTTTGCTCAATACCTTTTCCACTAAATCTCTTCTAATCCACATACTTTCTTTTTGTTTCCTAGTTTGTTTGTGACTTGCAGGACTAGCATGTGGTCGAAGAAACTGTGACCTAGGGGTCTCTAAGCCGTCAAAATCACTCAGGGATCGCACTCAGCTTGGGCCACACCAACCTTTAGCATGGATGGATTTTACGTGTCTCCTCTTGGCTAGTCGAATTTTAAATTCAGGTCACCTTACTGTGTTGGTAAGTTGATTTCCATGTTTATATGATTAGAAATGATTCCATTTAATTGTGATTAACTTATTAGTGAATTATATGATTAGGGTAATTACACTTCTTCTTTGTGCCACATTTAAATAGCTAACTTATCTCTTTTACTAGTTCACCTACTTACTAGGATGGAAGGTGTCATAGGTCACCATATCGACTAGTTCACCTACTTCTTGGTCAACGTTTCAATTAACACATGTGTTTGTTTTATAGATGGATGGATGAAGTTTAAATTACCGTAGGCCTTTGGCTGACTTCTACTTTATACACACTGCAAACAACAATAAAAATAACTAAAAGTGAGAGTGCGGGATCGACTCCGTGCTCTCTCTTATTATATACCCCTATTATTAGTTATTTGTCAAACCTTGTCCTTTGAAGAGAAAAGAACATTACAAATGTTTGTAATAATCAACATATTAATGAATGTATGGAGGAAAACATGTGCACACCTTCTATTCTTAAAAATCAATTATGCATTATTATCATTTACCATGGCAAATTTGGTTATCGCACCTTAGATTCTTAAAAATCAATTATCCATTATTCTCAGTTACCATGGAGAATTTGGTTATCAATTGTTCATTGTTAACATTTTATGAACTTGGCTTATTTATATATTTAAGTATTTAATTTTTATTTTTTTAATTTATTTATATTAATAATAGTTATGTTAATAATTTTTTGATAATATATATATATTAAGTAAGAAGTTATATATTACCTTTCATGGAGAAAAATTACAGTATCGACTATGATATCGAGGGTTGAATGTGTTGAGTTTCCCTGAAGGGAAACCAACTCAGCCTGACACTTTACTGTATGAATCAGTAATATTTAAACATACTTGTCTGAATCGCCCTGTGGGGAAACCAATTCGACCGACCCATTCATGCATACTGTAAACCAAAAAAGAGCCATACTATAAACCAAAAAAAGTATATCTTCTGACAGACTTAAAGGATTGAAAATGCTAGACTTGAATCGCCTATGAAGAATCTCCCAAAAACAACTAACATTTGTCAAAATAAAACAAGCATTCTGACACTTGTGCGCATGTCGATTGTCATGGTATTCTGTGTGCTCGCTTGTCCTCAACTTCCTCTATGCATTGCTCTCACTTGTCCTCGACTTCCTCTGCATGTTGCTCTTGCTTTTCCTCGGCTTCCTCTGCACGCTTGTCCACGTCTCGATCATCCACCCCCTAGAAGTCTGAATCAACGAATGCACCTGGAGATGTTGGGGCATTGGCTCCCAAATCTGGTGAGTGCGGGGAGTGGAGTAGGGTCACAAGAAGAGATTCAATTTGATCTACGCACTGGTTCGGGTGTTCCAACCGAAAGTAAATTTCATCAACATCCTTACAGACTGCAAAGACCAAATCTTGAAGAATCAAGACCAAATCTCTTAGTCATGGGCACAAAGCACAGTCTGGTTGGAGAAGAGATTGGCCCAGAGGTGCCTCCAATTGTAATTCTTTCATTTGAGTGTTGAACTCCTCCAAAGAAGGCATAGAAGGTGGTGACGGGGCGACAGAAGGAGGTGGCGAGGGAGCGAAGGGTGGTGGACTAGATGGGCATGCAAGGGCTTCCTGTGAAGTTGAGGCTAGATCCGGGAGTGGCCCAGGAGAATAGCCCAGAGAATTACCCTGAAGGTCAAACCATTCAACCCTGCAAGCCCATGGCAATGACAGAGGTAGAATACCACTTTGGCCTAGGGAGGACTGAGTGGATGACGAGGGTGAGGAACTAAGTGCAGGAGCGAAGGTGGGTGGGTGTCGGATGGCCATGGATGCTTTGTTATAGTACCAAAGAGAACCTATATTTGGCTTCCCACAGAGGCAAGGCATAACTAGGCGAACGTGAGGGTGAGGCAGAGGTGTGAACAGTGATGCAGGAGAATCCACAACACATCAAGCGAGCCATCACATTAAGAGGAACCAGCTGGACAGCGCCAGCACATATTTTGAAATACTTGGGAGTTGTTGCGCCGCTCTTTAATGAAGTCATTCATAAAGAAGCGCACTTGTAATTTAAAGGGGACCTTGAGCCTTTAAGCTCTCGTCCTTAGTAGATAGGAAGGCATTTAATAGATTTAATGTAGGTAGATAGATGTTTAAGTCTAGATTAGACAGTTTCAGTTTCCGAGAGGGAAAATGGATATAGACACCCTCCTTTGTACATTGTAAGATATCGAGATAATTCAGAATGTATTCATTCAGGAGCAGAGGAGAGAACAAGCAGAGAATTTGTGAAGAACAACCATGTACAGATGTTTTTGAATTAATCGAAGAGAGTCTTTGATTCAATTTCATGTCTGGTGTTGTTTCTCTGTGGGTATGTTGTTTATGTGCTCCTGAATATATGTTTTCCTTGTATGCATTTGATTTGAATATGTTGTGCATGTGATTTTAGAGGTTTAACTGAAGTCTGAGAGAGAAGAGAATGAGTTTCAATTGTTTCTCTGTGTGAGCCAGGAGATTCCTGCATAGAGTGCAGTCGAATTCATCTGCATAGAGTGCGTTGATGAGGGTCGACAGTTAAACCCTTATTCTTGTTCACCCAGAAGTTGATTTGGGTTTAATAGAGTCATGCAGGAGAAGTGCAGGTTGAATTTGAAGTCTCAGTAGCTAGTCTAAGCAAAGGAAGGCAGGGATTACTATGACTGCAAGTGCACAGGATATGAAGGACTCAACACTTTGAGAGTTGTTGAGGGTCGAGCCCAAAAAGTGTGTGAAAGGTCTTTGAAGGGATCAGAGTCGACAAGCTCAGGAGGGATAGTTCCTTCGTGATTCCATGGAGGAGGACCAGGAGAAGGTTCGAACCGAAAGAAGCTTTGAAGCGGAAGGATTCCTCAAGGAGGAGAAATCGACGACCGGTCTTGCAGGGGGAAATCCGCGAAGACCCGACGATCGTTAGATCTTGGAGAAGTTGCACGGGAGTTAGTCCTTAGGCGTAGGAAATAAGAACCAAGGGCCATCGGGATTTGGTCTTTGGAGTTGTGGAGGTGAGAGTTTCATACTGGTCGAAATCGTGATTGGCGATTTCCCGAAGCCGTTGGAGTCGTTGATCACTATGGGGACAGGTGGCACAAGATCCCGGAGAGTCGGGATTTGGCATTCGGGACTTCCCGTGTAAAGAAAATTCGACCGGTGAAATCGCGATCACGCGATTCCCGATAGAGCGGAAAGAGAGGTGACGTGGCAAGGAAATAGCGCATGTGTGCATCGGAGTTCGGGGTTTGGGGATTTGTGGTGCGAGTGAACCACGACATTCCATGTGTCGATTTCCCGATAGGGAAATCCCCGACAGGAACGGAGAGTGTTGACACTTTGACCCATCGAGTTTCAATGGTTCTGAGTAGCACGAGAACCTTTCACACAGGTTTCGCGATAACGCGAAACCCGATTTCCCGAAAGAGACTACCGGGAGATCAATAGAGCATCTTGTGGGTGACAAAAGGTCCCGCTACGGGATCTGAAGGGCATTGCAGCTCTTTGGGACTGAGTGAAGGAAGGTCCTGGTGGGAGTAGACGTGCCCGGGGTTGGCACGTTTGCGACAAGTGGTAACAGAGCGGGAAGTCTTTGCTTTCAGTAGCAGAGAGGAGATTTCATCATGCCGCCCAGAAGAGAAAGAAAATCACCAGATCCCGAAGACAGGGAGGTGAGGAGAAGAGGTAGGCCAGCAGGGAATCCAGAGATGGAGTGACAGATACGAGATCTCAGGGCGAGACTTGAGGAGATGGAAACAACTCAGAGACGCAGAGTTGGTGCTGGGGATCTTAGTGATTCCGAAGTGGAAGAAGAAGTTGGACATACAGAAGAAGTCACAGCAGAGGATGCATCAACCGAGYGGTTGATCAAGGCCATTGCTAGAATGAGTTCCAAGACCAAAATGGATATTCCAGCTTACGAAGGAAGCTTGGATGCAGAAGAGTTGCTGGACTGGATCAGGGCTCTTGACACCTACTTCGATTATGAGGATATCGAAGAGGATAAAAAGGTAAGGCATGTTGTTACCAAGTTGAAAGGACATGCAGCCTTATGGTGGGACGAGCTATAGGTGGATAGACGTTCCAAAGGCAAATAGAAGATAAAAAGCTGGGATCGAATGATTGCTAAGATGAAG
The DNA here is from genome assembly GCA_009831015.1 of Picea engelmannii. Classification (NCBI taxonomy): domain Eukaryota; kingdom Viridiplantae; phylum Streptophyta; class Pinopsida; order Pinales; family Pinaceae; genus Picea; species Picea engelmannii. The sequence continues at coordinate 611,542 of ML781353.1, read as the reverse complement.
GCAAAATTCATCCCAAGGGATTATCAGATCACACTGTTCAGGCGAATGCAGAACCTGAGACAGAAGTTGATGACGGTGAAGGAATACACCAAGGAGTTTTACAAACTCAACATCAGAGCAGGTCATCGGGAGAGCGATGATGAGAAGGTGGCGAGATATCTGAATGGTCTGAGATACGACATTCAGGATGAATTAAGCATGACAACTATCAGAACAGTTGAGGATGCTTACCAGATGGCTCTGAAAGTCGAGGAGAAGCTGAGCCATAAGCAGGGACAGTGAGGGCGAGGTAGAAGTCATCCCAGAGGCAAGACAGTTTCCCAAGAAAGAACTCAGAAGCCCAAGGAGGAATGGAAGAAACCTCAGGGTAAGATTGAGAGAGGGGGAACCTCACAGCAAAGACAGCAATATGATGAGCCGAGGAGACAGCATACAGAGCAGGGTGGTGGATATGCTGACGCGAACACTTTTCCTTGTACCAGAGGTAGGGGAAGAGGCAGAGGAGGAATCATCACATGTTTTACGTGTGGGAAGGACGTACATAAAGCCGTTGACTGTCCAGACAGGAAAACGGACAGAGGAGAAGCTCACGTCACTGAGGCGTAGAGGCGTGATGTTGAGGATGAGGACACCAGAAGTGGAAGGTCACTGACGGTTCATAAAGTTCTTTTAACACCCGAGAAAGAGGTGGAGGACACAGCTCAGAGGACTAGACTGTTCAGGACCACATGCAAAACCAAAGGCTGGAAATGCAAGGTCATTGTGGACAGCGGAAGCACCGACAATCTCGTTTCGACCGAGATGGTGGAGAAATTAGAGCTGGAGACAACTGATCACCCGAGTCCATACAAGGTATCATGGCTGCAGAAAGGACATCAGGTGAGTGTCACTAAACAATGTTTAGTTGATTTCAAAATGGGTGAATATAAGGATAAGGTCCTATGTGATGTCATTCCCATGGATGTCTGTCATGTATTGTTGGGTAGACCATGGCAGTATGACAGAAATGTGGTTCATGATGGGAGGATGAACACCTACACTTTGGAGAAGGATGGGATGACACACAAATTGCTTCCGATAAAGGCTAAAGAAGTGACGCCGAAAGTAATCAATACCATACTTCTCATGAGTGGGAAGGAACTTCTCACAGAGATGGAGAAGAAGGAAGATCTACAATTCTTTGTGGTCAGGAAGCCGAGAATTGTCCTGACTAGTACAAGAGTGGACGACTTGCCAGAAGAGATTCAGGAACTGCTGGGAGAGTTCACTGACATCATTGTGGATGAATTGTCTCGTTCATTTCCACCGATGAGGACTGTGAGTCATCACATCGATCTCATACCCGGAGCCAGTTTGTCGAACAAGGCTGCATACAGGTTGACGCCTCAGGAGAACGAGGAAGTCAAGAAGCAGTTCCAGGAGTTATTGGACAAGGGACTGGTCAAGGAAATTTTGAGTCCGTGTGTCATTCCAATGGTATTGAGTCCGAAGAAGGATGGAGGCTGGAGGATGTGTACAGACTCTAGAGCAATCAACAAAATTACCATCAGGTACAGATTTCCACTGTCGAGAATGGATGATCTGATGGATTGCCTGAATGGGGCAATTTACTTTTAGAAGATTGATTTGAAGAGCGGATATCACCAGATTCGCATGAGGGAAGGTGATGAGTGGAAGATAGCATTCAAGACAAATGAAGGTTTGTACGAATGGTTGGTCATGCCGTTTGGCTTGACAAATGCGCTGAGCACATTCATGAGGCTGATGAATGAAGTCCTGAGGGAATTCATCATTAAGTTTTTCGTCGTATATCTGGACGATATACTGATTTTTAGTAAGACAAAGGCCGAGCATTTGAAACATTTGGCCATTGTGATGAGGAAACTACAGCAGGAGAAGTTGTTGATTAATATGAAGAAATCTTCATTCATGAAGACAGAACTCATTTACTTGGGTTTTGTTATTTCAGCGAATGAGTTAAAAATGGATCTGAGTAAAGTGGAAGTGATTAAGAATTGGCCATCACCCCGAAATGTTTTCGAGGTGAGGAATTTCCATGGACTGGCTAGTTTCTACAAAAAGTTCATTAGGAATTTCAGCGGAATTAGCGCAGCGATGATGGACACAGTGAAGAAACGACATAAGACTTTTCATTGGATAGCGGAGGCTGAAAGGAGCTTCAATCTGTTGAAGCGGAAGATCACAGAGCAACCAATTCTAGTGTTTCATGATTTCCAAAATACATTTCAGGTGAAGTGTGATGCCAGTGGGTATGCCATAGGAGCGGTCTTGAGTCAAGAGGACAGGCCAGTTGCATATTTCAGTGAGAAGCTGGATGAAGCAAAGTTGAAATACTCCACGTACGACAAAGAGTTTTATGCCATCATACAGGCATTGAAGAAGTGGAGTCATTACTTGATACCCAAGGAATTTGTATTGTACAGTGATAATCATGCATTGCAGTTTGTAAGTCAACGGGATAAGTTGAATCAGAAGCATGCAAAATGGGTAGAGTATATGCAGAATTTTACGTTTGTGATTAAACACATTTCGGGAACTGCTAACAAAGTGGTTGATGCTTTGAACAGGAAATGTTTACTGTTGCAGGAGTTCCGAGTCAAGACATTGGGCTTTGAAAACCTAAGGGACATGTATGTTGGAGATGCAGACTTCGATGAAGCTTATGAAGCAGCCGAGAACCCAGTTCTCAGAGATCGGAGCCCATGGATAGACTACATGATCCAGGAGGGATTGTTGTTCAGAGGCAATCAACTGTGCATTCCGAATTTCTCCATGAGGGAGAATCTGCTAAAGGAAAAGCACAGCGGGGGCTTAGCAAGTCACTTTGGTCATGACAAAACATTCGCAAAGATGAGTGAATCGTATTTTTGGCCGGGTATGCGAGCCGATGTCAAGAGATTTGTTGACAGATGTCAAATTTGTCAACATTCGAAAGGGAGAAAGCAGAATGCATGTTTTTATCAGCCATTGCCCATACCAAAGAGGCCATGGGAGGCAATTAGCATGGATTTTGTGTTAGGACTGCCAAGGACGCAGAGAGGAGTTGATTCCATCTTTTTGGTGGTGGACAGGTTTTCTAAGATGGCACATTTTATTCTGTGTCAGAAGACCAGCGATGCGATCCACATCGCAAACTTGTTTTTCAAAGAGGTTGTTAGACTACATGGATTGTCGAGAAGCATTGTCTCGGACAGGGATACCAAATTTATAGGTCATTTTTGGAGGACGCTATGGAAGAAGCTAGGGACTAATTTGGCTTTTAGTTTAGCATATCATCCACAGACGGATGGGCAGACAGAGGTGGTCAAAAGAAGTCTCGGAGACTTGTTGAGAAGCTTGGTGACAGAGCACCATAGCAGTTGGGACAACATATTGCCACAGGCAGAATTTGCATACAATGATTCAGTGAATCGGAGTACAGGAAAAAGTCCATTCTAGATTGTGTATGGGACACAACCGAGGGGAGTTTCTTAACTCGGGGAGTCAGAACAGGTTGCGACTAGCAGTGCAAGCACAGAATAATTCGCTGAAGCAATGCAGGAACTTCACGGCAAGGTGAAGCAGCGATTACAAGACTCAAATCAGGAGTACAAGCGCAGAGTCGATCAGCAAGGGAGACAACTTCAGTTTGAAGTTAGTGATTTGGTTCTAGCACACCTGAGGAAGGAAAGGTTTCTGAGGGGAACATATAACAAATTAAAAATGAAAAATATTGGACCATGCAGAGTCCTGAGGAAATTTGGAGAAAATGCTTATGAAATTGAGTTGCCAGATGGCATCGGGATATCTCCGATTTTTAATGTCTCGGATTTATACCCATACAAAGCCGGAGAAATAGAGGTCGGAACTGAGGAACCGGTGATCTAGTGGCAGAAGAAATTACCAGTTGCAGAGAAGCCGCAGATGGAGTGCATACTGGACAAACGAGTGGGTAAGAGGACCAAGCGGAAGGAATACTTTGAATACCTGGTCAAATGGAAGAACCGCCCAGTGGAGGATGCTAGATGGGAAAATGAAGCAATGATACAGAGGCATGGGTAGACCGTGCAGGAGCTCATGGACAGGAGCCCATGAAAGTTTTCAAGCCGAGGAGTATGATGTAGGAGCATCCACAACACATCAAGCGAGCCAGCACATTAAGAGGAACCAGCTGGACAGCGCCATCACATATTTTGAAATACTTGGGAGTTGTTGCACCGCTCTTTAATGAAGTCATTCATAAAGAAGCGCACTTGTAATGTAAAGGGGACCTTGAGCCTTTATTCTCTCGTCCTTAGTAGATAGGAAGGCATTTAATATATTTAATGTAGGTAGATATATGTTTAAGTCTAGATTAGACAGTTTCAGTTTCCGAGAGGGAAAACGGATATAGACACCCTCCTTTGTACATTGTAAGATATCGAGATAATTCAGAATTCATTCATTCAAGAGCAAAGGAGAGAACAAGCAGAGAATTTGTGAAGAACAACCATGTACAGATGTTTTTGAATTAATAGAAGAGAGTCTTTGATTCAATTTCATGTCTGGTGTTGTTTCTCTGTGGGTATGTTGTTTATGTGCTCCTGAATATATGTTTTCCTTGTATGCATTTGCTTTGAATATGTTGTGCATGTGATTTCAGAGGTTTAACTGAAGTCTGAGAGAGAAGAGAATGAGTTTCAATTGTTTCTCTGTGTGATCTGGGAGATTCCTACATAGAGTGCAGTCGAATTCATCCGCATAGAGTGCGTTGATGAGGCTCGACAGTTAAACCCTTATTCTCGTTCACCCAGAAGTTGATTTGGGTTTAATAGAGTCGTGCAGGAGAAGTGCAGGCTAAATTTCAAGTCTCAGTAGCTAGTCTGAGCAAAGGAAGGTAGGGATTACTGTGACTGCAAGTGCACAGGATCTGAAGGACTCAACACTTTGAGAGTTGTTGAGGGTCGAGCCCGAAAAGTGTGTGAAAGGTCTCTGAAGGGATCAGAGTAGATAAGCTCAGGAGGGATAGTTCCTTCGTGATTCTGTGGAGGAGGACCAGGAGAAGGTTCGAACCGGAAGAAGCTTTGAAGCGGAAGGATTCCTCAAGGAGGAGAAATCGACGACCGGTCTTGCAGGGGGAAATCCGCGAGACCCGACGATCGTTAGATCTTGGAGAAGTTGCATGGGAGTTAGTCCTTAGGCGCAGGAAAGAAGAACCAAGGGCCATCGGGATTCGGTCTTTGGAGTTGTGGAGGTGAGAGTTTCATACTGGTCGAAATCGCGATTGGCGATTTCCTGAAGCCGTTGGAGCCGTTGATCACTACGGGGACAGGTGGCACAGGATCCCGGAGAGTCAGGATTCGGCATTCGAGACTTCCCGTGTAAAGAAAATTCGACCGGTGAAATCGCGATCACGCGATTCCCGATAGAGCGGAAAGAGAGGTGACGTGGCAACGAAATAGCGCATGTGTGCATCGGAGTTCGGGGTTCGGGGATTTGTGGTGCTAGTGAACCACGACATTCCATGTGTCGATTTCCCGATAGGGAAATCCCTGACAGGAACGGAGAGTGTTGACACTTTGACCCATCGGGTTTCAGGGGTTCTGAGTAGCACGAGAACCTTGCACACAGGTTTCACGATAACGCGAAACCCAATTTCCCGAAAGAGACTACCGGGAGATCAATAGAGCATCCTGTGGGTGACAAAAGGTCCCGCTATGGGATCTGAAGGGCATTGCAGCTCTTCAGGACTGAGTGAAGGAAGGTCCTGGTGGGAGTAGACGTGGCCGGGGTTGGCGCATTTGCGACAAACAGGGAGATCCAGGTGGGCACTAGAGAAATCGACAGAGTGCAAGAGTATCAAAAAGGAGAGGATGATGGATCCAAACTGGAGGGAGGGGCGTTGCCATAATAAGGATACTAGAGAGTAATTGCACACGCGCACAGAAGGACCTAACGGTGTAATTTTTCCATCGCCATGATAAGAAGCCAACACAGGGCACACTGGAGTAGTTAGTTGGGATCGCACAACATTGAAGAGTTGCAGAGCTCATAGGGAAGTAATAAAGGTAGAAGGGAGGTTGCAAGTGTCATAATGTGGTCCGTGGAAAGGTGGCAGATGTTGGGTTCTCACGTGGACGCGTGGAACGCTCTAACACCCCATTCGGGGGGGCTATTTGTGATGAGAGCCTTAGCGATGCAGTCTCGGAGGATGGGATGATCATTGTGGGTGGGGGACGTACAGAGGATATATTGTCCTTCTAGAGCCACTCCAATATTATCTAGTTTGTCTGCTACCTAATTGGATTTCCTTCTCACATGTGATGGAATGAGATCCAAATGAGGCCTACTGAGAGCTACAATGGCACTGAGTCCCATGGTAAGTTGCTAGCAAGGGGAGATGGTTTCTGGATCTTCCCCGTTGAGTATTTTTGCAAAAAGGCTAAGAATTATTTGTGAATCCCCCTCGACGATCAGTTTGTGGTGCCCATTGTCTTGAGAAATCTGTAATCCTTTAATGAGACCCCAGAGCTCAATTGCATTGTTTATGTTTTGTTTAATGTTGTCGATTGTGATAAGCATAATGTTTCCTTGATTGTTGCGAAGAACGACTCTGAAGCTCGTAGGGCTAGGATTACCTTTGGAGGCTCCGTCAAAGTTTAACTTGATGAATCCTAGAGCTGGAGGAGACCAATGTGAAGGGATGATTTTGGCATGTGAACTTTGGGGTTTCCTTGAAAAGTGTGGGTGGAAGTTGATGATCCATTTGTCCAAGATACACTTTTCCTGGAGAGGACAAGACAAGTACTCCTCTTTCCATGGTTGCAAGAGGATGGTTTCTTTGATTTTTTCATTTATGTATTGCCAAAATTTCTTCCAGCCAAGATGAGATGAAAGAAATATTTGCATGTTTCTCTCTTTCTAGATGTTCCAAAGGATGAAGCCCCAAAGTAGCTGCCAGATACAGTTTAGGATAGCAAAATGAAAAGTTGAGTCTCTCCATCCTTCTAATGTTTCCTTGAGGCCTTCTCATTTGCGGTCTTTGGTGTGCATGATTAAAGCGCTATAGTCCCATATTTGTGTACTGTAAGAGTAGAGATTGAGTAGATGATTTTGAGATTCTGAATATTTCCAGCAACGAGGGAAAATGGAGGGCCCAATAAAACCTCTTTTGGTGAGATTGTCCCAGGTGAGGATACCCTTATGCACGACGAGCCAAAGGAAGGTGCTTATTTTTGGCGAGTGCTTGATCGACCATATTTTTTCCCAAACTTGTTCTTGGGGGAGCAAATGTGAGGCTTTCTTTATGTTGTAGGCCTCTTTGATGGTGAAGGTGCCTCTCGAGGAGTGCCCCCATCTTAGGATGTCATCTCCTTGAACAAATTGAATTTTCCTAGAAGAAGTCAACTCATGCCAAGGCTGAAGATCCATGTGCATTGGAGCATGGAATTCTGTGGGAGTGGACTTCCAATGATGCCAAGTTGCACAAGGGGGGTCCTCTTGCCAATAGTGTGCGACTGTGATTAGACCCGCTTGTGTGGTAGGGGAAAGAATATTATATGCAATGGAGTTATGCACTAAGGAGGGCCATTGTTTCCACGAATCATGCCAAAAGGTAGTTGTCCTTTCATTTCGTACTTCCCAAAAAGAATGATCTGCAATTAGAGAGTGGCCTCGTTTTGCAACATTCCAGATCAAGGAGCCCGGAGTGTTTTCATTCCATCTGAAATTTGTTTTTTGACAATGTGTGGAACATATTTCTTCCTCCTCGGTCTGTCCTAGAGGTCCTTAGGTCTCTTTAACCATCTCCACCAAATCTTCGCACTGAGAACTTTATTGAAAATGGTTGGGTCCCTTAAGCCAAGACCTCCTTTTAATTTTGGTTTGCAGATATTTTCCCAACTGATCAGAGCTATTTTTCGCTCATTCTTTGCTCCCTTCCAAAGAAATTTTCTTTGAAGGGTCTTGATGGTTGTAATAATAAATTTGGGGGCAGCCAGTGCAAGGAAGGAATAAATAAGCAAGGTTTGAAGGATGAACTTGAGGAGGATGAGGTGACTAGGAAGGTTGAGTGAACAAAAGGTCCAAGAGGAGAGTATTTTTCCCATGGAGGAAAGGATCCCCTCCCAAGAGTTGTTTCGAAGAGAGTTATTAATAAGGGGAATGTCGATATATTTGGGCAGAAGGGAGCTACGCGTGAAGCCCAAGATGTTGGTAATATGAATTCGAACAAGGATAGGGGTGTTAAAAATGAAGAGATAGGATTTTTCTCTATTAATGTCCATTCCTAAGGCTGCACAGAAAGTTTGAAGGATATAGAGGATGTGAAGGGATTCACGGATGGTGGGGGAGCTCAGCATTAGGGTTTCATCAACAAACTAGAGAATCAAACTAGAGAATTATCTCCTATGGAAGCTTTGATGAAGTGGCTAAGCCCTTCTGTCGTGATGATGAAAAGGAAGGAGGACAGGGAATCCCCTTTCCATATTCCATGAGAGGGCGGGAAGGAATACCATTGATCAAAATGGAGAAGAAAGTGGAAGAGGTGATATTTAGAATCCAATCTACCCAGTCAGTAGCAAAGCCAAAAGCAATAAGAATGGATTTCATGTAAGCCCAGCTTAATTTATCAAACGATTTGGAGAGATCTAACTTTAAGAACATACCTGGATTACCCATATTCTAAAGAGATTGTATGACTTCATGGGAAATGATGACACTTTCGAGCTGCCTTCAACGTATCCTAATTGTTTAGGGAAATGATGAGGAGCATGAGAAGTTTGAGGCGTCGAGCAATCACTTTTGTTAACAACTTATAAATCACATTGCAGAGAGAAATTGGTTAGAAATTCTTAGCATGAGTGACTTGTTCTTCTTTGGGGATGAGGGTTAGGAAAGTGGCATGAAGAGAAGGGAGAACCTGACTAGAGATTCGAGAATCCTCGATGATGTCCCAAAATTCCTCCTGAATCATGGGCCAGCAGAAGTGAAAGAAGTCTGTTGTGAAGCCATCTGGACCTAGAGATTTTCCTTCAGGGGTGTCTTGCAGAGCTAGGTCTACTTCTTCAATCATGATTGGTTAGGCCAAAGCTTCATTATGCTCCCGAGTTATGAGATTGGGAATGTGTTGGGTGATGTTTTCTATGTCGGGAGATATATCAAAAGGGGGTTCAGACAACAGGTCTTGGTAATAATAGACCAATTCATGCTCGAGATCTTCATGTTTTTGGAGAATTTGACCTTGCTCCATGACCAAGTGCATGATGTGATTGTTGTGTCTGCATTGGATCATCGCTCGGTGGAAGAACTTAGTATTTCATTCCCCCTCTTGAAGCCATTGTATTCAGGATTTTTGCCTCCACAAAACTTCCTCTTGAGACCGCCTTTCCTCCAACTATTGTTTGAGTATATTTTCTTGCGCTTTGAGTTCCTTCATGAGGCTATGATTCCTGATTTGGATCTGGATGAGGTTCATTTGATCATTCAAGTTTATTTGGGCTTCAAAAATGTTCCAAAGTTATGTTTGTTCCAAAGCTTAAGACTTTGCTTAAAAAACTTTATTCGTTGTTGAAATCGAAACATTTTGGAACCATGAGAGATGGAAAATTCCCTCCACCATTTTGGGGCCATGGATTGGAACTCTAAGTGATTGAGCTAGAAACGCTTAAACATAAAGGGATTTCATCCAGGAGAGCCAGATATGTCCAGTGAGAGTTTTATAGGCTAGTGGTCAAAGCCAGAGGTATCCAAGATGCTAGCGCTCATCGATAGGCCATCCATCAAGAGGGTTTCAAATATGAGTAATCGATCCAGACGACACACGACCTGTTGGGAGCCCGAACACCAATTTGACCAGGTGAAAAGGCCATTTTGGGTTTCCAGATCTATGAGATCGAGCTTATCGATTAGAGCCTGAAAGTGTCCACTTTTCGCCCGAGTCTACGAGTGTCACGCCTTTTCTATTCTAGGTGGCAGACCATATTGAATCCCCCCCCCCCCAGTATCCAACTACGATCAATGGTAAGGTTAGCCAATCGATCCAAATTTTGAATGAAGTTGAGCTTGTCCCCTAGAGTGGTCAGTCCATAAACATTTGTAAGGAAGGTTGGCTTATTGGTTCCAATGAGTTGGTATTCCGCTAAGATTCTCCATCTGGTAGTGAAGAAGTTCTCGAGCAATATAGTGTAGGGATTCCATAGGATGGCCAAGCCACCAATCGTGCCTTTGGAATCAATGGTCATAATTTTCCCATGTTTCCAGCATCTCGAGAGGATTTGATTCATTTCTTCCCCATCACATTTTGTTTCTTGAAGTAAAAGAATATCAGGTTGTTCTGCTATGATATGATCTCATAGAAGCCTCTGCTTACTACGACCGTTGAGACTGCGTATATTCCAAGATATGAGATTCATGATGAGCATGGAGAGGCGAGAGGGGGAAAGCTATCAGAGATGAGATGTATCTGACCTGAGTTTACCATGAAGTGACTAATTTCCTGTATGAATTTTTGGGTGGATTTTCTTCCTCTTTTCTTCTCATCCTTCTTAGGCTTGTGTTGTTCTTTATGTTGGATGCATTGGATGCCCAAGACAATGGTGGATCTGGCTGCAGAACCCACTGAGGAGTTGAGGAAGACTTTATGCACCTTGCGAAGTTGATCCGGAGGGATGGTGTACATTTCCTACTTGTGATAGGCTTGTTCTAAGTGTTCGAGGTCTACTCCCACTATATCTTGTTCCTCTAGGTACATTTCGGTATCTCCATCTTCGGGATCAGAAGTTTCTCCAGCTTTAGCGTGGGAAGAGGAAGAGGAGTGGATCTTCTCCAAGACATGGATGTTAGAAGGATTATCTTTTGCATTGTTGTGGGTTGCAGTTCCTTGAGGAGGTAGTTGTGGCTCGCCATGTCTTTTGGAAGTTGCTAAAGGACGTCAAAGGAGTTGTTGGAAGGGGGTTCCTTGTTGGCAGTTTGCACAGTTTTCTCGGTTGTTTGGCATCGCCTTCACGCTACTTGGGTGAAACCATCCCTTGATTTATTTGCTTCAGGATTGTCGGTCTTTCTTTCAACAATGTTTAGAGGGAATTCTCTGAACAAATGCACGTGCTCATGGCATTTTCTACATCGAAATGGTATTTGCTCATAGTCAATAGTTTGAGACCAGTCCTTATCATGGTATTCCATGGATATGGAACCTGGGAGGGGCTTCGAGATGTTGAGATAGACATGGATGTGAGCATAAGAGGTATACCTTCTCTATTTAGTCACCTCTGAGGATTTGACGTAGGCCCCAATGGTTTTTCATATGCCCACTAGGATCTCTTCTAGCCATAACACCTATGGTAGAGAGTATAGACGGATCCATATCAGGGCATGTGCAAAGTCTTCTTTTCTGGGCTAAACTTCTTCGTCCAGAAGCGTGGGAAGAGACCGGATGAGTTGAAGAAATAAGGTACCCCGTCAAATATGCAATTTTGATCTTCTAGGTTGTGGAAAATGATGGTAAAGAAGCCTTTGAATCCTAGTTGTAGGTCATAGTGTCCTTTAGGTTTCCACCAATGGTGTATGCATTTGACGAGCTCGCATTCAGAGGGCCATAAACCTAGGAATTTTTCCACCAGCGCATAGTCCCTCATGTGTTTTTTCTATTCTTCGATTTGGGGTGTGTCGATCACATATTTTGGTGCTAGCAGTGCCTGAGGTGCGCATTTCCCAGGTTCCCAAGGACGTGTTGTTTTCGTTGGAACTGGTCCAGTGTCAATTTCCATTTCTTTAGGTATGCATTTCCCAAGTTCCCAAGGACTTGTTGTTTTCGTTGGAACTGGTCCAATGTCAATTTCCATTTATTTTCCTTTAGCAGCACCTTCGAAGAAGATTTGAAAACATTGGTCTGGTGGTGGATCGAAGGAAGGTCGATGAGAACCCCCACCAGAAGGTTCATGCACCACGGGCTAGCGGTAGGAGGTGCCTCGTCGCCCCTCTTCATTTGGGATCATGTGTTGCCCCGCCTGGGGCGGCGGGAGGGAGAAACAGGGAGTTGAGCAGCCCAAACCCTAGTTTGATCCGTGTCGAGCAGCTCGAAGAAAAAACAATTTTATATTTGAGTCTTTAATGATATCATATTATTCTTGGTTTATGGGGATATTAATCATGGTGGGGAAGTCGGTGAATTGTCCACGTCGCTCGAGTGTTTCACAATCCTCATATCTTTTTTTCAAGTTAATTCTCTTAAATACATATCATGGGAGTCACTTACTGAAATTTGAAGTGGAATTGGACAAAAATAAGAATGAGACAGTGAAAATAAATATGGGAGAGAAATTATGATGAATATTTTCATATGTATCAGCAAAATGTATGCATTTTAATATTATCTTTCCTTGGTTCCCCTATATATAGAGACCCAAGAGACCGAATCAAGGTTTATTTATTATCTATGTATCAATTCCCAAACCCTAACTCTAATCTTGTCTTAACCCTAATAAGCAGGAAAGAATGCACCTTTGTTCATGTCGTCGGAGCCCTACTATTATTATAAGCGACACAACACAATTATACAGCGAGTGATTTGGTATGTTCAATTGGCCCCCTATCTATTGATTAAGAATCCATATGGTTCAATGTCTACTCCATCCAAGTCATTGACTATCCATCCAACAACATGGTATGTTCGTTTGACCCCTATTTATTAATTAAGGATCTATATGGTTCAACGTCTACTCCATCTATGTCATTTCCATGACTAATATGTCACTTCATTGAATGAACACAATTTACAATGGCGAACAATATCCATCCTGATGCAGAGTCATTAAGACTCTGTCAGTGCATGGATATACTCACGTGTATTATGGTAACGGCGACATACGCATCGGCATATATGCATCGTCTGCCATCCTGCCATGGAAGCACATCAACGCATGGGTATGGGATGATCCTGGCATGTTATACATGCATATTCCCATCGCCCCACGATATCCTCCACGTCAGCACCTGGATCCGACAACCCTTGGCCCCCTGCGTCGTTTCCATTTTCCGTTTGCTGCTTAATGGATGCATGTAAGTCTTGACTCATGGATGCATGGTTTTCGAGGTGATCTGGGATCCATCGTCTTTTTGTACTCTGATAGATTGGGTAGATTTCGTGGGAGGTCGAGGCGCGATGAGCAATATCCAGCATACCTACCGGTTTCAATTATCCATCTACCCACGCTCTGGTTCTCAACATATCCAGAACCGATTTCATTCAGCTGGGTTTTCTTCCGTCTTCCGAAAAGGTTGTTCTAGATTGGGCGCGATCCTTCTTTGTTGGTTTGTTGACTGAGATCTTCTTAGGCGCAGGGAATCTTCCAAGCTCATCCGGATACAGGTAGGTATCAATTCCATAAACAATTTCGAGTTTATAATCTCTGTCACAATGTAGTTTCGAGTTTCAAAACACAGGACAGGCAAGCATGAAAGAAGCACAATGCCAATTATTAGTTAAAGAACAAAGTACATGACTGTGCTCAAATTTAAAATAGGATTGAAAAACAAGTTTAAGCAGGAGCTAATTTGGCGGATCACCTCATTTCTACAGTTTTTTAAATCAGTTTTTTAAATACGAATCTCTAAACCCACTGTTTTCAACAATTTATTACGTAAATGGTGATTTACCTAAACCCATTGTTTTCAACAAATTTACGTAAATGGCGATTTCTAATTCATTTTATTTGTGAATTACGGATATTTTATTTGTGGAGCATTTTTTACTTCATAAAGAGTTGTTAATTGACCGAGTTGGGAAGGAAATAGGATCGACCTTGTATCGCCCCATTGCAACAGACCTTTCGAGGTATTGGTCGGAACTAGCTCTTAAGGCAAGTGTGGGTTGGAGCTACGTATATAGTGTTATTCCGAGGATTGGTAGATTGCCCAGTGCCTCGTTCGGTGCTTCGTTAGGAGGTCTTGCAACAGTCATCATGCTCCATAGAAAATTGATAGATGTTTTTAAAATTGATAGTTTTTAAATTTCAAGTTAAGAGATATATATTTATCCAAAATCTTGAAAATTTTATAAAAGCTGGATTTTTTTAAGAGTAAATAACTTTATAATATACACAGAAATAAATAACTAACAAAAAAAACATTGATCGTCCGATTTTTTATTATGCTAAAAAAAATTAATAATAATCAAATTTTTTAATATCAAATGTAATTTTCTAAAAATTATATATATAATAAAATGCTCCTCACAAAAATTACTTAAAAAAAATTTAAAGTGTTAAAATTACAATAAATATATATTATAAAAAATAATTTCATAAAATCTAAGTCATTATTGTTTTGTTTTTTTTAGAAATTTCAAAGTATTAAAAATTTAATTTCAAAATTAAACATTTTTTGTAAATAAGAAGTATTAAAAATTACAATAAAAATCTTCATACATAATGTTAAAATTAAACATTTTTTATAAATAAGAAAGGATTTGTTCAAAAATATCCATATGATGATTGAAAATATATTGCTAATAAAATAGTTAGAATTTGAAAATTAAATTAAATATTTTATTTTATTTTTTAATATTATTAATAAAAATATTTTCAAATAATTAAAATATATATTTATATGAATAAATAATTATATGAATAAAATTTACATAATTTTTTTTATTGATAAAATTATATTAATATTAACATAAATATTATATTAAATTAACTTATATTAATGCTATATTATAAAGTAAAAAATAAATATATATATTTTTTTAATAATATTATTATTTCTTTTTAAACATAATTGATATATTAATTAATTATTAAAACTAAAACGAAATTGATATATTAATTAACTATTAAAACTAAAACTATGGATGTGTTCTTTATGTAACAATAATACTATTTTTTATGGTTTTTTTTAACTCATGGATGGATGATTATTTATATTTTATTTTAGTTTTTAATAATTTATTATTTTAATAAAATAAAAATATTTTTTGATAAATTATTAATGAATTGAAGTCTATTTACTTCGAGATATATTATTTAAAAAATAATAATTTAATATGGTACTTCAGTTTATATATAATTTTATTCATAAATTATTAAAAAAATATAAATAATTCTCATATAACCTTCGTTTGAATTATTCCCACTACTCAAAACTTCTATGAAGCACCAGTATGTATGAAAGTCAATGCACAACACCTAGAAATCACACCAATTACAATGTAATCTAGGGTTTGACAAACTTGCCTCTTAATCTGGATTAAGAAAACCAAGGTTATTAAGTTATCTGTGCCCTTTTACAATTAAATTGTCAGATTAGACATAAGTATATTCAAATGCATTCTCTCTACAGAAAGAAATAATGAATATCTCAAGAGTCTCGCCAAATCTTAACACCCGCTAGAAAACCTTCAACATCATTTATCGATTCTTAATCTTGAAATCTTTAAGATTTCAAGATTTTTGTCACTAATTCACACTGTAAGTTCGAAAGTAAGCATTCATCACTCGTGACATAACCATTGTATTTTATTTAGGCTGGAAAAAAAAATCAAGAATAACATAAAAAAACAATGATAAGGCTCGAATGACTAATTTATGAGATGATGTGGTGATTGTTTTTAACTCTGAATCTTGGTATTAACATGAAAATCATTATAAGGCATAGTGGAGACATCACAACCTATGTTGCATGTATAAATCTCTTTATTAGCACACATAAGTGTAGATCTAATTTATAGAATAGATAAGCATATGGAATAGTTGCTTCTTATTTAAAGGTGTTTTTATAGTCATTCTAACATCGTTGTTGTTTACATATTCATTTATAGGGAATTGAGAAAATGGCGAAAAATAGACATGAATGGGATGTAGTTATCAAAGGCACGAAACAAGTATTTTATTGTTTGGTTGGTGATTGTGTCAATATGACCAGATCAAAACTATCTGGCCTTAATCACCATCGTGCGATCAAACACAATCTCCCTCCAATTCCCCCACGCCCAAGAGGTCGAGTAAGAAATGAAAATGTTAAACGTGCAACAAAATCACCAAGTAAGGTTAAAAGACAGAATGAAAAAATTCAATATGATGTAGATGCAAGGTTGTGTCGTTCACGAAAGCGGGCATATAAAAGATTTGTCAATGAAGAAATTATTTCTGTTGTAAGTATTTATTGACATTTGTAATTGTGTCTTTTTTTTAATAATATAAATTAATTATTATTGACTAGATTCATTGAAACTCATTTTCGCAGTCAGTTGCTACGTTTGATCAGCTCAATGATGATTCAAAGAAAAAAAAATCATGAAAAAATGAATTGTTGGGATCAAAGTTTACCTCGTAGACATATGGACACAGCTAAACGCATAGATATTGCTTTACAACAAAAAGAAAGAACGGGGCCTTCTTCAGATGTAGGGGAAGAAGAGTTGGATGAGCATATCCATATATTAAACTCTGGGGAAACTAGTAATAACAATGAGTACACAGTTGAGTCAATTTTTTGCATGCATTGTTTTCAAGACATTTGAACATTAGATGGTATTTATTTTTATTATCAATTGTATACTGATTCTCCATTGTTATTGATATGCCTAGCCTGATCAACAAAATTCCCCAGAGAGATCACTGCATAGTTTTGTTGTTGAATATAGTTCAACTAACTTTGATATCCAACGAGCATCGAGTTGTCAACCATTACGACGCTCACCTAGATTTCAAGGGATTTTCAGGAAAGTAAGTTTTGCTTCAATACAACCTATTTCATAAAAACACTAAAATCAATATTCTATTTTTTTTTCTTTTGTGATTTGTGATTGATTATATAGATAAAAAAAAAATTAATCTATACATTAATGTCCATTTATGGTGAAGGTGTTTTTTTCGAAACCATTACAATCATTACAAACCCCAAAAGATGGTCAAAATATTGAAAAGAATGTAAACGAAACAAACCAAATGCTACAACTATCTTTACATTCAATGTGGCAATGCAAAGTAAGTTTTCATGTATTTATATTTTTATATAATCATTAACAAAATTTTACATTTAATTATGTTTTAGTTGCATAATTATATCTTCTTTTAWTTTTATGTTTAGAATAAAACATATACATCTCMAAAAWCCCCTTTGCACACAAATGATGGTGGGAATGCAACACCTTTTTTCGAAATCCAMCATAAACCACATTATCTTCAACCRGTACAACAKTCACCTMCACTTGAAGAAAAAATAGGAGAGGTAAGTTCTATACCCTATACTCATGTTTTTATTATAGCAATATCAATTTGGATATTTATTAATAGTGTTGTAACTTTTACAGGAGACAAAAAAGGTGAATGATTATGCTATGGTTAAAAGGACAAGAATCACACCAAAGGACTTGAAAGCACGTGGGTTCAAGTCTCGCAAACAATACATAGAGAATATATGTTCAACTAGTATTGCTCTCACAAAACCCACTAGGTTGATTGCTTTGAAGTCTAAACAATGCACCAAGTTTAAGTAACTTGGGCTACAAATTTAGAGATTTGATAAGTCTTTTTGTATAAATAGGTGCTACTTACAAAGACATGAACATATTTAAGCCTACAAGAAATGGATTTGTATATACTTTCAATAAATGAACTTTCTAGTACTTTGTTTTATGTTTTTAATCTCAATTTTTTTTTGGCACTTAAAGCACACACAAAAAATTGGTTTTATGGAAGTTAGTTTTATTTAAATATACAAAGTTTTGCAGTCTAGTC
>ML781353.1:562622-583131 GCA_009831015.1 Picea engelmannii | reverse complement strand
AATTATGGATTAATGTAAAATGTTTAATAAAATATTAAACTTTATATATAAATTAAGAATTTTTTTTATATGAATTATATGAATGAATTAGATAATATATGTGGATAAAAGGTACACCGTGTTTTAATTTCATTGCTTTTTTTGCTTTTTTTAAATCATGAGAAAATATCGTCAAAGAACAAATTTACAAGAAAAACAACGCTACGACCAAGAAATTACCTTGAATTGAACTGAAATTGCAGGAAATTTGCTGAAAAGTAAACGCGAGTAGTTTGTCTCATACAACCGCACCGATTTAAGACTATAAAACTCACAGCGATCTGTTCGTCTAAACAATTTAGACAAAACTTACTGAAGTTAGAATTGGGCAATTTGGAACAATTTGCAGCAAAATGTATTTCTAATCACCAGCAAAATGGACGTGTATTGCAACTATTTTGAACAATTCTAAACAACCAGGTCTGTGAAATTACCTCGAGCTAACGTAACGGGAAGGAAATCTGTTGAAAAGCAAATGCAAGCAGTTTATCTCGTAAAATCGCGTGGATTTGAGACGACAAACGCCCTGTTCATAAAAAAAATTAAACTCAAAAGCAAACTGAACATAGAACTTGACAAGACGAAACAATATGCGACAAAATTGATTTCTGAAACTGTGTGCAAAATCTGTCCTTTTTGCAATCGATTTTACCAAATAACCATTACTTTGTTTATTTTTTGGTCTTTATAATTGACGAAATCCAAAAGATCAAAGCCAACAATCCAAAAATGTTTTCATCTAATGAACTATTTGTTTTCTTTTTTTTAATCCTTATTCGAATTCAAATCTATTTACTATTATTTATTATTTAAATGTAATAATTAATTCAAACTTAATTATTATTTAAGATTTATKTATAAACTTATTATTATTATTTATAAATAATATTTTATTCAAATTTAATTATTATTTAAGATTTATGTATAAACTTATTATTATTATTTATAAATAATATTTTATTTATAATGAAAGTTTTAATAATGTTTATATTTTTTTAATAATTTATGAATAAAATTATATATAAACTGAAGTACCATGTTAAATTATTATTTTTAAAATAATATATCTCAAAGTAAATAGATTCGATTCATTAATAATTTATCAAAAAATATTTTTATTTTATTAAAATAATAAATTATTAAACACTAAAATAAAATATAGATAATCATCCATCCATGAGTTAAAAAAAAAAAAAAACCATAAAAAATAGTATTATTGTTACATAAAAAAACACATCCATCATTTTAGTTTTAATAGTTAATTAATATATCAATTTCGTTTTAGTTTTAATAGTTAATTAATATATCAATTATGTTTAAAAAAAAATAATAATAATTTTTTTAAAAATAACGATATTTATTTTTTACTTTATAATATAGCATTAATATAACATTAATATAAGTTAAATTTATATAATATTTATGTTAATATTAATATAATTTTATAAATAAATAAAAATTATATAAATTTATTCATATAAATATATGATTTTAATTATTTGAAAATATTTTTATTAATAATATTAAAAAATAAAATAAAATATTCAATTTAATTTTCAAATTCTAACTATTTTATTAGCAATATATTTTCAATCATCATAGATATTTTGAAACAAATCCTTTCTTATTTATAAAAATATTTAATTTTAACATTATGTATGAAGATTTTTATTGTAATTTTTAATATTTCTTATTTACAAAAATGTTTAATTTTGAATTAAACAAATCCTTTCTTATTTATAAAAATATTTAATTTTAACATTATGTATGAAGATTTTTATTGTAAATTTTAATATTTCTTATTTAAAAAATGTTTAATTTTGAATTAAATTTTTAATACTTTGAAATTTCTAAAAAAAATAAACAATAATGACTTAGATTTTATGAAATTATTTATTTATAATATATATTTATTGTAATTTTAATACTTTAAAAAAAAATTGAGTAATTTTTGTGAGAGTATTTATTTTAATATATATATATAATTCTTAGAAAATTACATTTCATATTAAAAATTTTGATTATTATTTAAAAAATTTAGCATAATAAAAAATTGGAAGATCAATGTTTTTTTTGTTAGTTATTTATTTCTGTGTATATTATAAAGTTTTTTACTTTTAAAAAAATCCAGCTTTTATAAAATTTTCAAGATTTTGGATAAATATATATCTCTTAACTTGAAATTTAAAAACTATCAATTTTAAAAACATTTATCAATTTTCCATGGAGCATGTTGACTATTGCAAGGCCTCCTAACGAAGCACCGAACGAGGCACTGGGCAATCTACCAATCCTCGGAATAACACTATATACGTAGCTCCAACCCACACTTGCCTTAAGAACTAGTTCCTATCAATACCTCGAAAGGTCTATTGCAATGGGGCGATACAAGGTCGATCATATTTCCTTCCCAACTCGGTCAATTAACAACTCTTTATGAAGTAAAAAAGGCTCCACAAATAAAATATATGTAATTCACAAATAAAATGAATTAGAAATCGCCATTTACGTAAATTTGTTGAAAACAGTGGGTTTAGGTAAATCGCCATTTACGTAATAAATTGTTGAAAACAGTGGGTTTAGAGATTCGTATTTAAAAAACTAATTTAAAAAACTGTAGAAATGAGGTGATCCGCCAAATTAGCTCCTGCTTAAACTTGTTTCTCAATCCTATTTTAAATTTGAGCACGGCTATGTACTTTGTTCTTTAACTAATAATTGACATTGTGCTTCTTTCATGCTTGCCTGTCCTGTGTTTTGAAACTCGAAACTACATTGTGACAGAGATTAGAAACTCGAAATTGCTTATGGAATTGATACCTACCTGTATCTGGATGAGCTTGGAAGATTCCCCGCGCCTAAGAAGATCTCGGTCAACAAACCAGCAAAGAAGGATTGCGCCCAATCCAGAACAGCCTTTTCGGAAGACGGAAGAAAACCCAACTGAATGAAATCGGTTCTGGATATGTTAAGAACCAGAGCGTGGGTAGATGGATAATTAAAACCGGTAGGTATGCTGGATATTGCTCGCCGCGCCTCGACCTCCAACGAAATCTACCCAATCTATCAGAGTACAGAAAGACGGTGGATCCCGGATCATCTCGAAAACCATGCATCCATGAGTCAAGACTTACATGTATCCATTAAGCAGCAAACGGAAAACGGAAACGGTGCAGGGGGCCAAGGGTTGTCGGATCCAGGCACTGACGTGGAGGATATCGTGGGGCGATGGGAATATGCATGTCTAACATGCCAGGACCATCCCATATCCATGCGTTGATGTGCTTCCATGGCAGGATCCTAGATGATGGATATATGCCGATGTGTATGCCGATGTTACTATAATACACGTGAGTATATCCATGCACTAACAAAGTCTTAATGACTCTGCAGCAGGCTAGATATTGCTCGCCATTTACAATAACCTAGACACATAGTATACTCCAAAATATTGATATCAAAATAATGCAAAATCCAATCACCCTTTCGATCCATTAGAACTTTCCCAATTTAAATCAATTCATATATTAGAGAAATCAATAAAAAAAAATGTTTAACAAATGATAATCGTATCAACTTTCACCATCCACTACTAATGTGGATGTGCAAGTACTACATGATTCAAATATTATGAAGGCTACATAAATTGCTGGGTTGTTGTTCTTCCCTTTACTTATGTTTTGGTTGCCGTACATCCAAAAGTGCTTTTTGTTGCCGTGCATACAAAGGGAAGCCATTCGTGTCCCATCCATCCTATTCTCATGAACGTTTGGAAAATGAGAGGACGACCTTTGGCCGTGCAATTCCAATATTTTGGGAAAAAATACTAATGGAAGATTTCGCGTTGGACTCAATTTATATATATGATACCCTACACTAATTATTAGTACCTGCCCAAGCAGGTATAGAGTCATAGTTATGTGATGTTTTGTTATAATTTTGTGAATTAATTTTGTCTCACAGAAAGTAAACAATACTTTTATTTTTATTTTTTTAAGTTAATATTTTAAATTTTTTGTTTGTATTTTTCAATTGTATTTATCATATTTTAAAATTAATGATTAGAAATATAAATAAGAATTATAGAAGAGGTATGTATTTAGTATATTAAATATTTTTTTGTACTTGTGTTATGTTATATTAAATTTTCTCTTTATGTGTGTTATGTATTGGTGGTGGTGGTCACTACGACAATGATATACCATTACTTTTTTGTATTCAAGAGGGAGTGTAAATAGTTGTGTGTTGCATTGTTTCTCTATATTGAAGATCTAGTGTGAATAACCTTGCATCAGTTGTAGGAGCAGAGGCATAGGTAGAGACGTAGGCCAAGGTGGAAGCAGAGGTGATAGAGCCAGACGCCAAGAAAGGAGAAGAAGCATAGACAAAGGCACTTAGAGCATAGAGGTTACAGAGGCAAGTTAAGCATTGATCTTGGTAATGCCTAACATGCAACAACCATTTGAGATTGAAATAGATAAAAATGAATATGTTATAAGAGTTGTTCTCATGCATGCTAGAGGAAGACTCATATATTATCACTCTAAGTTATTTCATGAAAAAGTTACGAAATATATCACATATAATATAAAGAGATTTACACATCGATTCAATCACAAAAAAAAAAACATTATTTATTAAGAAAGGAAATTATAATTCACATTAACAATCAACCTAATATTAACAAAGTTAAACAAAATTAAAAAACAAAACATCACAAATAAATGGAATTCCATAGTTCCATATCATAATTAAAAATAAAAATAAACACAATCAACAAAATTGCAACACTTATCACTCATAAATAACATCACAATTAACTTACCAAAATTAAATGAGTAGATAATTTGTAAAGATAACTTATCAGATATTAAAGAATGAGTAAATATAGAGTGTTAATTTTGGAAATGTGTATTAATTTTTAAAAACTGAAACAACAATCAAAATGAAACTAATAAATAACATATTCAAAAGGCATTAGTATACAAGAATAGTTCAACTCATAAGGGAAGCCCATACTTCATCACCAAACTTTACTCCTATACTTCATCACAAAACTTTACTCCTACATAGCCACATAATAAATGTAATACACATTATAGTAAGATAATGGTACAAGAATATTCTAGTGAAGATAATGATAGTCATAGATTTATCCCATCATTTTGGTGATGGAAAACTTTTGACATTTTGTAATAGTTATGAGAAGCTAATATAATTGTTTTGTAGTTTAAGTTAAAAATATTGATAAAAATAATATTGTATGTATTTTGTGGTTGGTGGATGTTGGGTCCTTTATGTGTATTCTTATCCAATTAACCATCTATGTACTTTTATCATCCCATAATTATAATGAAGAACTTAACATAGTGTCTTTTTTTAATTATGGTTTGTTGGTATGATAATTATGGTTAGAGAAGGTTTTTTTTATCAAAAGATAGTGTTTTTTAAAACTATGGTTTGTTGATAAGATAACTATGGTTGATAAGGATTTTTTATCAATAAGATAGTAACTTTTTTAAACTATGGTTTGTTGGTAAGATAATTATGGTTAGAGAAGGGTTTTATCCTTTGATGTTGCATGCATTTTGTGGTGGGTGGATGTTGGGTCCTCTATGTGTACTCTCATCCAATCAACCATTTATGTACTTTCATCGTCCCATAATCATACTGAAGAACCTAAGATAGTGCCTTTTTTAAACTATGGTTTGTTGGTAAGATAATTATGGTTAGAGAAGGTTTGTTATCAATAAGATAGTGTTTTTTTAAACTATGGTTAGTTGGTAAGATAACTATGGTTGAGAAGGATTTTTTATCAATAAGATAGTGAATTTTTTAAACTATGGTTTGTTGGTAAGATAATTATGGTTAAAGAAGGTTTTTTATCCTTTGATAAAGAATGAAAACATAGATATTGCAAAAAAACTTAATTCTAAAGGTGAGAAAGTGAAATAATGATATACTTTTGTTAATATTAACCAATGCCATTTTTTCTATACTTCTTTGATTACTTACTTATTTATGTTTGGAACAAAACCAACAGTTATATTAGCCATGCTCCACATGTAGTTGGCATATGTCTTCTATTGCATTAGTATGTGACACTCGACATGCATTTGTACATGGCATTCAACAGGCGAAGAAAATTGCATCTTGAAACATCTACATGGTTGGCACCATCTGGCACCATCTAGCACCATCTTGAGACATTTGCTAGCAAATGCTAATACGATCAAGTGAGGTATAATCCTAGTACAAGTGGAGTTCCATCCCCATTCAACTATGATGCATGATTCTTTGAACCAACTAACCTTGCATATGAGCGGATGAGACACACTCTTGATTAGTGTTGCATTCATCATACACTTCAATATACAGGATCAAGGAAGCCAAGGTCCATGAAGCAAAGTGTTTCATTGGAAAGGTTCACTAGTCGATGCAATAATTATAGAGATCAAATATTCTACTAAAGCATTGTGTTTATTCCCATATATAGGATCCATGAATAACACGAATGAATAAGCTTGCTCTGCTAAGATTCTACTCTTCTTTTCAATGTTCTTTTCTTTGATATTGCTTTGAGGTAACTTGATGATTGGTTATAATTTCCTGAATGGACTAGAATCTCCTAGCTGCCATGTACTATTTTGGTCAAGTGCCTCTTCTTTTATTTCATGAGTTTTGTTTATTCAGTATACTATTCATCAATTGGAAAGATAATGCATAGGCCATTGAAACGAGTGCAATGGTAGTTGCTACCTATGTAGTATGCCCAAAACTCATTGATCCGATAGAGACATATACAATAGAGATAAAGGTAGGAGAAGAAAAATATCAAGAGAAGGGTTGAATAAAGAAGGAGATTCATCTCTAAATTATTTTTAGAGACTAAGGGCCCTGGAGATGACCCATAGTGAACCTAGACCTGCATCTTTAATCAAAGCCTCCACTGTTTTTTTTTACCATGCTCATATTACCAAATGGCAACCATGGAAAATTGTTTTTGCCATATGTTAACATCTAACAAATGTGCCAGCCAAGTTTATGAAAATCAAGTGGCTAATATTTTTGACACAATATTTTCCCTTGTTTTTTAAGTCTCGAAAATGATTACTAGCGATGACATTTATTAATTATCTAAATGATTATTAATAAATAAGAATGAGAATTTGTATTTACTGATTCCATGTGCATTAGGATGGGGTGGACGGACAAAAGGCCTAGTTCATGATCAACATTACATCAACCATCCAAAAGGCCTAGTTCACAATCCAATTATGTTGTACGTAGTGTGTGAATGAAAATCTAAATAGTATCATCAAACTAATATATTCTTAATTGAAGGATTATGTTGGGATTCCTCATGCTAGAATTTACTAGCTACTATTGGGCTACTTTCTATATCGCTTTACACACCGCTACTAGCATTTACTAGCCACTCTTGTATGTGCTTCCTATATTGCTACTCCTGGTGAGAAGAAGTGAGACCTACTAGCCAACACTAGGTACTACTACTGAAGGAAGTCAAAATGAGCTACTACTATTGGAGGGCTTCCTCTTATGCTTCCACTATTATTACTGATTCTCAATACCTAAGGTAAAATCGAATCAAATTTCAAGTACAAATTTCCTTAAATTTAAGTCCAACTACAAGTACAAATTACTAACTTTGAAAAGGGCAGAAACTTGTTGCTCTGTAACGCCCCTTGTTTAAACTATGATTTGTTGAAAATGTAATTATAGTTGGAGAAAGGGCTTTGATCCATTGATTGTTGATAAAATTATGAAGTTGTTGTTTTGTAACTCCCCTTGTTTAAACTATGATTTGTGGAAAAGATAACTATGGTTGGAGAAGGGGTTTTGATCCATAATGAAGCTATATTGATTTGTTGATAAATTTATGAAGTTACAATTTATTTATTAGAATTTCATTTTATTTTGGTTTGCATTTTTATATAAAAGGTTAAGGCTGGGTATAAGTCTTTGAACAATAAAAAATTTAAACAAAAAAATCTATATCATATAATGTTGCACCCTGTTCATATTTCTAAATACTGCTTCCAAACATATATGTTATGTGTAGGGGTTTTTTGTCTCACAAATAAAGAAATCTTATACATCAATTTAGTATTTAGATAAACCATTCATTGCCTTACAAATAAGGAGATCGCATATATCAATTTAGTGTGTGGATATGTTTTCTTCTTCTTCTTCTTCTTATGTTTGTTGTTGTTGTTATTGTTATTGTTATTTGTTGTTTCTTCTTCTTCTTCTTCTTCTAGTTCTTGTTCTTGTTGTTTATTTGTTTTTTCTATTGTTGTTAAAACCATTCAATTTATTCTTTTCTTCTTCCACTTATTATACCTGTTGCCCCCAATAGTATATAGCATTTGATATGATTTTGACCACATCTTAGTTTCCCTTTGACCAAAGATTTGTGTTTTTTTTTCCAAAGTTTTACATTAAGTATTAGGTTTTTTTTTTAATATTTAAAAATATTTTTTTTGCATTCGATTGATTAATGGATTTGGGGCCTTATTACAATGCCAACAACGACCTTCTTGGGATCGACGCAACATTTTAATTCCCTCCAATTTCAAACATTAATTTATGTTTCCTTTCATTGCAGAAGTGTATGCAATGTTTGATTGTTTGAATTTCATTCTCCACATGTCTTTTTCTTCTCCTTGAAACAATCCACATATTGCAAAAAACATAACTCTACATCATTTTCATGAGATATTTATCCATCATATAAAAATAGGAAAAATACTAACCCTATTAATATTTGATAGAAGTATGGATTCCCTATTCATCTTTGATAGAAGTATCATCTTTGATAAAGGTATGCACTTCTTTTTAGTTTCCCATACAACATTGATAAACAACCATCCTTCAATTTCGAGAGATATGCTCATTGCATATCTTATTAAAAAATTAATGATGTTATACATATAAGAGAGTGCACCAAAACAAAGATACAAAAATATCAACCAAATAGCAACGCGTGTTTTTAATGAAAAAGGTACAACGAGTTTAGTTATTGTGGTTTGTTGGTTTTGTTATTAAAACCATTCAATTTACACTTTTTCGATTATCATCTTCTTCTTTTTGTTAAAACCATTCCATTTATATTTTTAATTACATCTAACCTCTCTTTTTTTATTATTTATTATTCATTTTTCCTTGTTATATTTTTAATTACATATCATCTCTTTTTTTATTATTTATTATTCATTTTTTCTTGTTATTTTTAAAACCATTTAATTTTTTTATTATTTATTATTCATTTTTCCTTGTTATATTTTTAATTACATATCATCTTTTTTTTTTTTTTATTCATTTTTTTCTTGTTATTTTTAAAACCATTTAATTTTCTTTTATAATGATTGTTTTAAAAAATCAAAAGTAATTAATAATAATTATAATAACTTAATTTTAAAGTCACAATGAAGTCAGACATCAAATTGGTGAATGAGATCCTCTTGTTTGTGGGATAAGGGATCCTCTCCGCCCAATGACCAAATTGGTGAATGAGATCTCTTTGTTTGTGGGGCAAGGGACCCCCTCTGCCCAACGATTTGATTGATCAAGTTTACAAAGGTATACCCTTCTGAATTTAAACTTATGACCTCTTAAGAAAAAACACATATTCTTAACTATTACTCCCGCTCAATATGAGCCATTAATATGAATAAAAAATTATATGTAATATTCATAACTTGAAAACTACATTTACCATTAATATATAGCTTTAATGATTAAGTACTTGAGGTACCTTAATAATAATTACAAGCTTCCCAATTGGAATATATTTTGTAATGTTTGTTGGGAACTATAACTTTTGTTGGGTTAACTAAAGACAATGTTTTATAATTTTTATTAATCTTATGGGGTACCTTAACGATAATTACAAGCTTCCCAATTGGAATATATTTTGTAATGTTTGTGGGGAACCATAACTTTTGTTGGGTTAAGTAAAGGAGATATTTTATAATTTTTATTAATCTTATGGTTTGTTTTTTATGGGTTATTTTATTTTGTTTATGTAAATAAATTGTTTTACTTAATTAAAATTAAAAAAAAAAAATTGATTTGAGAAGAATATATATTTCATTTATAAAAATTTTAATCGAAAAGATCTTTTTGTGAAGGATTGTAATAAAATTATATTACATCATCATATTATATTTCTAAATTGAAGAAATACATTCTTGCCACATAATTGAACTAGTTGTCAACTTTAAATACTAATTTTGAAATATCATATCAAATGTATCAAAATATAGTTTTAAAGTAAGTGTTGTAAGCCTCATGGGATAGCATAGATGGTAAGACGTGTGCACACTCTTCCGGTACGGGGAGAGGTTATGGGCTCGAGTTTTGTGTCCCTAGGGTGGCAGTTTAACACCTCATATCATCTACGAAGTGGGGAAGTATCGGGTGAGTTTCCCGCTTGGAATTTCCCGTGAAAAAAAAAAGTAAGTGTTGTAGTATGAAGTTATAAAAACCATGATATTTGATGTGAAATTGTGGTTTTGAGGTAGAGTGGCCTCTTTTTCAATCTATAATTAACAAACTTTAATGTTCATCTCAACCTTAATTAACAAACTTTAATGTTCATCTTAACCTTAAGCTAGATAAAAATGTCAAATCTCCCCGTCTTATTTTGGAAAGGGGTGATCATTTAGAAAGTTAAAAAAAACCTTGGGGATCTAAATAAAGAGAGATATAAGCCAAGAGGAGAAAAATATACTTACTTACACTAGAATATGCATAGAAATCAACTTGAGAAAAGGGTCCAGTAAAACACAACAAACTAGACATTGAAAATTCTAAATGGATCCAATAACTATATTATGAGAACACTATGTTTAGGAGAAGACTATATTCATGAACAAGCCACTTGGAAGTTTGCCCAAAGTTGTTGACCACATTTTTGGTAAAAGAAATTGATCACAAAGCTTTGCAATACACCCCTATTTTTCAAATCCTAAGAGGCTCTAGTCCAAACCCATGGACCCTGCCCAAGGTGAATAACATTATCTAATAATGGCCTCACTCTCTAGACTTTGAAGGTAACTCAAAAGGGCCCACCATGTAGCTTGTACTAGAGTCATAAGGATGGCTTGATGTGATTTATGAATCATGATGCTCATGTTCATATTTAGATTTTGTCCTAGTTGTTTTTGGTAATGGTTTGGCATTCATGCTTTCAGTTGCTTTTGTTGGGACTATTGTTCATGATCAACGATATGATGCGGTGATGGTTTAATGATTTGATTGTGGCATTCTTGATTATCACTATTAAATTCACTAATGAATTATGGGCACTTAGAATTGGAAGTTTTGAGTTTCATCTATGTTATGATGATCATTAAATTATGCCTTGATATTGCTATTAATCAATTATGTTTTCTAGCATTTGCAAAACAATGGAAATAGTGGTTAATAAAGAATTAATTTAATCTTAGAAGGCAATCCTACCTATGTTTTACACTACACTTCAAACCACTTTGATATATGTTAAGTGTTATTTGTGTATTGCAAATGGTCGTGACTTATCCTGATGATCTAGCCTAAGTATTAGCCCCTTTTGGCATCATAAGCAAAGTATTTCAACTATGGTTGATTGAAAAAATTAAGAGGCAGGATGCAATTTCCATAAATTTCTCAACTGACTTAGATTTGATTAAGATTTGTGTTAGTTTGAGCTTCTCCTACAATTTTCCACTTGTACTATACAAAGTGAAATTTTATGGTTACCTCGTGCAGGAATTTACATGAAATTATTTTTGGTTTTGAGGCATCACCTAGGCCATTGATCTAGATCCAATGGTCAAAGATGATTGATGTGGTTTCATGCCAAATCTAACCTAGTCTTTCCAAAGTCGTTTGCGTTATCATGTTTTTCTAGATAAAATCTTTGTGTTCTTTGAACTTGCTTTGTTTTGGACTTGCTAGTTGATTGCCATTGTTAATCCTTTGAGTAAAAATTTTGGCTTGTGACCTCTCTATGCAAATATTTTGAATTAGTGTGGGTTTTGTGTGGCATTGCAATGGTTTGTGTCTTTTTGGTTCTATGGAAAGCTGACTCCATTTCTTGACCTCTTCTATGACAAGGTAAGGTACACTCAATCACAAGCATTGTTTGCTTCTTATTTGAGTTCATGTACTTTATTTATGATATGAATTGCTAATGTATGGTTCTAATTATGTAATTTATCTCTCTTTCACTTGCATCGTACTTTTTTCCAAGGAAAACCTCGTAGAAAAAATCACAAGCACTTCCTTGCATTTGGTGGATGGTTCCTAGTGCAAACCCATTTTTGTTGATTATGACACTTGACTTAGTGGTGATATCGAGTGAGGCACACAATAGGGGTAGCTATCCTAGGGGACCAACCTCGAGACCTCCTGCATGAGGCTCAAAGCACTCAACCACTTGAGATAGCCCACCAAACTAACTTGCATCATACTTATCTCTTCTTTGTTCCATTTTTACCTTCTTGGGAATTTGCAACATTGTGATTATCGCTAACCTGTCCTTGCTGAAAAGTTTAATGGTAGTTTTGGGTTGGCCCAATGGTCATTTTTTATGGGTACCATTCATTTCGATCATGTAACATGGCATAACACATTTGCTTGTGTATATTTCAACGAACCCATTAGAAATGAGCTCTCATCTAACTTATCACATGTGCATGAAATGAAAAATTGCCTATATGTGGGGTAACATTCTCATGCAATCATTATTCTTTGAAAATTTGATATGGGTTTGAATGATTTATGGATACATATAGAAATTCATATGCCTATGTCATGTTTCAATACCCACAACTATTGGGTGAATGTTTTTATTTCTCTATGTGTTTAACTCATGCTTATGCTTCTTCACTGCCTCAATGGGCTTGTTTGATTTTGAACCCTCATGTACTCTTTATTTTGATTTGGAGTCTTGGCCTTGCACATAACATTCTACCTCTCCTTGAGAGCCTACCTCGACTCGATTTATTATTGGTTACAATAGCAGACTAAGTGGAGTTTGATGTGGTGTTTTGCTCATCAAATGATTTCAAGGATATATGAGCATGTCACTGTGTAATACACCTTTTATTTGTGCATTATGTTTAAACTAATTAAATGTAAAGTAACTCCCTTTTGTCTAAAAAGATGTGACTTTACTCATTTACGTGTATTTATACACATTG
Source organism: Picea engelmannii (assembly GCA_009831015.1). Lineage (NCBI taxonomy): Eukaryota > Viridiplantae > Streptophyta > Pinopsida > Pinales > Pinaceae > Picea > Picea engelmannii. Next base: position 569,881 of record ML781353.1, on the reverse strand, counting down.
TTGTAAATTGAATAAGACATCAAATAATAAAATTATTAAATATTAAATATATATTTCATATATATCAAGTCTTCTGCTTCCAATCGATATTAGATCCTGGTAAACAAATTACCAAACTCGGTAATGTTTTTTTTACTATATTGGTAAAAATAAAAAAAAATAACTGACTTAGTAAAAAAAATTCACTAGACCTAGTAATTTTTTTTACCAACTTCGTAAAAAAAATTACTAGACCCAGTAAAAAAAATTACCAGATCCATTTTGTGGATATACCATGGATACATCTTCTAGAGATATAACCACAATTATGGATGAATTTAAAGAATCAACTCATTGAGTCAATAAATAAAGTATTTGAAAAATACAAAGATAAGAAACACATTGAATTGGAATGTACTTATGAAAAATATAGTTACATGGAGATCAAGAAAAATCAAGATGACCGCATTCCCAACAAAGAAGGTAAAAATGAAGAGACCAAAGCAAAAGATTTTGTCAATGGCGCGGGAATTGATTTACAAGATGAAGATGATATTAATTTAGAGACTTGTAATATTAAAGCATCAATGGATACCCTTCGAAGGCAACGCCAAGCGAATGAGCAACTGTAGTATGAGCTCAAAGAAGAGAGGAGTGCCTCTGCAAATGCAATAGAGAAATTTATTGCTATGACTTACGATCTGTAGAAAGAAAGACATGAGATGAAAATGGAAGCCTCTCTACCCAAGAGAATACAAGCATACACCCAACAAGAAAAGATGTACCTTGAAATTCTCCTCGATGAAAAAGAATATGTCATTAAAGTGTTGCAGTCTGAGATTCAATCTTTTAAGTAGTTGGGTAGTGTCCAACATCATAACAATAGTAATGTTAGTGATGAGATCAGAACATGGTAACCTGCTTAATATTTTTTCTAAGGTCGGAGCATAGAGGATTGCTTTGGTAGAAAAAGATAAGAAGAAGAATAGGGTGGATCGGGTAGAGATATTTATTGGTGATGACAAAAATGAATATGAACATCAATAAGAAACAATGTATTTTGATAATATAGATTATAGTTGAAAATATGCGTAAACAAGATTGGGTATACAATATATATGGTAGACCTGTTAGGGGTGGAGCTCAAAGGCTCTCTACTCTATGGGAGTTCATTTTTGTAGAGAGCCTCCTCACAATGAGGATATCCATGAAGAACTCGATGATATAAGTCAGTTTGAGGCGAGGAACACGTCTGACATGCTATATATCTACAATTTTCCCGGTCATACCCTAGTGCGAATATTGAAATCAATTTTCTAGAAGGTGTTAACCGAGAAACTTGATCTTCCCTACACACGTGAGGTTGTCATACATGAAATCGTGGCTTCAAACGAATTGTATGCCATTATACAACTTGCAAGTGAGGGATTCGTCTCAGCTACTCATCAGCTATATTCAAAAGATAAAATAATATTTGATGGTTTGAGTGTAGGGTTGCCTCGTGTTATGATCTCCAATGCAACAACAACAAGGCCAAGTTATTATAGTGGTGGAGTTAAGAATATTGAGCCAACTAGTTATTCCTGCAATTTGAGGTACATGCAGAAGGATTATTTTTTGTACCGCAGTCGACGTAATCCTAAGCCTAGATTTAATGAACACGATTATAGACACAATAGGAAATCTATTCCATGGTGCAATCATGTGAAAGATGATGAGTTGAATACTCTCTTCTTGACAGAGTTGACGATACATGCATTGACATATTCTATCATAAATCTTTTTGAAGATATTTTGACTCATTACATTGGGCCTCCACTCGTGAGTTTGTCTCAAAGGAAGCTTGTTCTAGATGTGAGATCTGTTCATTCAAAGCAATGTGCATTCTTGGATATGGAAATCCAAGAATGACCGCTGACAGAGGATACGATGGTGCCATTGTTGATCTTTGGTCTTGAGGTTTCATACTCTTTGTTCTTTTGACGGGCTGGTTGCCATTTGAAGACAGAAATCTTGCAATGTTGTATAAGAAGGTAATGGAACTACCCGATACAAAATCATGGCAACTAGTTTAAAACTTTTACTAGATTAGTCATAATCTCGCATTGAGTTAACACAATGTCATGTATAGATCTTCAAAAGCGATTTCAAGTGTCCAAATTGGTTGTCTGTTGGTGCTTTTGGTGCTCGCAAATTGATCAAAAGAATACTCGATCCCAATCCGAAGACGTAAGTGAAAACCATCCGTTAGAAGTTTGATTTAGCTTTTGTTTGACTCCAAACCATCAAGCCTTGGGGTGGGCTATATCCAGGTTACATCCTTGCTCACGTTTCTCTATCTTATGTCTAGATTCAGATTATTGGCATTAAAAATGGAAGTCTAAATTCCTTTTATATATATATATATATATATATATATATATATATATATATATATATATATATATATATATATATATATATATATATATATNACACACACACATTCAGCTTATCAAACTTTCATTGTATTGCTAGTACCCAAAGTAGTGGGGTATTAAGCTTTAATTTTTTTGTAGATAGAGTAGCGGGATGGTATTAAAGACCATACATACAATAATAATTTTTAATCTCAATTTCAAGTTTCTGTCGTATAAAAAAAAAAAAAATCTCAAAGACGTTTTTTTATGTTCTCCATCCTTATTAAATCTGCAGTTAAATGTCTCTATGCTGATTAAATGTATCTATGTTGTTTAACATGTATTTCCCAACTAACTCGGCATCCTTATTAAATCTGCAGTTAAATGTATCTATGTTGTTCAACATGTATTTCCCAACTAACTCGACAGGGACTGCGTTGCCATGCAACCCTTGTTTAATACCAATTGTCTTTGATGTTGTAAAGACACATCATAGTAAAAGACACATATTTAATACCAATTGCCTTTGATGTTGTAAAGACACATCATAGTAAAAGTCATCATAGTAAAAGACACATATTTAATACCAATTATCTTTGATGTTGTAAAGAGAAATCATAGTAAAAGTAATTTATTGAATTAGTAAATGAAATTTTATATTTAAAATAAAAAGATGATTAATTATATCATATTGAATTTTTTTGTGATAAAAGAGATTTTAAATTTAATCAAATCTTGAGTCTTGTTTTATTTGGTAACTCAAATTTGTTATTAGAAGAAGACACAAAAATCCAATCATATGGGAGTTGATATAACTCGGAAAAAAAAAATCTAAACTTAAATAAGATGATAATAGTGTTATTTACTTTAATTTATTTTAATTTTATAAAAACATGATATAATAAAAGTGATTTAGTAAAAAAGTTTTATATTTAAAATAAAAATGTGATTAAATATATAACGTATTTGATAAATTGTAATGAAATTCTTTCATGATAAAAGAGTTTGTAAGACTAAATAAAATGATAATTGTGTTATTTACTATTAATTATCTTTATTGTAAATACAGGTTGTCGTAAAGTGATTTAGTGAATTAAATCTCATATTTAGAATGAAAAGGTGATTAGAAACATAATATATTTGGTGGATTGTAATCAAATTCATTAATAACAACTTTTTTCATAATTTGCCATTGCAGGTAAAAATTTATATATTTTTAAACTTATTACATGAAAACATTTTTCATAATATACTTCTCATCATAATAATCACAATAAAATTTATATATAATTTTAAATTTTTGTGTAACAACTTTTTTCATGATGTGGGATGCACTTTTTATAAATTCTCATCACAATAAAAAGTTATCTTCTTTTTTTTAATTTTTGATTGGGCTGAGATGCATTGTACAGTACAGTATTAGGTAGATGTGTGATCCTGTGTTTAAATAAAGTGGAGCTGATACATGTCACTCTTAAATAATAATAAAAAAAATTAAGTAAATGAAAATTATATATATATATACTCTAACTTTTTACACTCTAAAACTGATTAAGAAAGAAAAAATTACACCTCTAAATAAAACCTGGTTTAAAATGGGTCTAGAGCTCTGTCATAATTTATAAAAGGTAAGTTGGAATTGTCACATCTTATCTTCCCATCTGCACCTGAATGTACAAGAAAAACATCTTATTTAGAACTGTGTTATAAAAGGAAAGTTGAACTTATACAGTAATAATACAATTCTTCTGTCAAGGTGTCAAAGAAATTAAAACTATCATTTTGTTTCTGCAAATTTTCAAAACTGTAAAACAAAATCAACTTAATTTCTTAGAGATTTTTCTGTTATGGACTGTGGAGCACAATTTTGCATCATGACAATGACCAGACCTGACATTTTGCATATCTTGTGAGACATAAAGCTCTGACCAATCATTGTGCACCTCACAAAATCCCATTTCATTAATGGTAAAAATACCACTGGCCTCAAAAGACAGTCAAAATGTCCAACTGCTGTAAATGGTAAATATAATGAGTACTCATTATGTCATGTACTGCTTTTGCATTTCATGATAATCAATGTTGTCTGCATACTACTTTTTAAAGAGAGGCGGAGAAATAGTACTTTTGAGAAGATATAAGTTTAACTAAGTTTAATTGGCAGAATCTTTTAGTTATTATTAGTTTACTAAAGTGATAAAAGAAAGAGTGGATGAGATGTAAGTATCTGCTTTATAAAGAAAGGGTTTAGTTATTCATGGTTTCAAAAGAGAGTTGATAAAGAAATAATTGACAATGGTGGTTATTATGTGAATGTTTTTTTTTAGAGTTTTATTAGGTAATTTTTATGTTATTTGTAAGCTTGTTGTTTTATTATGATTATGTGGTTTTTTTTATTTTCCCACACTATAAATAGTTTTTTTTTTTAGTAAAATCCTAATTATATGTGGTCCCATCACTAATGATCACTAATCACTTTAGTAAAGATGACCCTTTTACATTAAGTAACTATTCACTAAATACTTAATGGGCTTTTATTGAAAGAAGATGGTCTTTCTCATAATTTTATTTTTTTATGAAGATATTAAAATTCCAAGGATTTCCATAAAAAAATGATTGACTTTGTCCACCTTTTAACTTACTCCATTGGCTAACTCCTAAGTAATTCAAAGTAGGGACGTTAAGGTAAAACCCTAGAAAATCCTTTGGCTTCAATAAACACCTTATGATGTGAGAGAGAACGTGTCATTCCACTTTCTTAGCATACAATTTAATTTTAACTTAATAAACATATTAAGTTACACATACTTCATTTGAAAGCTTCTTCAAGATCAAGTCTTGGCAAATGAATGATAAGTTGTTGGCATTTTCACAAAACTCATGATAGAAGTTAAGTTATTGAAGTTCAAATCTATGTTAAGGGTTGATGAAGTTGTCATTCATCTTTTTTTTCTTCTTTTGTCACTTTTGTGAATTTTTTAACTCTATTTCAAATTGTTTTTAAAGAAGAAAAAGGGGAAGTGACATTAAGAGTTAGTTTAATATCAACTTGATTTAATGGACTTTTAAGACTAATGTGGTTTTGTACTTTATTAATCTAATGACCATGATCTAGAGATTTTCAATAAAAGATTTTTCCATAATTTTTAACCATATAAATATTAATATCATTATCTTTAATATACTAATGAATATCTTGGATATATTTGACCTTCCATTTTTTAAACAAATTTAAAATTATAATATAAAATATTTTTATTAATTAAAACTTTACATAAAAAAACATTACTACAAGCCAAAAATATAAAATCCCTTTTATTTTTCAAACAAATTTAAAATTATAATACAAAGTATTCTTATTAATTATAACTTGACTACTAAAAAAGTATTACTATATACTAGTCTCCGAGGTTGACTTCCGTGATGTTAAAGTCACTGGTTCGAAACCTACGGGGGCAAAAAATCTAGCCATGTTAAAGATTGGTGTGGCTCAGGCCAAGTGATTATGATGGTTTAGATGCCCCTCAATCGCTTTTTTCTTCTATAATGACAAAAAAATTGTTTTAAGACAAAAATAACTTAAAATTTATTATTTTATTGTAACTTGAAATCTGAAATGTCAAAAAGACAAAAATATCTCAATAATAATGGAAAACAATTTTACAAAAAAATTAAATGACTGATATAAATGGTTATCAATTTAATAGTTCACTATAATATAATAACAATAATAATCTAATTTTAAAGGTTAGCCAAGCTAGACACCAAATTGGTGTATGAGACTCTCTTGTTTGGAGGATAAGAGATCCCTCTACCCAGCGATTTGACTAGTAAAATCTATGAAGGTATACTTACCCTTACCCCTATGGATTTGAACTTGACCTCTTAGAAGAAAAATCATATTCTTAACCATTAAACTCAGTCAAACTATAACCAAATATAAAAATGTTTAACACCAACCAAATATAAAACTTTCAACACCAATAAACATATCTTCATCACACTTTTTAAATAAACCTTGAAGCTTTGGAAATTTTTTAGTCCCCTTTATACAAATAAATAAACACACATATATAAAACAAAGACAATTTCACTTGGAACTCCTCCCAACGATGGATAGGAAATCTGGTAAGTGGGTCTACCGATTTATAGCAAATCCGGTGATGAGTATCGAACTCTCGACATCGACAGCAACGTAGTTCGCTTTACAAATTGATGACTTATATAATATAGTTGGCTTTACAAAGTAAAAACATAATAATTAACTCTGGTTATCAAAGTCACACGATCAACATTATAATAAGAATATCTAATTTAAATAATTAATTATTGTTTCCAAAGTCATAACATCATTATAATAATGATATTCAATTTAAAATTATAATATAATCAGAAGTTAAATCGATTTGTAAGTTTTTTAATGTAAGGTTTACAATTTATTTAACAATTAATATTTATTAATGTGGATATTCAAACTTTGTTCATATATTTTATAATATTTTATTAGTAATAAAAAACAAAAATATTAAATTTATTTTATTATTATAAATGATGATGATGATAATGGTTAAAGTCTATTGAGATCAAAATTGGTTTATCCCACTTTAATAAAAACAAGATTAGTTGGATTTCTTTGAAGTGTTATTTAGATACTTGAAAAGCATTAAGAGAAGTGTCTCAATGTCACTAAAGTTTTGATGACTTAGAAGGTTAAGCAAGATTAGTTGGATTTCTTTACAATGTTATTTAGATACTTGAAAAACATTAAGAGAAGTGTCCCAATATCACTAAAGTTTTGATGACTTAGAAGGTTAGGAAGGTCTCTGTTGTGACAAATATTTAGAGATTGGAATCTAATTTGGGTATAAGCAAGACATTCTA
>ML781353.1:506648-528633 GCA_009831015.1 Picea engelmannii | reverse complement strand
GAGGGCCTGGATGTGGTTGTGATCTTTCACTCACTCTGAGAGAGAATCATGAAGAAGACAAATTTCTTGGTCTGAGAGATTACCTTCCTGCATTACTTTGCAAAGATCAAGGAAATAGCACTAGGAGGGACTGTCTCGATTATCCTGTACAATTTCCTGATCAAAGTAATAATAACACTACGAGGCCTAGACAAATATACAACACCACGTTTCCATAAATAAGGTTGGCCCAAAAGACCATTACAAACTTCAAGAGGAGCAACATCACACAATACCTCGTCTTTGAAGGGCTTGATGTCATATGACAGTCGACATTATTGGCTGATGCAGAGATCGCCTCCTTGGCGGAGCCATCCTATTGTGTAGGGTTGTGGGTGCGGCGTTGTTGGCAGGGCTAGCCGCTTGACGACCTCTGTTGAGATGAACTTCTTCTGGCTACCACTATCAACGATGAAGTGCAGCGGGGTGCATTTTACCCACATGTGAATGAAAGAGGCGCTCTCCTTACTCTGGCTCATCTAGTTCACTAGGCTGGAGCATGGTGGTAGCAACGGTGGCACTGGGTTCTGCATCAATGATTTGTCTTCCACTTTCTTGTTCTGACTCTGAGTCAGAACCCACATCTGATTCAGAGGCTTTCACTTTGGGCACCAGCGATTGCTTTGATCGGCAGTCAACAGTGTTATGCCAAGGGATCTTATGGAAGTCACACCACTTCTCGGTATCTTTCTTTATCTTTCTGGTGTCCTTCTTTGCTTGCGGCTTGGACTAGTTGTCCTGATATTGTCCATGTTTTCTCTGTGGGTTGGGGCCGCCCTTTCCTGGATTTTGCTGTGAGGGTTCCCAGGCCCAAATAGACGCGTCTTTTGTTTGAGCTTCAGCTCGATTTTAACGGCATATCGGTAGGCCGCACCTAAGGATGAGATGTCAAAAAACTCCATTTCGGTATGGATGTATCTATGCATAGCACTGCGATACTTGAGCACCAGATGTCACTCATAATCTTTGATACCCATCTTGGTGTGCAAGGTATGGAAGATATTTGTGAACTCTGGCACTGCTTGGTCTCTTTCTTGCCGCAGTGTGGTCCATTTGGTATACAAGTCGTCATAAATTCTGACAGGGTAGTATTGTTCCTTAATAGAATCCCTGAAGGATTCCCAGGTGGTTGCGACTGTAAATAATGAGGGTTCCTTTGTTTCCTTTTGTTCACAGAAAGTTTCCCACCAATCTTTGACATGGGGAACAGCTTTGAGGAGCGCAAAAGTAATATTTTCTCTATTCAAAAAGTTATGGACAGAAAAATACCCTTCTGGTAGATTCAACCACTTGTCTACAACATCTGCGTCTATCTAACCTTCAAATATAGGAATATCGAAGTTGATTTGTACCTTGAAGGGGGCGGCGCCTCCGCTCGAGGAAGATGTGTCGCCTGTTGGTAGCCGCTGAAGGATTTGAGCAAAAATATCCATCATCTCATTCATTTGTTGCGTGAGGTCTTCCTCAAGCAACATTTTGAAATAGTCTCTCATCCCGTCATATTTATTTTCTCCTACCATGAGAGGTCACTTGGGCATGCGAGAGTTTTTTTCCTCAAGAGAAACAAGCTCGAGACCCAATTATTTGTACCCTCACCTCGTTGGCGACATGCATTAAGACGACAAGGATCAGACCGCTCTGATAGCATTGATCCGGATTTTATGAGTAGAACAAAATGAATACAGATTATTAAAATATGCTTAACACAAAATAACAGAGATACAATAAAACTGGTTTTCTATTCAATAAGGAAATAAGTTGAAACTGTAAAATGTAGCGGAAAAGAAGCTTGCTAGAATGGTGGTGGCTTATCTCTAAGAAGAGATGTGACGGTTGCACTCATTCGCAAGAAGAAGGTTACAATGGGCTCTCAAGGCCGTTTACAATAAACAGGAATGTCAAAAACCCTAGACATCCAAAAACCTAACCCTGGCAGATGAAGCACCAAAAGTCATGTGGGCCCCGTTTGGGTAAGTTAGTACATCAACTTCCTGGGGTCATAACTTTTGCATACGATCTCTGTTTTAGGCGCACGATATCACATTGGAAAGATTTAATTGAGAAGAACAATTTTCGAGTGACTCAGGTCAGTGCCTTTGTCATTCACGTAGGCCCAAAATCCCCAAAAAATGTCGTTTAGGGCCTCAAAACGACCCCGGAAGTTTGGAACCCGAAAAATTGTCGAAAAACTACCAAGGTGGAAAATTGTTTTTCGAGCCAGTGGAATAGGTGGGTGGCCACCAATATCCACCTGGATCAATTCTCCCTCCTTAGGAAGCAATGGTCTCCATTGCGTTGAGTTCCCCCGTCAGATGAGGAAATTTTTGTTGAATTTTCCCCCAGGTGAGCCACTTGCCTTGGTGCAGGAGTTGCCCTGCTTTGACGACTCGATAAAGTTGGATCCTTTGTTGTCGAGTGCCCTTGATTTGTGTGTCCACAATTTGATCATTGGATGTTTGTTTCATGCAGTCAGGGTTGAGCTCTGTTGCTGTCAACTTCTCTGCTATCTCTGAGTTGTCCAATAATGGTGGGAAATATGGTCGAAGGAGAGCCACGTTGAAGACTGGATGCAGACCAAGGAATGGGGGAATGTTGTCACCCACAGCCTTGGTGATGGTGTGTGGCCCATAACGAAGTGGGTGAAGCTTCTGATGGGGCCATGTAAGGCATTCATTCTACAAATGCAACCAAACTTTCTCGTCCACCTGGAACTTATGTGGCACCCGATGTTGATCATGGCATTGCTTGTACTTGGCATAAGAATTCTATAGAATATTCTGAACTTGTTGGCGGATGTGTTGGATCCACTCAATGAATAGGGTGGCTTTGTCAGCTTCTGCTAGAGCAAGGGACGAGTCGGTCGAGGTGGTCGCCAGGGGTAGTGGAACATCCATGGGGCCCAATGGTTGGAATCCCAACCCCACCTGAAAGGGGTTATGACCAATTGAGCTATGCAAGGCTCAGTTGTAGCTATGCTGGACATAGGGAAGACTCTCATCCAATGTGCGAGGGTGATTTGAATTGTACATGCACAGGATATGTACGAGCATCTGATTGACGACCTCAATTTGACCATCTGTCTGGGGGTGGAAGGCAGTGGATTTGGTGAGCTTGGTATCAAGAAGTGACCAGAGAATAAACTAGAATGAGCTGAGGAACCGACTGTCACGGTCTGAGATAATGGTTTGTGGGATCCAAAAATGTACCCATACTCGTTCAAAGAAGAGCTTGGCAGTGGCTTTTGTTGTGATGTTCTTCTTGCAGGCGGCTAGAATCGCCTTCTTGGAAGAGCGATCAACAACCACAAAAACACAGTCATTTCCCCTCTTGGTGGATGGGAGGCCTGACATGTAGTCCATTGAGATGGATTCCCACGACCTGTTAGGAGTAGGCAGAGGGGTATACAGGCCTGATTTCTTAGTGGTCGGTTTGGCAATAGCATAGGCGGTGCAGGACCTGATATACTTGTTGACATCTTGTCGAAGTTTTGGACAGTAGAAATGTTTTGGCAGCACTGCCACTATATTTTCGACGCCAAAGTGTCCTGCCACCTAACTGTAGTGAGCTTCCCAAATCAGCTTTGCGCGCTCGCTTGATGGAACGCAAAGATGGCCCAGATGGCACAACAATCCATCCTAAATATGGAAATTAGCGACCACTGAGTTGGCGCCCAACATTTGGTAGGTGTTGGAAAAGTCAGGGTATGTCTTGTAGAGGTGGGGCCATCCAGAGGTCTCATGGCCGCAAGACTCTAGCACCGTGGTGAGTGCCACTACTGGAGGTCAGCTGAGGCAGTCAGTAACTCGGTTGGTAATTCATGTTTTATACTTGATGTTGAGGTGGAACTGTTGTAAGTATGTTGACCACTTTTGATGGTGGTCATTCTTGTAAGGTCTCATTGTTATATGCCACAAGGTGGTCGTGTTGCGTGAGAGCACCCACAACATAGTCTAAAGCATTTGTCTTGATCTCAAAGGGATGTTGCAGGTCCACTAATGAAAGTATCGGGGATGAGCACAAATGCTTCTTCAAGTCATCGAAGGATTATTGTTGGGACAGGCCCCACACACAGTTTTCCTTACTGCCACCCTTGGTTACTTGGCAGAGGGCCCATGCAATATGAGAGAATCCCAGTATGAACCTACGATAGAAATTGGCGAGGCCCAAGAAGCTCTGAAGTTCAATGAGTGTGGTTGGGTCTAGCTAGTCACAGATGACTTGGATCTTGGTTGGATCCACATGCACACTATGTTGATCAACGATGTAGCCTAAGTAATGGACCTTGTCCATGTCGAAGGAGAATTTTTCCAAGTTTGCATATAGTTTGTGTTGTTGCAGAGGGTGCAGAACCTGCTGAATATGTTGCAAGTGTTCCGCCCAAGTCTTGTTGTAGATGAGGATGTCATCCAGATACACCACTACAAAAGTATTGGTGAAAGGTCATAGGATATCATAATTCATCCTCATAAAAGTTGTTGGAGAATTTGTCAAACCAAAGGGCATGACCAACCATTCAAAAACACCTTCTTTTGACTTGAAGGTTGTCTTCCATACATTTGTCTGTTCTACGAGGACCTCGTGGTATCTAGACTTCATATCAATCTTACTGAAGTATTTTTCCCCCGTTAGATGATCAAGGAGGTCGTCAATTCGGGGAATCGGGTACCGGTTTCGGACTGTGATTTTATTCAGAGCTCGGTAATCAATGCAGAGTCACCAAGACCCGTATTTCTTCTACACCAGCACGATCGGGCTCCCACAAGGCGATGAGTTGGGATAGATGTGCTTCTTTTGGAGCAGTTCTTGGATCTACCTCTTGATCTCCTTGTTTTCTAACAAAGAGTGGCAGTAGATTGGACCATTGGGTAGTGGTGCGTCTGGGGTCAGATCGATGGGATGCTTGACCTAGCAGTGCAGAGGTACCCCAATAGGAGAGGAGAAGATATATGAGTATTCTTCCACAACCCTATCCACTTACTTCTGTTCTGTGGAGAGATCGGTCGCGGTGGCCCTGCATGTGGCTGCGATATTTCGCTCACTCTGAGAGCGAATCAAGAAGAAGACAAATTTCCCGGTCTGAGAGATGACCTTCTTGCATTGCTTGGCAGAAATCAAGGAAATAGCACTAGGAGGGATTGCCTCGGGTATCCTGTACAATTTCCTGTTCAAAGTAATAATAACACTACGAGGCCTAGACTCATCTACAACATGACATTTCCATAAATAAGGTTGGCCCAAAATAACATTACAAACTTCGAGAGGTGCAACATCACACAATATCTCGTCTTTCAAGGGCTTAATGTCATATGACAATCGACATTGTTGGTTGATGCAAAGATTGCTTCCTTGGAAAATCCATCCGATGGTGTAGGGTTATGGGTGTGGCGTTGTTAGCAGGGCCAGCCGCTTGACGACCTCTGTTGAGATGAGGTTCTTCTTGCTACCGCTATCAATGATGAAGTGCAGTGGGGTGCCTTTTACCCACATATGTGAATGGAAGAGGTGCTCTCCTTCCTCTATTTCATCTGGTTCACTGGGCTGGAGCTTGGTGGTAGCAACGGTGGTGATGGGTTCTATGTCAATGATCAGTCTTCCCCTTTATGGTTCTAACTCAGAGTCCTAATCTGCATCTCATTCAGAGGCTTTCACTTCGGCCACAAGTGACTGTCGCTTCCCCTTTATGGTTATGATTCAGAGTCAAAACCTGCATCTCATTCAGAGGCTTTCACTTTGGCCACCAGTGACTGTTGCTTCCCCTTTCTGGTTCTGACTCAGAGTCAAAACCTGCATCTCATTCAGAGGCTTTCACTTCGGCCACCAGTGACTGCTTTGAGCAGCATTCAGCAGTGTTATGCCAAGGGCTCTTATGGAAATCGCACCACTTCCTGGTATCTTTCTTTGTCTTTTTGGTGTCCTCTTTTCTTGCGGCTTGGACTGCTTGTCCTGATACTGTCCATATTTGTTTTATGGGTTGGGGTCGCCCTTTCCTCACTTTTGTTGTGAGGGGTTCCTAGGCCCAAATTGTTGCCTCTTTTGTTTGAGCTTCTGTTCTATTTTGACAGCATATCAGTAGTCTGCGCCCAAGGACGAGATGTCCAGAAATTCCATTTCAGTATGGATGTATCTATGCAGAGAACCGCGATACTTGAGAACCAGATATCGATCAGAATCTTTAATACCCAACTTGGTGCGCAAGGTATGGAAGATATTTGTGAACTCTGGCACTGCTTGGTCTATTTCTTGCCGCAGTGTGGTCCATTTCTTATACAAGTTGTCATAACTTCCGACAGGGTAGTATTATTCCTCAATAAAATCCATGAAGGATTCCCAGGTGGTCGTGACTATAAATAATGAGGGTTCCTCTGTTTGGTTTTGCTCACAGAAAGTTTTCCACCAATCTTTAACATGGGGAACGGCTTTGAGGAACGCAAAAGTAATCTTTTCTCTATTCAAAAAGTTTTGGACAGAAAAATACCCTTCTAGTAGATTCAACCACTTGTCTACAACATCTGCATCTATCTAACCTTCAAATATAGGAATATCAGAGTTGATTTGTACCTTGAAGGGGGTGGCGCCTCCGCTCGAGGAAGATGTGTCGCTTGTTGGTAGTCACCGGAGGATTTGAGTGAAACTATCCATCATCTCGTTCCTCTGTTGCAGGAGGCCTTCCTCAAACAACATTTTCAAATGATCTCTTGTCCCGTCATCTTTCTTTTCTCCTGCCATGAGAGGTCGCTTGGGAGTGCGAGAACTTTTGTCTTCAAGAGAAACAAGCTCGAGGCCCAATTCTTTGTACCCTGACCTCATTGGGGACATGCATTAAGACGACGAGGAGAAAACCGCTCTAAGACCATTGATCTGAATTTTATGAGCATAATGAAATGTATACAGATTATTAAAAGATGCTTAACACAAAATAACAGCACGAACCTGTGATAGAAATTGGCGAGGCCCAAGAGGCTCCGAAGTTCAGTGAGTGTGGTTGAGGCTGGCCAGTCACAGATGACCTAGATCTTGGTTGGATCCACATGCACACCATTTTGATCAATGATGTAGCCTAAGTAATGGACCATGTCCATGCCGAAGGAGCAATTTTTCAAGTTTGCATATAGTTTGTGTTGTTACAGGGTGTGCAAAACCTGCTCAATATGTTGCAAGTGTTCTGCCCAAGTCTTGTTGTAGATCAGGATGTCATCCATATACACCAATACAAAAGTATTGGTGAAAGTTCATAGGATATCGTCCATCATCCTCATAAAAGTTGTTGGAGCATTTGTCAAACGAAAGGGCATGACCAACCATTCAAAAAGACCTTTTTTTGATTTGAAGGTTGTCTTCCATACATCTGTTTGTTCTATTGGGACCTGGTGGTAGCTAGACTTCAGATCAATATTACTAAAGTATTTGGCCCCCATGAGTTGATCAAGGAGGTCATTGATTCAGGGAATCGCATACCGGTTTTAGACTATGATTTTATTCAGAGCCTGGTAATCAGAGTCGCCAGGTCTCGTCTTTCTTCTGCACCGGCACGTTTAGGCACCCACAAGGCGATGAGCTGGGATGGATGTGCCCCTTGTGGAGAATTTCTTGGATCTGCCTCTTGATCTCCTTGTTTTCTAACAGAGAGTGGCGGTAGACTAGCCCAATGGGTAGCAGTGTGCCTCGGGTCAGATCGATGAGATGCTTGACCTGGCAGTGCAGAGGTACCCCGGTAGGAGAGGAGAAGATATTTGAGTATTCTTACACGACCCTATCCACTTGCTTCTTTTGTGTGGAGATATCGGTCATAGAGGACCTAGATGTGCCTACGATCTTTCACTCACTCTGAGATCAAATCACGAAGAAGACAAATTTCTCGGTTTGAAAGATTACCTTCCTGCATTGTTTGGCAGAGATAATAACACTACGAGACCTAGACTCATATATAACATGACGTTTCCATAAATAAGGTTTGCCCAAAAGAACATTACAAACTTCGAGAGGAGCAACATCACACAATACCTCGTCTTTGAAGGGCTTGATGTCATATGACAGTCGACACTGTTGGCTGACGTGGAGATCACTTCCTTGGTGGAGCCATCCAATGGTGTAGGGTTTTCAGTGCGGCATTGTCGGTAGGGCCAGTCGCTTGATGACCTCTGCTAAGATGAGGTTCTTCTGGATACTGCTATCAATGATGAAGTGCAACGGGGTGCCTTTTACCCACATCTGTGAATGGAAGAGGCACTCTCCTTCCTCTGGCTCGTCTGATTCACCAAGCTAGAGCTTAGTGGTAGCAACGATGGAACTGGGTTCCGCATCAATGATACGTCTTCCCCTTTATGGTTCTAACTCATAATCAGAACCCACATCTGATTTAGAGGATTTCACTTCAGCCACCAGTGACTTCTTTGAGCGACAGTCAGCAGTGTTATACCAAGGGATTTTATGGAAGTCGCACCACTTCCCAATATCTTTCTTTGTCTTTCCGGTGTCCTTCTTTGTTGGCGGCTTGGACTGGTTGTCATGATACTATCCATCTTTGCTCTGTAGGTTGGGCCGCCCTTTCTTGGTTTTTGCTATGAGGGGTTCCTAGGCCCAAATTTCCACGCCTTTTGTTTGAGCTTATGCTCAATTTTGATGGCATATCGGTAGGCCACGCCCAAGGATGAGATGTCTAGAAATTCCATTTAGTTCTGGATGTATCTATGCAGAGCATCGCGATACTTGAGCACCAAATGTCGCTTCTAATCTTTGATACCCATCTTGGTGCGCAAGGTATGGAAGATATTTGTGAAATCTGGCACTACTTGGTCTCGTTCTTGCCGTAGTGTGGTCCATTTCATATACTAGTCGTCATAACTTCCGACATGGTAGTATTGTTCCTTAATATCACCCCTGAAGGATTCCCAGGTGGTTGTGACTGTAAATAATGAGGGTTCATCTATTTCATTTTCCTCACAGAAAGTTTCCCACCAATCTTTGACATGGGGAATGGATTTGAGCGCAAAAGTAACAGAGATACAATAAAATATCCTTAACACAAAATAACAGAGATACAATAAAATTGGTTTTCCCAGGTGGTTGTGACTGTAAATAATGAGGGTTCATCTATTTCATTTTCCTCACAGAAAGTTTCCCACCAATCTTTGACATGGGGAATGGATTTGAGCGCAAAAGTAACAGAGATACAATAAAATATCCTTAACACAAAATAACAGAGATACAATAAAAATGGTTTTCTATTCAATAAGGAAATAGGCTGAAACTGTAAAATGCAGCGGAAAACAAGCTTGTTGGAATGGTGGCGGCTTATCTCTGAGAAGAGATGTGACGACTGCGCTCATTCGCAAGAAGAAGGTTACAATGAGGCTCTCAAGGCCTTTTACAATAAACAGAAATGTCAAAAACCCTAGACATCCAAAAACCTAACCCTAGGAGATGAAGCCCCAAAAGTCATGTGGGCCCCTTTTGGGTAAGTTAGTACATCAACTTCTCAGGGTCGTAACTTTTGCATACGATCTTCGTTTTAGGCGCACGATAGCTCGTTGGAAAGGTCTAACCAAGAATAACAATTTTTGAATGGCCTAGGTCAATGTATTTACCAATCATTTAGGCCCCAAATCCCCAAAAAAACATCATTTAGGGTCTCAAAACAACCCTGGAAGTTTGGAACCCGAAAAACTACCAAGGTGGAAAACTGTTTTTCGAGCCAGTGGAATAGGTGAGTGGTCATCGATATCCACTTGGATCAATCCTCCCTCCTTAAGAAGCAATGGTCTCCATCGCACTAAGTTCTCCCATTAGATGAGGAAATTTCTGTTGAATTTGGCCCCGGGTGAGCCACTTGCCTTGGTGCAGGAGCTATCCTGCATTGACGACTCGATAAAGCTAGATCATTTGTTGTCAAGTGCCCTTGATCTGTGTGTCCACAATCTGATCACTGGATGCATGTTGCATGCAGTCAGGGTTGAGCTTTGTTGGTGTTAACTGCTATGATATATTTGAGGTGTCCAATAATGGTGGGAAATATGGCCGAAGGAGAGCCACGTTGAATACTGGATGCAGACCAAGGGGGGAATGTTGAGCTCAAAAGCAGTGTCACCCACAGCCTTGGTGACGGTGTACAGACCATAACGAAGTGGGTGAAGCTTCCGATGGGGCCCTGTAAGGTGTTCTTTATGCAAATGAAACCAAACTTTGTCGCCCACTTGAAAATTATGTGGCACCCGATGTTGATCATGTTGTTGCTTATACTTGGCATTAGACTTCTGTAGAATATCTTGAACCTGTTGGTGGATGTACTGGATCTGCTCAATGAACCGGGTGGCTTTGTCAGCTTCTAGTGGAGTAGGGGATGTGTCGACAGAGGTGGTTATCAAGGGTAGTGCAACATCCATGGGGCCCAATGGTTGGAATCTCAACCCCACCTGAAAGGGGATGTGGCCAGTTGAGCTATGCAAGGCTCGGTTATAGCTATGTTGGACATAGAGAAGACTCTCATCCCATGTGCACGGGTGTTTTGAATTATACATGTGCAGGATATGTACAACCATCCGATTGACAACCTCAGTTTGGCCATCTGTCTGGGAGAGGAAGGCAGTGGATTTGTTGAGCTTGGTATCCAGCAGTGATCAGAGGCTTGACCAGATGAGCCAAGGAACCAACTGTCACGGTCTGAGATAATGGTTTGTGGGATCCCAAAATGTACCCATACTCATTCAAAGAAGAGCTTGGCAGTGGATTTTGATGTGATGTTCTTCTTGCAGGCGACTAGAATCGTCATCTTCGAAAAGCGATCAACAACCACAAAAACACAATCATTTCCCCTCTTGGTGGATAGGAGGCCCGACATGTAGTCCATTGAGATGGATTCCCACGGCCTATTAGGAGTATGCAGAGGGGTGTACATGCCCTATTTCTTAGTGGTCAGTTTGGCAATAGAGCAGGCGGTGCATGACCTGATATACTTTCCGACATCTTATCAAAGTTTCGGCTAGTAGAAATGTTTTTGCAGCACTACCACTGTCTTTTCGACGCCAAAGTGTCCTTCCACCCGACTATAGTGAGCTTCCCAAATCATCTTTGTGCGCTCGCTTGATGGAACACAAAGATGGCCCAGATGACAGAACAACCCGTCTTGAAGATGGAAATTAG
The DNA here is from genome assembly GCA_009831015.1 of Picea engelmannii. Classification (NCBI taxonomy): domain Eukaryota; kingdom Viridiplantae; phylum Streptophyta; class Pinopsida; order Pinales; family Pinaceae; genus Picea; species Picea engelmannii. The sequence goes on along the minus strand of ML781353.1, from coordinate 517,458 downwards.
CGACCACTAAGTCGGTGCCCAACATTTGGTAGGTGGTGGAGAAGTCAGGGTCTGTCTCATAGAGGTTGGGTCATCCAGAGGTCTCGTGGTCGCGAGAGTCTAGCACCGTGGTGAGTGTCGTGACTGGAGGTCGGCTAAGGCAGTCAACAACTCGGTTGGTACTTCATGTTTTATACTTGATGTTGAGGTGGAACTGTTGTAAGTATGTTGACCACTTATGATGACGGTCATTCTGCAATTTGCCTTGGGTCTGCATGAACTGTAGTGGCTTGTGATCAGTGTGGATGACTGTCTACTTCCCAAGAATGTAATGTCTCCACTAGTGGCAGGCTTGCACAATGGAGTACATTTCTTTTTTGTAAGTAATGTACTTATGGACAACATCTGACAGTGTCTCACTATGATATGTCACGGGGTGGTCGTGTTGCGTGAGAATGGCGCCCACAACATAGTATGAAGCATTTGTCTCGATCTCAAAGGGATGTTGCTAGTCCGATAATGAAAGTACCGGGGATGAGCACAAACACTTCTTCAATTCATAGAAGGCTTATTCTTGGGATAGGCCCCACACAAATTTTTCCTTACTGCCACCTCTGGTTACTTGACTGAGGGCCCATGCGATATGAGAGAATCCCAGCATGAACCTGTGATAGAAATTGACGAGGCCTATGAAGCTCTGAAGTTCAGTGAGTGTGGTTGGGGTTGGCCAGTCATGGATGACATGTATCTTGGTTGGATCCACATGCACACCATGTTGATCAAGGATGTAGCCTAAGTAATGGACCATGTCCATGCCGAAGGAGCGTTTTTCCAAGTTTGCATATAGTTTGTGTTGTTGCAGAGTTTGCAGAACCTGTTGAATATGTTGCAAGTGTTCCGACCAAGTCTTTTTGTAGATGAGGATGTCAGCCAGATACACCACCACAAAAGTATTGGTGAAAGGTTGTAGGATATCGTCCATCATCCTCATAAAAGTTGTTGGAGCATTTGTCAAACCAAAGGGCATGACCAACCATTCAAAAAGACCTTCTTTTGACTTGAAGATTGTCTTCCATGCATATGTTTGTTCTATTGGGACCTGGTGATAGCCAGACTTCAGATCAATCTTACTAAAGTATTTTTCCCCCGTGAGCTGATCAAGGAGGTCGTTGAATCGAGTACCGGTTTCGGACTATGATTTTTTTCAGAGCCCGGTAATCAATGCAGAGTCATCAGGTCCCGTATTTATTTTACACCAACACAATTGGGCTCCCACAAGGCAATGAGTTGGGATAGATGTGCCCCTTTTGCAGAAGTTCTTGGATCTACCTCTTGATCTCCTCATTTTCTAACAAAAAGTGGCGGTAGACTGGCCCATTGGGTAGCGATGCACCTGGGGTCGGATCGATGGGATGCTTGACCTGGCAGTGCAGAGGTACCCTGGTAGGAGAGGAGAAGATATATAAGTATTCTTCCATGACCCTATACACTTGCTTTTGTTGTGTGGAAAGATCAGACATGGAAGCCCTTGATGTGGCTACGATATTTCTCTCACTCATAGAGCAAATCACGAAGAAAACAAAATTCTTGGTCTGAGAGATGACCTTCCTGCATTGCTTAGCAGAGATCAAGGAAATAGCACTAGGAGGGACTACCTCGGGTATCCCGTACAATTTCCTGTTCAAGGTAATAATAATACTACGAGGCCTAGACTCATATACAACATGACATTTCTGTAAATAAGGTTGGCCCAAAAGAACATTGCAAACTTCGAGAGGAGAAACATCACACAATACCTCGTCTTTGAAGGGCTTGATGTCGTATGACAGTTGGCACTGTTGGCTGACGTGGAGATCGCTTCCTTGGTGGATCCATCCAATGGTGTAGGGTTGTGGGTGCGACATTGTCGGCAGCATGAGTCGCTTGACGACCTCTGCTGAGATGAGGTTCTTCTGGCTACCGCTATCAACGATGAAGTGCAGCGGGGTGTCTTTTACCCACATATGTGAATGAAAGAGGTGATATCCTTCCTCTGGCTCGTCTAATTCACTAGGCTGGAGCTTTGTGGTAGCAATGGTGGCATTGGGTTACACGTCAATGATCTGTCTTCCCCTTTCTTGTTCTGACTCAGAGTCAGAACCCGCATCTGATTCAGAGGCTTTCACTTTGGCCACCAGAGACTGCTTTGAGCGGCAGTGAGTAGTGTTATGCTAAGGGCTCTTATGGAAGTCACACCACTTCCTGGTATCTTTCTTTGTCTTTTCGGTTTCCTTCTTTGCTTGTGGCTTGGATTGGTTCTCCTGATTTTTTCCATCTTTGCTCTGTGGGTTGGGGCCGCCCTTTCCTGGCTTTTGTTGTGAGGGGTTCCTAGGCCCAAATTTTTGCGTCTTTTGTTTGAGCTTCTATTTGATTTTGACGGCATATTGGTAGGCCGCGCCCAAGGATGAGATGTTTAGAAATTCCATTTCGGTCTGGATGCATCTATGCAGAGCACCACAATACTTGAGCACTAGATGTCACTCTGAATCTTTGATACCCAGCTTGGTGCGCAAGTTATGGAAGATATTTGTGAACTCTGGCACTGCTTGGTCTCTTTCTTGTCGCAGTGTGGTTCATTTGGTATACAAGTCATCATAACTTTCGATAGGGTAGTATTGTTCCTTAATAACATCCTTGAAGGATTCCTAGGTGGTCTTGATTGTAAAGAATGAGGTTTCTTCTGTTTCCTTTTACTCACATAAAGTTTCCCACCAATCTTTGACATGGGGAATGGCTTTGAGGAGCACAAAAGTAATATTTTCTCTATTAGAAAAGTTATGGACGGAAAAATACCCTTCTAGTAGATTCAACCACTTGTCTATAACATCTGCGTCTATATGACCTTCAAATATAGGAATATCGAAGTTGATTTGTACCTTGAAGGGGGCGTCACCTCCACTCAAGGAATATGTGTCGCTTGTTGGTAGCCACTGAAGGATTTGAGAAAAACTATCCATCATCTCATTCCTCTGTTGCATGAGGGATTCATCAAGCAACATTTTGAAAGGATCTCCTATCCCAACATATTTCTTTTCTCCTGCCATGAGAGGTCGCTTGGGTGTGCAAGAGATTTTGTCCTCAAGAGAAACAAACTCGAGACCCAATTCTTTGTACCCTGACCTCGTTGGGGACATGCATTAAGACGACAAGGAGCATACCGCTCTGATACCACTGATCCAAATTTTATGAGCAGAACGAAATGAATACAGAATATTAAAAGATGCTTAACACAAAATAACAGAGATACAATCAAACTGGTTTTCTATTCAATGAGGAAATAAGTTGAAACTGTAAAATGCAGCGGAAAACAAGCTTGTTGGAATGGTGGTGGCTTATCTCTTAAAAGAGATGTGACGGTTGCGCTCATTCGTAAGAAGAATATTACAATGAGGCTCTCAAGGCCTTTTACAATAAACATGAATGTCAAAAACCCTAGACATCCAAAAACCTAATCCTAGGAGATGAAGTGTCAAAAGTCATGTGGGCCTCGTTTGGGTTAGTTAGTACAACAGCTTTTCAGGGTCGTAACTTTTGCACACGATCTCCATTTTAGGTGCACGATAGCCGGTTGGAAAGGTCTAACTGAGAAGAACAATTTTCGACTGGCCCAGGTGAGTGCCCTCATTTTAGGCGCACGATAGCCCGTTGGAAAGGTATAACCGAGAAGAATAATTTTCAACTGGTCGAGGTGAGTGGCTTCAATAGTCACTTGGGCCCCAAATCCCCAAAAAACGTCGTTTAGGGCCTCAAAACGGCCCTGGAAGTTTGGAAACCGAAAAACTGCCAAAAAAATGCCAAGGTGGAAAACTGTTTTTCGAGCCAGTGGAATAGGTGGGTGGCCACCGATATCCACCTAGATCAATTGGAGAGGTGTTGGACAGGTCAGAGGACAAAGAGAATGTTGGAGAATAGGCAAAAAATGAGTTAAAGGAGCATGCTTGATAAGTGAATAGGAGGGAAGTGGGGTGACAAGGCCAAATGAGGCTAGGAGAGATGATAAAGAGGGCATGTGTCCAATTGAAGAAGGTAGTATAGGCATCACCATTATGAGTGCAGGGTGGGCGAGTAGTTAGGATTAATTTTGGAGTAACTTCCATAATGAGGAGTTGGACGGGAGGGACGAACCAGGTGTAGGAGAAGTACCGGAGGTCAATCAAATTCAAGGTGTGAGCTTGACAGCCACAGGGTGTGGTGGGTGAAGTGGTGCACAGATCATTGTTGCGATCAGTCCTCATTATAAGAGGTAACGGGGGTAGAGGTGGGTTGGCAGGTGCTGACAGGTGGAGTGGTCGTGTGGTTGTTTTCCTCGGGTGGTGGCCCCCCTAAAGATCTCTTTTGGACACCCGATACAGGGATAATAACAATTAAATTGAAAGTAATATTTTAATTCATTCATGATCATACTATAGTATTTTAATTACTATACAAATAATAATTTTGGTTGTTCTTAAAATACGATAATAACAATTAAATTGAAAGTAATATTTTAATTAATCCTTGATCATACTATAGTATTTTAATTACTATACAAATAAATATTGAATGAAAAAAATCTTAAAGAATACTTTGTATCGAAATGATTTTTTAGAATCACATGTCCTTCGCAAAAGGAAAATTTTTAGGCTAGCATGGCTATAATTTGTGAGAAATATAGATTAAATAATAAATAATATGTTTCCAATGAACAGACAATAAACCATCACTACATGGTGCTTAATATTTTCCATAATTTATTACCTACATCACGAGGAACAAGGTTTGATAGTTACTATACTTTATAGCCAACCAGTGACAAAGTTTGGTCGTGAGTACATTTTAAATCCCACCACTGAATGTCGAGACATGTGAGGCCAAAGAAAGAATGAAAAGAAAATGATTTTAACATCCACAAGGCTAACAATATCCTATGGGACCGACCGCCTCACACTCTGATTTCTGCAGTTCATCCCTTTTCTTGTTCAACTTGATGATGAGCTCCCCCAATTTCTCCATTGTCCCCTCATTGAATAAGTTATTCCAAGAACTAGTAGTCAAGATACTTATATAGTTGTCCCTATTGTCTTTGAAGGCTTCACACTCTAAAATGAAATGTTTTTTTTGTTTCTACTTTTCCGGAGGTGCAGAACACACACACACCCTTTCTTCCCAAGCTTCTTTTAGTCTTTTCCAACGCCCAGTTTCACAACGGAGTTGATGGGAATTGGTTCTTAATTGGGCAATAAGCATTTTGGCTCTCCAAGATATATTGGCCCCTATGTACGGTTTTTGATGATGATTGTATGTGGGGTTAAACTCTTCAATATAATACTCTTTCTTTCTCCCCGAGCCCTTTATCCCAAGTTCGCTTGTGGAACCTATCAATAACAAAAGCCTTTATCTCTTTACTGTTCATAGGGCCCCTGTTCAAGTGGATATCTCATTTACTAAGCCATTTAATATTTTGTCTCATCCATGTCTTCTTTCTTTTGCACAATATGTCATTGAAGACGACCTTAGGCGACTGAATGTCTTCCATTTGCTCAATTTTGTTTAGATATCTTATGAGACGCACCATAGCAATTGTTTCAATAGGAGCAGCCCCCATTTCACTCAGCATGATATCATAAGGGACTGAACTTTTAATTTTAAACTTGTTTGTGATCAAGCGTTTTTGAATCTTCTCAATTTGCTTCCACTATAAGTCAAATGTGTTGTTGGCCCACACTTCACAACCACATAGAACCATCGGGATCACTAAAAGCCCAAAGTGAGTTTGCATAGTCTTCCAATCCCATAGCTCTGCTTCTCTGCGCCTATTTTGAAAAGCATAGAATGATTTCCAACATCCCAAAGTTCTTTTCTTTCTGCAACCTTCCCAACTTAGATTTTTGTTGAAATCAATTCTGAGGTATTTGTAATCTGCCACTTCTTCAAGAGTGTTGCCTTCAAAGTAAAACTTATGTTGCTTATGTTTTCTTTTGCTAAAAAAAAATACCACTTTCGTCTTGCTGGTATTGACTTGCATCCCCACTATAAAGATTCATCGTAGTGCTACAATAATCGATTCTCGTACATACATCATACAAAAATATCGCATGGTATAAAATGAGATACGAGTAATTTAGAAAAAAAAATCGAAGGTGTCCAAATATATAGATTTGATTCTTATTATGATTTAATTTAATTTATAATTATTTTAAATTATATTAAAATTAAATCAAATCTATATATTTGATTTGTATTGTGGTTTAATTTAAATTATACTAGAATTAAATATTATGTTTTATTAATATGGTGAAAACAAAATGTTTATGATAAAAGTTCATTTTAAAATTCACTAGGGATGGATTATATATATATATATATATATATATATATATATATATATAAGGCCCGTCTAAATCATTTTTTAATTCAGTGTATGTATGTCTAAACTATTTTTTTTATCCTTTTCAAATTCTTGTCTCGGCACATATTATCAATTATACTTTAATTTACTTCAAATTATTAGATATTAATGCAATTTAATTTCATTTCATTTTAAAAATATTTTATAATATGATATTAAAAAATTTATAATTATTTTAAATTATATTAAAATTAAATCAAATCTATATATTTGATTTTTATTGTGGTTTAATTTAATTTATAATTATTTTAAATTATACTAGAATTAAATATTATATTTTATTAATATGGTGAAAACAAAATGTTTATGATAAAAGTTCATTTTAAAATTCACTAGGGATGGATTATATATATATATATATATATATATATATATATATATATAAGGCCCGTCTAAATCATTTTTTAATTCAGTGTATGTATGTCTAAACTATTTTTTTATCCTTTTCAAATTCTTGTCTCAGCACATATTATCAATTATACTTTAATTTACTTCAAATTATTAGATATTAATGCAATTTAATTTCATTTCATTTAAAAAATATTTTATAATATGATATTAAAAATAAAATGATGATTTCAGTGCTTAAAATCTCTTATATTTTCATTATAAAATAATTAACATGTATCCTCGTTCCAACATCATGAACAACCTTAAAGGGTCCAACCCTCAAGGGCATAACTTAATGTTGGCCATGTTGAGTTTTTGTATGTATAAACTATTATTTTTATTTGTTGTTCGTACACGTACTATATCACCTATGCATTTAATTATTGGATATAATTGTTACTTAATGTAATCTTTAAAAAAAAAAAAATCAGATTTCATTCATAAAATATTTACATTATAATTTTTATTAAAAAAAAAAAATGATACTTTGAATTCCATTTTTTGCAACTGAAAAATTATTTATAATATAATTGTGTACACATAACATCATATTTTTTCCATACATATTCTGCACTTCAATATTATTAATAACTTAAAAAAAAAAAATAGGAAGTGTCTTTTTAGGTTCTTTCAGTACGCATATTGAAGTGATTCATGAGCGTCTCATAACTATAATAAGAAAGCTAATGCGCAGTATCTCTATTCACCTATTCAAATAGGTTTTTCTCTCAAAAATAAGAAACTATCATCTTTCTCTTTTGTTTTAGGAACCCTAAAAAGAAAATATTTTTCGCTAAAATAGATTTGAATAGAGGGTAGGGCCCTCATTTCCATCTACCCAGAGGTTGTATTCAATTTTCCCTTCGATCTTCAACAGAGCCTTCTTTGAGAGAGAATCTGCCTCCTTGTTTTGTTCCCTATATATATGCGAGTAATTGATCTCCCTGAAAGATTTTGTGAGCTCTCTAATCCTGTCCTTCCATCCCACAAGAGAGGCAACTTGTAATTTCCCTCTGTCATTCAACCAGTCAATGATAATTTTAGAGTCGCTAAAGACCTGAAGGGCTACAATGTTCAAACGCATTGCCAATATGAGGGTAGCCCAAGCTCCTAGCAACTCTACCTTAGTATTTGTCCCTGAGCCACAATAGTATGTCCATTTACAAACTGTGTTCATTTAACCTTATCATTCCCCCTGCCCCACTATGTTGCCCATTTGTTTGCATTGCTCCATCGAACCAACCAACTGTGGGAAACAAGTGACTAGGGAACTGGACATTTCTTGAAATAGCCTTTTACTGAGAAACTGTCATGTTTGTTGAGTTTCCAAGTTATGTTTGCTAGATATCTCATGTTTGTTAATGTTTGTGGGAATCAACTTTTAGGAATAATCGAAGATATCTTAATCCCTTTGAGAGATCATCAAAATTGTAAGGGAAAATTCCGTTTAACTTTTCTAAAGACTCCCCTTGTATTCCATCATATAGAAAGGACAACTTTGTCCAGTTTATCTGCAAGCTCGAAGCACTACAAAAGATAATTAGAATCTCTTTTTCTCCTTCCACTCCTGTACCGATGTTTTTTTCATAATAAGAACGTCATCCACAAAAAACAAGTGGAGCATCTTTAATATTCTGGATACCTTCACCCCCGACAACTTTCCTTCATCACGTCCTTTCTTTAACAACATACTGAGTCCTTCCATGACTAAAATAAACATCAACAGTGATAACGGGCAACCTTGTCTCAAGCCTCTAACACTCTAAAAAATAGGTGAAGTCTCCCCATTTATAAGGACTACAAATTTGTGTTGGTCACACAACTCAAAATCCAGTTTGTAGTTTGAAGACTAAAACCCGTTTGTATTAGAGTAAATCTTAAAAAATCCGAATTGATGCAATCATATGCTTTTTTTAGATCCAGCTTCAAGATCAAAGCTTTTAACTTTTTCACCTTTATAATGTGCAAGCATTCCTATGTCGTACCAATGGCATCCCGTATCTGTTTGCCTTTTAAAAAACCCAATTGTTCTCCCGACAATGATCAAGAAACGATAGGTTTTATCCTATTGGAAATTATCTTTGTTATCAGCTTATAAGTTGTAGAGTTATTAACTTTTTTTTTATGCATTGCTTTAAAATCTTCAATTTTCATACCAATCTATGTTGACCCGAGTTATACCCCAAATTTTGGATCGTACCAAACTTCCTTTACTATAGTAGCAAACTCTTCTTCAAATAACCACCTCATAAAATAACAAAAGTGGATAAGTATCATAAAGCTTTATAAAAGCATAAAATAATGTGCATAACTTGGAACTGATGATGTCACTATATTATAATTAACAACCTTTGTTCTCGTCCCAACAACCATAAACCGCTGCAAGCCTCACGTGGCAAGATTTAATGTTGGCCATGTTCGTCTAAACCATTCACTTCAATTTATGTATGTTTAAACTATTACTTTCTCTATCCTTGTGGGATTCTTGTATTTGGGCACGTACTATCAACTATACTCCACATTATTGTCTACCAACCTTGAAATGATACTAAGATTTTATAAAATATGCAAAGTGGATAGGTATGGTAAGATTTTATGATAAAATAAATTAATGTGCATAACTTAGTCTGGTATAATCAACATTTTTATATTATTAGTTCATGTCTATGTTGGGGACTAATTAATATTTTGATATTTTTTATATGGAAGTGATGGATAAATACTCGTAGTGGCGAGCTATTGTTTCTAAATATTTGGCAAAATGCAAAAAATATTTTTATAAACAAATTTCTACATATTTGTAATTGACTGGTTTGGAGGCTCACACTTCACATTATCTAATATTGTAGATCAATGTAGTTTGATGTTGTGCTCTACAGTAAATGCTCTCCACCATTTCCTAGTCTGCTCCTCACCACCTTGAAAGCCAAAGGGAGAGGGGGCAATGAAATAAGGAAGGATACACCTTTATAGAGATGTTGTTGCTAAACAAAGATCCCTAAGAGGAGCATGTTGTTGGTGGAGTATCCATGGTCTATTCTTGTTAGGCTCTAGGATTTCTAGCATAAGCACTACAATAGAGGCGACGTTAGGAATGCCCACACAATCAGAGTGTATAAATGGTAAAAAATTCTAGGTTTTATGAGTTAATTATCTAAGTTATTGCATACTAGCACCAAATTCAATTACAAAGATTACATAGGCTCTCAAAGTGGTCTTATTTCTACAAAAAAAACATACCTAGGAGTAGGAGAAGAAATCGCTTTAGTCGATCCATCCATTAATTAATTACATGATCATATTTGATAGGTTGAACACAAAACCGATAGTGAGTAATAACAATAATAGAGGTGGCTAGTACAAAGGTAATGGAAGAGCCATTATGATCTGGGATCTTTTCATCGAAGTGACTTATAAAGAATTGTATTAAATGAGCATAAATTAAAGTACATCATAAAGAAGGAAAAGCTCAATAATGAAGAGACATAAGCATCAAATCTGAACACAAAACTTGATAACGGATTTCATCCCTGGTGGACTACGTCTTCGGGTCCTGCTCTCAAATGGGTATGTTTTTTTATTAACTTAGCAAAAGAATTTGGAAAAATACATAAGTATACCTCATTCTGGAATTAAGCTATAGAAGCTTTGCTCAGATCAGAAAACAAACAACACCATTGAATTTGTGGCGTCGAATTACCCAAAAATGACGGTCTTTGTGCCTCAATCTAACTGTGGCACTGTCAGGCCCTTGAGAAATCTCGTCTCAGTTTTTGTGTCTGCTCCCTGCAATTAATTCTCTGTACTACATCTTGAAATTCGTACCCATCTATACCGTCGAGCACCCTTCTTCCTGTCCGTGGTCAGACTCGCAAAAAGTGGGCACGGACTAACCAATGGAGTATGTTGGCCCAACGGTGGTGGATGCTATTGTTAAGGCGTTGGATAGGGGGAGGTCCCGGGGTCAAGCCTGCGGGCCTCCCCTTTTGGGTTATTGTTATAACAATGTATATA
>ML781353.1:444016-506546 GCA_009831015.1 Picea engelmannii | reverse complement strand
TTGGGTCCTCATTGGGAATTTTCCCACTGCCACGTGGCAACCAACCATTGGCCCATGCCAACCACTTGCACAATCACCTACCATGTCCCATATGGTCTGCCATGTGGTTCTACAGAATGTTGTGTGGCGATTTTTCATTGGTCCACAAACTAACCCGAAAATGTCGAAAACGAGTGATACGTGGCAACGTCTGGTACTGCCACGTCACCATGCTGACGTCATGCTAATATAAACATGACACGTGTCACCTTCTCCGTGTTCCACGTAAATTGTACGGACGTTGATGTCATCTATACTGATGCTAACTCATCCCTGTTGATTGGGCTAAGTTGACCAAAACTTTGACCGTGAATATCTTTTGATCCGTAACTCCGTTTGATGAGTCGTTTACGTCGTTGGAAATATTGTGATGCGCTTTTCGCGATGATGTCAATTTCACTGAGTTTTGAGGACTTTGAATTTTTTCCCTTTCTCTGTCTGCTAAGGCCATTATGAGCTTCCTAAATTGCTTCTGTGAATTCTGAGTTGTCCTTACTCTTCTCTAGATCCTTTTGGATCACATTATAAGCGATGAAGAACATACAAAATGTGATGAGGTGCATTAAACTAAGGCATGCATGAATGCAATACATGTCTTTCCTAGGGGATTATTTCAATGCCCACTAATATAGTGTTGCTAGAGTCACCCCATGCCAAAACAAAATGATCACAAAATAGTGTTGTTGGAGTTGCCCATGCCAAAGCAAAATGCTAAAAAAAATTGACCAATAGATTGGTCTTTCGGTGTGATTCTTTGTTTCATTTGTAATATAATATGTACTCAGGCACACACACACACACACACACACACACACACACACACACACACACACACACACATATATATATATATATATATGCCAACAATCTCTCTCTTCCTTCATTTTACTATTTTTTTATTCCTCATTCTTTCGAGATGTTATTTAGATCCATAACATATTTTTTCATGTCTGTGAGTTTGTCTATGTAACTAAATCATCAAACCAGGTTGCATTCATTTCCTTATACTTGACAGATTTTTTTTCTTGATTTGTATGTTGAGCTTGTTAACCTTCACTTCATGGTATTTCCCAAAGCTCATAATCCTTCAAGAACCCCTCATGGTAAGATCTCTTTTTTATGTTCAAACCAACTCGTGAATTTATCTTTTCTATGTGGATCTAGAACTTTAATTGAGTGTGAAACATGTACATGAATAGCCTCTAGACTTTGCTCCTTGCATTGTTCCTTCATATGTGGATGTTGCATACCTAAGATAAACAAATAGCGGTAGTTTTGTTGGGAAACTTTTTACACCTTGAATCCTTCATAGAGAATCTAAAACTTTATATGTTCTTTAGAATTGATAAAAGTAGCATCAAACTATCATCTCATTTGATCATGCTAGCACAAGTGTCCAAAGAGAAGAAACAACTCTGTCCAAAAGTCACTTCTCCTTGGTCGATTTATCCCTGTCTGGAAAAATGCTTGGATTCCCCTTCTAGAGTTCCAACACCCTTCGACTCAAAAGTTAGTCCCAACAAGGCATAGTCCGCAAAGTGGTTGCTTGTCCTCTTTAGTGATTATTGTTCCATAAAGAGAGAACATGCAACTACATCTCGACCTTTTCTTTGTTGTCATGTTTTTGTTGTTTCAGTCTATGTAAATTCATTTTCTACGTCAAAGGAGGAAAAATGCAACGAGACCGTATACATTGTGGTCTATTGGATTTCTACATGTTATGGATTCCCCACATGCCTTGAATAATCCATGTAAATGGTTTCTTGTCACACTTCATATGGTCCCTCATCGAGATTCCTTTAAAAATTTCCAAATGTCAATAGACTTAGCGAACCCATCATCCACATCCCCACCATTGATCATGTCATTGACATTTGACATGAATTTGCATAAGCTCAATGTATATGCATTTAACCTTGCCTTATGTCTACGCAGGGAGTGAATAGATTTTGATGCAAAAACCTAGCAAAACTTATAACATATTTTATTATGAATTTGATAAAGTTAAAATTAAATATTTATGAAACTTATAATTAATTAATACTTTGATATAATTATTAATTTAGTTATAGTGATACAGAGCACCGCACCCATCCTTTGCCCCATCTTCTTTCTTCATCAATCGTTTGGGATATTATTTGTTATTGATCATTCTCATTTCTTTCATTTCTATGGAAATGGTAGTTTCCTTTCTTGTTTTTATGTTTTCTCTCCTTCTCTTCGTCATAAATGGTTTATGAAAATGCCATGTGATTCATTGTGTTATTTGTCTTTTCAAGCTCTTCTTGCCCAGTGGGTTGATTGTCCGAGCTTCAAGCTTGTCACTGTCACCCATGGAAGCACTAGTAAAATAGATTTAGATTTTTCATGTTTTTGGGTCCTCTTGGTTATGTTGTTTTCTACAGTTATGAGATTCTTATTGGATGGAATTTGCAAGGAAGATGACTTTTGTCAAACACCATCTTATAGGAGAATTTAAGAAAAAATATGAGTGTATGATATTTTGCACTTCCGCCCCTTGCTTATGTTATTTAGTGTAGATGTTAATGAGGTTTTTCTAGGGTTTATCTTTAGTGGACGTATCAATATCAACCAATGGATAGATCAATATCAACCCATGGACTACATATGGTTCAGAGAAGATCCAATTTCCAATATATGCTCACATATGTTGGGCACAATGCTATGTGTTTTTCAATCACAAGTCTTTCTCATTTTAAATCACAAACCCACTTGCCTAGTTTTTGTTTATTTGGTAGTTTGCCCCATGTCCAAAATTTATATTTGGAATCAAGTGCATTGTTTTTTAATTGTTTTACGTAGGTTATGAGTCCATTGCACTTAAATTTCTAAGGGTTATTACTATTATGCGTATATTTTTATGTGTGCCATAAAAAAAATTCACTTCAAAGTTTATGCACGTAATATAATTGCATGTATGTGTTATGGTTGGTGTTTATATCGGGAAACATTTTGAGCTTCATCGAAAGACTGCTTTTAGAAAATCCATCAATGCAAATTATTACACTAATACACATTTTTATCCCTCTAATTCAAAAAGTCAAGAATGTTCCTTTGAGTGTGAGATTTAACATTTAGTTGAAATTTCATGATGAAATTGAGCTTTCCAATGTGGATCTTCAAAGCATGATTGGTACCATTCTTATTTGGACGCTAAACAACCTCTTCGACAAACCAATTCGTAGTTCTACCACAAACCAATTAGCGAGGTTCAAATATGTTTTATTTTTTATCATCACGCAGTAGCCATGTGCCTACTTGCATGTTTGTATGATTATGCCACTATCATGTGCCAATTTGTATGATGATGCAGTGTATTTCGTGTAAGTTTGTGTAATAACCCTAATGCATATATCCCATATTAACATGATGTGATAGTAATCCAAAAACTCATTTATTTATAATAAATGTCTAGTAATTTATTGTTATATTTTAAAATCTGATTGGGACCAAACTTGGGAAGTGCAACTAATGGTAGGTTGGAAAAAGGCTTTAACTGTGACATATTCTATTTCTGGTTGAAATTTATATTGAGAGGGGGTGAATCAATATAAGACAATTTTTTATTTTTTCAAACATTCATCAATCATAAGAAGACTGTCACATATGAGATTTATTAACTGGAAAACATGGAACACAAGATTTATGTGGAAACCCTTTCAGGAGAAAACTACAAACGTCTCTTTATAATTATTTGTAGGCATCAACCTACTGTTACAAATATTTGTAGGCACCAACCTACTGGAGACACCAATCCGCACCGGTACAAATCTTGGTAAGCATCGACCTAATCTTATAGATCTTCGTAGACACCAATCTACCAGAGACACCAATCCCCACCACTAACCTCCAACTTAGCAAGAGACACCAATCTCTTACAGATCTTCATAGAAACAAATCTACTGGAGACACCAATCCACACCACTAAGCACCAACTTAGTAAGAGACACCAATCTCTGAGTTGCACCAACTTTCACTGAGTCTGCTTGCTATTTATGCCTTCACTGGGTTTGTTTGTTTCTTCTTCCTTCACCAAGTCAACTCACTACTTTTGCCTTCACCAGATCTTCTCACTACTTCTGCCTTTACCAAATCTGACCAAAATTTGACTTTTCAATGGTAACTTTCCAAAGCTTGTTGTTTTGGGCCTCTTCCAAAGATCAAACTTGTACTACGTGCCACATATCAAATTTTGCAAATTTGATTCTAAATTTTTTACCTAAGGTGATTTTGTATGTCTCCTTTGTTTTGTAAAAATTTCACTTTCTGAAGAGTCCCAAAAAAGAAGTTATAGTAAAAATGCCAAACTGATCTCGGGACCATTCAAAAACCCTAATATCCACATAACATATCTCATAAAGTACAATGAACCAATATTTGAAATTTTTATTTGAGGTACTTTTGTATGTCTCCTATGTTTTGTAAAAATTTCACAATTTGAAGAGTCCCGGAAAAGAAGTTATAGTGAAAATTCCAAACTATCTTGTTTGAAACCGATCTCAGTACTATTCAAAAACCCTAACTTCCACATAACATATCTCAGAAAGTATAGCGAATCAACATCTAAAATTTTTACTTGAGGTACTTCTGTATGTCTCCTCTATTCTATAAAAAATTCACAGTCTTAACAATCCCAAAAAAGAAGTTATAGTGAAAATTCCAAATGGACCTGATTGAAATTGATTTCAGGAGCATTCAGGAACCCTAATGTCCATAGGGAATATCTCTGAAAGTATAGCGAAACATCATCTGAAATTTTTATCACATGTACACCAAGATCTCTCCTTCATCTCTACAAAATTTCAAGGTTTGAAACATCCCAAAAAATAAGCTATATAGAAAGTGTCAAGCAGACCTGTTTAAAATGGATTTTAGGAGCATTCAAGAACCCTAACTTCCACAGGGAATATATCCGCAATTATAAGGAACCAGCGTCTGGAATTTTTACCACATGTACACCAAGATCTCTCCTCTGTCGCTTCAAAATTAAAGTTCTGAAACATCCCAAAAAATAAGTTATAGTGAAAGTGCCAAGTTGACCTATTTGAAACTGATTCCATGAGCATTTAGGAACCCTAACTTCCATAGGGCATATATCCAAAAGTATAGTGAACTAGAATCTGAAATTTTTACCACATGTACACCTAGATCTCTCCTCCATCTCTTCAAAATTTCAAGGTCTGAAATGTCGTAGAAAAAAAAAATATCGTGAAAATTCCAATATGACCTTAAATTGATAATTGATTTCACAACTCTTCCTTTTTGGAATGATATTCAATCTTTTCTCATCCATTTTTCACACACTCACTTTCTCTCAGTACTTTCTCTTTTTATACTTAATCACAACCCTTCATGAAGGGAAATGTCCATTAGTTAAATAATTAATTCTCAATACCATGAGAAAATACCGCAAACCCATGGGTTTGAAACCACCATTTCACTTTTTACATTTTCACATGCACCCCTTTTTTAATATACTTGCACACACACACACATATTGGAAATGTTGTGTGTATTGTAATGTCGTAATATGACATTAATGACATCATTAATCCTTTGACATCAATGACAATAATTCCAACAATTCTATATATATAATTCTTTGTATAATTGACAGTAGGAGAACTATGCCCAACTTTCAAATAAACTAAATCAGATAAAAAAAACTATGGAGATTTGTTTTCAATAACAATGAGTATTGAGGTTGTTATTGAAAGAATTAAAAGCAAAGGACTAAATTAGTTTTGAAGTATATTGAATTAACTGATTTTCATGCTAACAAACTATAATTTCATTGAACTAGGCAAGGACTAACTACTTTTTAGCTATTTTCCTTGTTTATGAAGGAATTGTGTATGCTCTAAGGGTGGATGAGTCTTTTAACCTTGTTTGTGGATCCATACATCCCACATCTACACTTTGTAAGAAAAAAAATGTTTTTTCTTAACATTATATTGGCATTTATGGATATATCGAACATATTTGATTTGCTTATCTTTTTTCAATAACCCTTTGGTGTCAAAATTATGTGTGCCCATGAATATGGGTGGTGATCTATGTTGGCCTCACTAGACATCAAATTTTTCTTCAATATACTCAAATGATGATATGAATTTCATATATGTTGAAATGCTATGATATGTTGAAGTTCCCTTTAGTTGTTTTTATTGAATAATGGTTTATGTAATCCTAGGCATTTGGGATATTTGATTCAAGGTTCCATTACTCCACACCATTTCTATACCATAATTTAAAAATTCTCATTGAATAAAAATAATGTGATATCTGATCTTATTTTATGTTGAAAGAGAATATTTGGGAATAAAGGTAAAACATGAGTGATATCCTCGTGTATGAGATCATTTCTAATTTATTAGAGAAACATTAATATAAATTTTGTTTGTCTTCTCTTAACTTCTCCTATGATAATTTGGGAACCAACCCCCCTTCATTGAGCAAAGGCTTCATTTTGAGATGTTCCTTTTCCATATGAAAACCCCTCCTCAAATTAATTACTTTCGAAAAGTTGTTGGTTGATTCCTCTACGTTTCAAACATATATCCTTATTAGGTTTCCCATTGAGTCCTAGAAGATTCCTTTGATTCTTTCTCATCCTAGGTTTCCCTTGATAGTCCATTAAAATTCAAGTTAATATGTAAAATATTTAGCCACAACCATTATTTTATACTCTATAGATAATATTGAACTCATCGAATGGGATTTGAGGACTAAATTTCCCATATTATCTAACCTCAAATATTTTCTTCTAAGCCTTTGAGATTCTCCTCTTCTCAATTCTTCCTTACCTAAGTTTCTACAATATTACCCACTATCCCTTTTTTCGATCTCTAACAAAGATTTGGATAAATTTTGGAATATCCTCTTATTGTATTCTCATAAAGGCTTAGATGATTCTAGACAAACAAGAGAGTAGACATTGTTTCCACACACCAAAACTGTGTTGAATGATCTATTCAACCAATAAGTGTACACATATAAATGCATCAAGCTTTTTCTTAAGATAAACTCACTATCTTATCACATCAACAACTTGTTGAGACAATATCTTAACCACACACCAAAATGGGAGCCAACCGGTTGGAGTGAATCTCTCATATCCAACTAGACCTAACAACCTCCTAAAAATTATAAGCAAACTACTCATGTAGAGACAAACTCTACCTCATAATGACCAATGCAATAGCAACATTCTTGTATGATCAAGTATCACACATTAACCTATAAGACAAGTAGGAGTTATTAATTCCAACACTCCCCCTTAATGAGTACTTGTATCAATCTCTATTACGTTAGGTCTTCATCATCATCTAGTCTCGTGCAACACATGCTCCTCTAGACACTTAAGACTCTCCTCATAAATGTGGTATGTCTTTTAATTTTATTAGGGACTTGCCTCTTGTATACATCACCAATTTGTATAATTTTGTATAAAGGAACAACAATCCATCAAAATACATGGGTACATCACCATTGTAGTCATCAATTTAGTAGGAAGTCCTTCATGTACATGATTCTTTCAACTCCTTGATGAACTCCCCCTGAATGTGCAAACAACTCTGTCAGCATTTTCCAAGAGTTAATTAGTGCAATAGATGCACCCACTCTTGGTTGACATGTGTCCCTTGAGTCTTACCTCGTTCTTACACAAAACAACTTGCATATAGTTTATTGGTCCTATAACACCACCCAGAGTCCACAACCAACATATGGTCCACTCAAAGAGCATTCAACTGCCACAAGACACACTCCTCCAAGTGTTAATGACTTCTTATATGGGTGAACAACCCCCCCGCCCCCCTCCTTCAAGAAGATACAATAGGTGCTCAATTCATTGACTCAACTCAACTATGCCATGTGGATGTTTATTAGCTACCCTCATGCTCAAGCAAGATCGAATGGCTAGTTTTACTAAGATAAAAAAAAAGAGGGATACATATCAATCTCATTGAATTATGCCCATTAATCTAAGCATGGAAAGTAAGGTTGTTAGAGTAGTCAAAAACTCTTGCTAAACATTGTCCCTTAATCACTCTAAGTCCATAGACATATTTCAAGCATTAGGAAAGAGCAATGCGCAATTCAACCATTTAAATTAGATTTTCTTAGGGACCTTATGAAATTGGATAGATGTTATTTGTATCTCTATTACCAACATTTATTTATCTTAATTTTGAATCTAATAAGCACCACACGATAAAAGATAAATTGAGGCACAAAACCCTCAATGCTTAAAACATCGAGGCTAAGATAGATTATGATGGGTTATTTTCTTATTATATGTGTTTTAAAATTATTATGACATGTGTTTTTTGATCATTTTTACAAATTTCAACTTTTTTTCATTTTAATTTGTTAGCATTATAGACATTCATTATGTTACAATCTCATCCATATTGAGTTGTAACTGCACCTTGCTACTCTCAATGCAACTAAATGTAATCAAACAATCTACAATTTAATTCTTGATTAGGTTAATCCATTAATAGGAAATAACATGTTACAACACTTGAGTTAACATAAATTCCATATAGAAATGGATTACAAAATGTCTTAAGAGTGTTAATGATTATTATTTCAATTATGAAATATCTTCCTCCCTTCCATAATAGCTGGTTCAACTCTTATGGCCCAACATATTGAAGCAAAAGAACTTTAGAATTATAAATAAGCAAGTGATCTACCAAAATGGGAAGAAGTTATGCGAGGAGAAATTAACTCCTTCTTGAAAAATGACACTTGGATCTTGTTCCTCTTCTTAAAGGTTGCAAGAGTTTTTGTTGCAAGTGGATTTTTTTTTCCAAAAAGAATTGCCCAATAAAATAGAAGCTTGATCTACGTTATCAAGGAAACAAATTGTGTAAGGTAATGAGCAGGTAAATTTCACTTTGACTTTTGTTGTTATGTAGGTATTTGAGCCTAACACATTTGAAGTAGCCAGAGGAAAACCTAAATGGGAAGCTACCATGAAGCTAGAATAGGATGCGTTGATGAAAAACACGACTTGGGTGCTGTCAACATTGCCTCCAGGAAAGAGATCCATTATTTGTAAATGGATTTTAAAAATCAAATATAAATGAAATGGTTCTTTGAACAAAAAATCCAATCTTATCACCAAAGGATATGCATAGGAGGAAGGGGTAGACTATGAAGAAACATTTTCCCCAACTGTAAAGATAGTAACCTTTCCACTGTTATCTTCATTGTTGCTCATTTTGGATGGAAGGTATATCAAATTGATGTTAAAAGTGCCTTCTTGAATGGAGACTTTGGTGAGGAGGTTTACATGGTGCAACCATAAGGGTTTCAGGTTCTAGAAAAGAAACAACTCGTTTTCTAGTTGGAAAAGTCTTTGTATGGGCTCAAACAAGCTCCATGAGCTTGGTATTTCAAACTTGATCAGTATCCCAGAGATTCCAGATTTAGAAAAAGTTATTCTGAACCCACTCTCTATGTCAAAAACAATGGTGATGACATAATGATCGTAATTTTCTATGTCAATGATATTTCCATCACTAGAAGCAGTGCCAACATGATTGAACAGGTGAAATCTGATATGTGTTGTGTTTTTGAAATGACTAACTTAGGCCTACATTATTGTTTAGGAGTAGATTTTTGGAAATTTGATCATATTATCTTTGTATCACAATTCAAGTATGCCATAGTTCTCTTAGCTGAAAAATGCAAAAGGACTTACCACAATCCTACATCTACACCTATGGGAGTTGGGATAAAACTCTCAACTTACACTGACTCACTACCGATCAATGAGTCATTGTATCAACAAGTGGTAGGTCATTTGATTTATCTACTCAACCAGATCTATGTTTTGTAGTAGGTTGTCTTTCTCAATTCATGTCTAATCCTTAAGAGGTACATTGGCAAGTTGCAAAGCAAGTTCTTCGATATGCCAAAGGGACCCTTGACTTTGAAATTCTATATCAAAGATTTTTCAACTTCATGCTAACAAGATATATTGATTATGATTGGGATGGATCAGTTGAAACTAGGAATTCAACAACACATTATGTGTTCATTGTTGGTTCAAGGGTAATTTCATGGTAGAGTAAGCTGCAATCTATAGTTGCATTATCCTCCACTTAAGTATAATACAAGGCAGTCGTCAGTAAAATTTGTGAGGCAATGTGGTTTTAAAGGATATTGGTTGATCTTCAACTTGACCAAACAACACCAACCTCACTTTTCTACAAAAATATGAGTGTTTTCAAGATGGTGAAGAACCCAATCTATCATGCTAGAACAAACCATATCGAAGTTCATCACCATTACATCAAACAATTGGTTGATAATGAAGACATTTGCCTTTATTATTATCCTACAACAGAGTAAATTTTTGACACAATGACGAAACCATTTCGTAATGATAAATATGTCAAGTTTAGAGATAAACTTGGAATTGTATTTGGTTTAGTCATTAAGAGGTATTGGATTAGTAAGATAAGAGGTTAAATAATGGCACCAATGGATTCTTGTTATGTCCACATTATTAGGTTGTAGTTGTTATCTACTTTAAATGTGAGACTAGTAGTCTTTAGAGGTGTCATATAGCTATATATTGAAACCAATGAAATGTAACCCACTTGAGCCGGTTAATACAATTGTTGTGCTAGTTGATCTCATACTTTAATATGGTAGAAACAAAAGAGGCAAAATCTCTATGGTGAAAGTTAATTTTAGGATCCACATAAAGATGAATAATGTAATTCAAAGTTGTGGTTTTTTCATAATATTGGGGGCTCAACAACAAGAGCATCTTATAGACCCATTTAAGGGAACAATATGTCACTCACAAGGAATTGAACTTGGGTGGGGAGGATAACAATTATTCCTCCCAACCACTCAAGCTAAATCCAATGGATATATATATATATATATATATATATATATATATATATCAAAAATTAAATTAAAAGTATATATTTAATAATATTAAATTAAATGTTGATGTAAAGGAGCTCTGTACTAGAGGTTCTATGTGGTGGTGGGATGGGGGTTTTGGGCTCTACAATGAAGTTGGGCTAGGGATTTTTTAGGTTTGAAGGATCAAAGGAAAAGTATGGAGGAAGATATTGGGGATTTCTCAGAAGATCCACTAGAGGGCCAACGATTCTAGTTCGATCTAGTAGAAACCCTATGTAGTTTTCAACCCCCCTCAACATGAACTATCTAGACGAGATCCCAACCATTGGAATATGAGATTGTTGTGATTATAAATCTAAGAGAGATGGAAAGTGCCCATGCCAATTATCAAAAATTATACATGAACTTTTAGTGTGGCATGATGCCAGATTCAGTCGCATCACAAGTCAAGTCAAGGCATTATACTAGAGGTGGAATTTGGGAAGTACACTTTGGAAGATTTGGTGGATCATGGGTTTTATTCCCTGAGCATAGATTTTACCAAGCATTAACCTATGATGCAAGGGACTTTACCCCATGCAATAAACCCACCCGACATGGTACCTTTAGACATTATACCAGGCTCACTCGTCTATTTGGCATGCATTATGTTGAGGGAGGAGTATCAACCCAAGGCTTCAGTAGAGGGATGTCAACATGTGAATTAATGAGTGGTGTCCTCCTATATGAATCTAGGGCTTTTGTTAAATAAGGTTTAGGACTGGGAGGATAAGGGAAATCTTGGAAACAACGCAGTATGTTAAACAAAAATAGGAGGTTGTAAACCGTCAACTGGGAGATAATATCAAATCGCATGACATTATGGGGTTAGAGGACTCAACCATTGTAGGTTTTTCATGAGAAAAATAATGGGAGGGGATACCTTAAAAGTATAGATGTAGGAAAATTTCATAGTAGTGTTAGGATACCTTCCTCATAGCATAGTTCTGGTTAAGGGCTCGATGGTTTGGATCCGTAGGTCTATGAAAAATGAAAGAAAGGTTCTCAAGTATATATGGAAGTGGGGTTCACAACCTTGATTCCTCAAGAAATGGCACTTGTATTTTGATTCCCACTCAACCCACTTAGATGTTTTTATTGTCTAGGTTAGGCCACCAGGGATTCTCTTAATACTATGGTCAGATGAGGTATTTAAAGAAATAAAAAGCACTTTGGGCTTATTCTATGAAGTGGACAATTCTTACATTGACTTTGGATGCATGGGTATGGCTAGAATTTTAGTTGGAATAGAGATTTCTAAAGGTTTGGAAGACTCTATTATAATCTGAAAGGGACTTGCAATTTTCTATCAACCTTTATATTATTAAGGAATCCCCTTTAAATGTGGATGTTGTTATGTTTATGGGAACTTAGAAAAGGAATGTCTACTTCCAAACATAAGGAAATTATGTGTCTTAAGAAGAAGGACCCCCCTAAGGGTAACCCAAAAAGTACACCCGAGGATAATTCTCAGTTGATATCATCAACAAAGGATTCTATAGGTTAGCAAGAGGTTCACCCCCTAGAGAAAATAAGCAGAATTGAGCACTCAGAAGTTTTGGGTAATAAAAATTTATGTCCTCCTAAATTTGAAAAAAAATATGAATTTTTTTTTTCTAGTTCTTGGGAATTAGGGTTAAACAATAAGCATAGGGAAAAATCCTTTAATTTCCTCCCCATCCTTTCAAGGATTACTATACCCAAGCCCCCTCCTCTTGTTCCATTGGATGGATTGGGAGGGGTACAATGTGGTGAGAATTTCTCACTAAGAAATTCATAGATTTCACCTAGGAAGATGTCCAATTTGGACTCTCACAGTGATTCCCAAGCCTTAGAGATAATAAAATATAACCTTAGGCCAAGGACCAAAGGAACATCCACTTTTTTGGGTGTAATTGTAGGAGGTTTAGGGAATCTGGAAGAAAAAGACTCAAAAGTGACTTAGAGGGGTAGAAAATCTTGTATATCCATGGCTCAAAAGCAAGAAAATTCTAAAGAAAGTGGAAGAAAACTATCATTGATTGGGTCCCTTAGAGAAAATGCTCCCATAGATGTATCAAAATGATTCTCTTAACTCTAAATTGCAGAGGACTGGCCAATTCCTCAAAAAAAATGGTTGTTAAAAGGTTAATTGATGTTCACAAACCATTTATCAATTTCTTGCAAGAACTAATGACATATGGGGAGAAGGTAGTCCATGTAATGTACCCAGCCACCATGGCTAGATCAACCCACACAAAACTCTCTCATTATCATCTATGATACCATTTTTGTAACATACCTAGCCTCCAACTAAGAAACATTACGTGTGGCCCAACAACTGCTATGTTTGCTAGATTATCCCAACTCAGTGGGGTGTTACATTTTCTGCCATACAATGCTTCAAATAGACTTGTCTTCAGTGAGGCATGATACCCATTATTGTAGGTAAATTCAACTAAATGAATATAATCTTCCCACTTTGATGGTTGATCCATCACAAACATTCTAAGCATGTCCTCAATTATCTTGTTATTCCTTTCTATTCGCCCATCTGACTCTGGATGATACGTTGTGCTAAGATTTAAATTCGTCCCAAAGCCTTTGAGAAAACCTTTCCAAAAATTTGAAGTAAACTTTGGATCTCTATCTGGAAACTATTGTCTTAGGCACTCCATGTAACCTAACAACTTCCTTCATATAAATTTCTATGATATTTGTTGCCTTGTGTGTAGTCTTTACTGGAATAAAATGTGTGGCTTTAGTCAATTTATCCACCACCACCATGATGGAATCATGTTGCTTCATTGTTCTGGGTAGCTTAGTAATAAAATCAACTATGACTACTTCCCACTTCCATTTTGGAATGAGAAATGGCTGTAGAAAACCTGTTGGATGTATATGCTTGGTCTTCACTTTTTGGCAATCTAGACATATGGCTATGTAATTAGCCACTTCTTTCTTCATTCCCAGCCAAAAGTACTAGCTTCTTACTGCTACAATTGTCTTTCGTTATCCTAGGTGCCCGACATATGGAACATTGTGCATTTCCTTCAAAACTGCATTTTTCATCTCATCAGAATCTGGCACATATACTTTTCCCTTGTACATGCGAATTCCATCCTCTTTCAACGCATAATAATTAAATTTCTGCTGAAATTTACCTTGTTGTAATGCTTCTTTTATTTTCACATATTTCTTATCTGAATTTGTTGCTGCAATAATTTGATCTTTCAAATCTATCTTGTACATGTTGATGGCTGCCACATGCACTTCATGAGCTCTCCTGCTGAGTGCATCAACCGCTTGATTTTCCTTTCCCTTTATATGCTTAATTTCGAAGTCATATTCACTCAGAAATTCCAACCATCTAGTTTGTCTGGCATTTAGTGTTGGTTGTCCAAACAAATGTTTCAAACCACAGTGGTTTATTCTTAGCTTGAATTTCTCACCCATAAGGTAATGCCTCCACATTTTTAATGCATGTATAATAGTTGCTAAATCCAATTCATGTATAGTATAATTTCTCTCATGCTCTTTTAATTTTCTAGATTCATAGCATACCACATTGTCCCTTTGACTGAGGACTCCACCGATTCCTTCCTTGCATTCATCGGTGCACACAAAAAAATCTTCATTTGGATCTGCAATCTTCAGTATTGGTGCACTTGTCAATATTTCCTTCAATTGTTGGAAACTCTCTTCACACTTGGCAGTCCATTCAAATTTCACTCCATTCTTTTGCCAAAAAATGATTAGACTTGCAATTCTTGAGAACCCTTTTATGAATCTTTGGTAATAACCGACAAGGCCCATGAATGATATGACCGTTGTCACATTCTTTGGCGTTGGCCATCCTCTAATGGCCTCCATCTTCTCAGGATCAACTTCTATCGTTGTTGCTGAAATTATTTTCCCCAAGTAGTGAATATTCTTTTGGTAAAATATGCACTTACTTAACTTAGCATACAATTTATGCTCTCTCAAAACTTGCAACACCCTTTTTAAATGTTTCTCATGTTCCTCTTCTGATTTAGAATAGATGAGGATATCATATAAGAACATAATCACAAACTTGTCCAGGTACTCCCTGGACACTCCATTCTTTCGGCACATAAAAACTATTGGGGCATTTGATAGCCCAAATGGCACTACCGTGAATTCATAATGCCGATATCTTGTTCTGAATGCTATCATGTCGATGTCTTCTTCCTTTATCCTTACTTGATGATAGCTCGATCTCAAATCAATCTTCGAAAATATTCTTGCACCTTTCAACTGGTCAAACAAATCATCAATTCTTGGTAAAGGATACTTATTCTTTATGGTAACCTTATTGATTTGTTTGAAATCAATACACGGCCTTAAGGTTCCATCCTTATGCTTCACAAAAATAACTGGGGCTCCCCACGGTGACACACTTGGTCATATGCAACCCTTCTTCAAAATTTCTTCAAGCTGCATTTGCAACTCTTTTAGTTCTGGTGTACCCATTCTGTAAGGTGTCTTAGACACTGGGGCAACTCCTGGCACCAAATCAATAGAGAAATCAATGTCTTGTTTTGGTGGTAGTCCCCGAATTTCTCTAAAACCATCCTCAAAATCCCTCAAAATTGAATGGTCTTCAATGCTTGTCACTTTGTCTTTGGATGCCTCCTCCATATGGGATGCAAACATCTAACATCCTTTCTTGAAGCTCTTCTTCATCTGCATAGTTGAAATCTCTCTAACAACTACATCTCTTGGAATGCCTTGAATCTTGCCTTGATGCCCTTCCTCATTAATACATGTGATTGTCTTGTTGTAATAGTCTAGGACAACGTGATGTTTCTCCAACCAATCCATACCAATTAGGAAATCATGTGAACCCCATGATATGATGTTTACATCAACCTTTGTATTAAGTCCATTCATGTCTATGAGACAATCTTTAACCAACTCATTGATTTTCCTCTTAGCCCTCGTGGCTAACTGAACTAACCAAGATTTCTTATGCTTACTTCTTTGCAAATGAAATATTTCAACAATGTTAGCATTTATGTAACTATGGCTAGCTCTAGAATCAATTAAAGTTTCTATGGGCTCATTATTGATCTTACCTTCCACTTCAATCATGGGAGATTGATGCTCTGCCCGCTTGTTATCCAAGGCTGCATAAATCCTTGGCATGCTTCCTCCCATGTATTCCATTGCTTCATCCTCTTGAATGTTGTGGAAAATCCCCTTTCTTTCTCCTTTGTGAGGGAAATCCTTATGTATATGATTTTTCCCACATCCCCAACATTGCATCAGTTGTTGCCTTGGCCTTTTTCCAAATGAATCTACAGTCTTGTTGGTCTTGGCACCTCTTTGAGCCATTCTTTGTTGTATAGGTGGCTTGCATGCTTTCACTTTGGTCTACATATTTCCTTGGGTTGTGTTAGAGTATTCACCCTCTTCCACTACTCCACCAAGATACCAAATCCCAACATGAAATTGTATGGTATCTATCTCTATGGTATTATTCATGCCTTGAACATTCTTGTAAAGGCCTTGGCCAGCATAACCCATTTTTGCAGTATCATGGATCATATGGCTCTACTTTAATAAGTGATCATATGTACGCCAAACAACCTCAACAACACCTAAAGTGACATATAATATACCTTGTATATGGCAAAGTTTGGCTCACCAAAACATGTCTACATAATGGCCACAAAACAATGATCAATTGTGAAACTATATTTTTGTATATTTTAGTGCTTTAAGCATGAAAATAAAAAACATCAATTAGATTCTTTAACTACAATGATACTAAATAGAAATACAAATATAGAAAAGACACACACAACGGACATAATTTTTTACCCTAGAAAATCAAATACGGGAAAACCAATAATTAATGAAGGACAATGCTTTTTGTCTTCTTATATTATGAATATTACAATATAGGTTACACAGTTGTGCAAGATTGCAACAATGCTATGAGACTCTTTAGTATTCTATAGTCCTATACAATATGAACATTGATATTTCATTTAATTTATGGAATTCAACATTTATATTTCATTAATGGGTTCATCTACTATTCACCTCACCACAAAAATAGATTGCAAGCTAGGATATTGACATCCTTGACTAGGAGACATAGCCATTGGTCCGACATTGTACTTGGAGGCAACAATAGTGGATGTGACTATAGTGGGTATAGTGGCAGGTGAAGGTGAAACACCACCACCATGTGCAAGTGCGTTAGATTGGTTAGGTACTCTAGCCAGTGTCTAAAATCACCAAGTGTTGAACTAGTATACATGATTTAATGATCCAATATGAATAACATACACATGCGCATCTTGTAAATTCTAGCAACAACTATGGATGTCACTAAAGTAGATTCATTGTTGGATGTGTCCACCATAGGGTGAGTAGCCCATAGTAGGAGGGGAAGTCAGAACACACACACACACACACACACCACAAGGGGAAAACAATGTGAAAAAAATTACTTAACTAATTATAAATTCAATAAAATTAAAACATATCATTATACTTACCTCACTTAAAAATCCAACATGGGAAATATCTGCTAAAAGACCATGGAAATTATAGCCACAAAAAATTCATGGATGTGAATAACAACTACAACCACTATTATATGATACTATGCCCTAACTACTAGATGGTGTTATGCCCAATTGGAAGTTGATGGTCCTACCCCACTAGTAGATGATGATACCATACAATCAATACCTCAACAAATGTGTTATGACATACCATCATTTGTGTCAACTAGATAAATTATTCGTGTGTTTGTGGAAGCAATGATCCATGATCTTTTATTGATGACCATTATGTGAATTGCATTAAAGAGTGTAAACAAAGCTTATGTGCAACCATAATAAAGAAGGTAGAAATATGAAGAAAATATGAGAGAAATTAGCAAGAACACACCAACTTGATAACGAAGTTCATCCAACAATGGACTATGTCTCTGGGCCCTGCTAATCAATGGGGAGGCCTTTAAATCAATCTAGCAAAAATTGGCATAAATACATCATTATACCTCAAGTTTGAAAAATGGCCTGAAAATCCACTATCTGGATGCTGAAACTAACTGGACCAATGGATTCATGGAAAGGAGTAGTGAAAAATCGAATGTCAAATCATACAAATTTGACATTGTCACCTCCAAGCCCCTCTTGGGATCTCTTCCTCAAATTTCATGCCACCAGTCTAAATTAATTGCTCCAAACCTGCATGGAAAATCGTGCATGTACGGCCTCTAGGTGCGGACCCCAAGCTTGGAAAAAGTTTGAGATTAAATAAATTCACTTGGGTGGAATTTACCAAGTGTGTGGCTTGGTCCATTGGTAACAAAGTCTAATGTTGGGGGGGGGGGAGGTCCTGGGGTCAAGCTCGTTGCCTCCCCCTTTTGGGCTATTGTTATAACTTGATTTAAATATGGTGTAACAACCATGTTATAATATCACAACCAACATATAATATATATCAAATATACCAAACTTCAGTCGTTTTGGGTGTATCCTCCGATAAGTTTAGCACCTCCACCAACCTTTTGGATGGGATTGGTGCACGGACAAACCAGGATTAGACCCATCATTAATGTCATTTGGATTCTTGGTTCCAAATAGAAAACTGTCGTGGGGATGTGGGTTGTCGACCAGTCGAGTGGCATTTTATTTTTGCATTTATGTTTTTTGGGCCCTCATTGGGCACCCACGGGGTGCCATGTGATTGGGCCATGTGGCACCCTACCATTTGTTGCTTCCATCTAGTCAACCTGTCGTGTGTCATACGGTCATAAGGCCACATGGAGGCCCTTGAGTGGTGCCACATGTCATCACCAATTGGCCCATGTGGCCATCGAAAATCCCAAATCAACATGCCATGTGGTATCCTATCACCCTATACGGTCAATTGATGACATCATCTGTATGGACGATGATGTCAACAGGTTGACTGGCCATATCTTATTTGTTTGAAATCTGTTTGAGGTGTTGTTTGTGCCATTGGAAAGGTTACGATGAGCTCTTTGAATTGGTGCCATTTTTGTTGAGATTCAAGGACTTTGAATTTTGGGCCTTTTAGATCCTCCTGGATCAAGCATCTTCTCTAGAGGTGCGAATTCCAACAAGTTCAAGGGATTATGTATTTTTCATCTGGGTGCCTCACATTGGGTCAGTTGTGTGGAATATCCAAACAAGCATCATGGAATTCTAAGTGATGAAAATAGTTAACAAGTTTCCCCAAAACAAACTCTGCATACATTTTCCTCAAGAAACATAGTGGGATTTCCCTATAGTTATGAGGTCGCACATTAAAAACCATGTATTACCTATCCATTAAATTATCAAAAAATGGTTGATAAGTGCACCATTTGATAGATATATGAGGTCTGATAGTGTTTGAATTTAACCTATATGAGGGCCTATGAAAAGGGAAAATACGTCCTCTTTTCTACTCTTTAGTTCTTTTCTTGCAATATGATCCAAACCATCTATACATTTAGGATAAATTTTCTCTCTACAAGAGGTAATATTAATAATGCCTCATTTGCTAAAGTAATTATATCAATGATTTCATCTAAAATTTGGGCAAGTAAGCGTCCAGGTGGGTATATATATCTCAACATTCTTAGGTTGGCTATCACTCTATTAGGATTTTTACATTATATTCCATTGATGGTGGTGTTACACATCAATATTACTCAACTGGATAAGTGTCACATGTTTCTCTCAACTGTTGTAAGTGTCGCATGTTCCTTACAACTTTCACAAGTGTCGCAAGTTGTTCATAAGTGTCGCAAATGTTGTTCAAGCATACTGCCATAATAACGACACTAAGGAGGCACTTAAGACATCTCATGCACTTGATCTGGAGGAGGGAAAATGGTTAACTGAAGTCAAGGAACTCTTCTCACCTGAAAGGAGCCCTTAAAACAGGGTTTTGAAAGAGAGCACTCCCCTATGGCATCCTTAGGAGCGTTGACGCTCCCCCACAAGCTACTGGGGAGCGTTATAACAACAACCCACTTCTTTGAGAGAGCACTACCCATCCTTAGAGCGTTGGCGCTCCCCTTGAGCCTCCTAGGGAGCATTATAGTGCCCTGATGCCCCTTTTGAGGGAGCACTATCTAATTTGAGGCAGTGGTTGGCCCGTTGAGGAGAATAAGGGGAGGATCTCTCAAGATTAGAAGGCAGTTGCATTCGAATTCTTGGTTCCATCAGGAGACCCCTGATCTAAGGAGGGGATTCCTCAACTTATTCTAAAGATAACTCAAGAGGTTAAGCTCCTCTTAACCTATATAAGCAGGCTCTATGGTGGTGAAAAGGGGGAAGAATTGCTAGCATGAAACCTATGATCTCATAGGAAACACACAGCCAGTCAAAGGAGAGTGATCAGTGAAGCTGCTATCATCCAGGTTGTGGATCTTTCGAGCAAGGGTTAGACAAAGGGGATTTGATGAAGCTGTCGCATTCACATCTACGATTGTAAGTATTGTTGTCGTTATTCTCATTAATATGACACGCTTGGCATGTTTCTTTCTAGTTCGTGTCTGATCTTACATGAAATTATCATTGATAGATAGATCTGTTTTCAAGCTCATATCAATAGAGTAGGAAGCGGTCGTACTTTGTTTGTCTACATGACTCGTCGAGGAGCGAGAGTTTGGGGCTCAACTCGGAGCGTGCAGGGACAAACATCGATAAAGAGGTACTTATATTCTCTTTCCTTCTCATGTATTAGTTTGTATGGATTCGAAAGGAAGTCAGTGTCCACGTTAAGCACTTTCTGTCTTAGAGTTTAGGGTCTAGCTCTTTGAGGCAATCTACCTGTCCGCAGGGAGATTTTCCTACAACAGGTGGGGCATTGCCTTGGGGGTTTACATTATGAATTTATAGGTTTGGGATTTTGGCAACCATTTATAACAACGACAATGAGATATTTAAAAAAAAATGTAAATGAATATAAACCAAAATTTGGCAATAAACATTAATTGCGAAGAATAATAAATGGGCTTTATACTACCTACCTCGTAGAGCTTACTACCCACCGATAATTTCATAGCTCAATGCCAATTTCTTTAGATAATTTGAAATCCATGAACTTGTAGAAGTGCAATATCCAAAATAGTGGTTGAATTTTGGGCTTAGCAATGAGGAAAAAAGCATGCAGGATATGAATAATGAAGTACACTAGTGGGAAAATTTTATTTTAATTTTATAGCAAAGGAATTCTTCTTCATTCCTTTTGCATACAACTTTTTAATGAAATAAAAAATGCACACACATTTTAGTGAAGAAAAATATTAGTTCTCCTTGTTTGACTAAGGTTTTCATAAATTTTGATTATTGTGAGAAGTTTGTAATGTTCAAACATTGTTGTTCTCATTAATCTCCATGTGGCCAATGCATTTCACACTTCACACTTGAAACATTGTTGTTCTCATTAATTTTTTCGTTTGATTGTCGAATTATTTGTGTGAGTCGTATTTTAGTCTCGAAACCCTCCCATACCATCAATGCATGCATCTACTATAACCATGTCAAATTTCAGTGCATACAAGCACAAATTGAAAAAAATTCAACTTTGGCGCCATTCATAGGTCACTTTGCAAGGGGTCAAATTAAAGAATAATTTTCACTAATTACAACCTTGTAATGGTGCCATTATCACGAGTACACATAGGCCAACGATTTCATTTATAGGGCCTATGTGGTGGTTTTAGACCATGTGCATGGTTTGAGAGTCCTAAAAACATATTTTATGCCTTAAGACATTTATAGTTCCTCCTCATACCATGTCTATGACTTGCAGAAGCATACCCCTTACACCCTATACCCCTAAACCTTAAACCCCTTAACCATTAAACCATACCCTAAACCCTAATTAAAATCTACATCTTGTGTCTACTTCTTCTCTTCTTAACTTACTCTTTATTTGTTCATGTTTACGTATAATATATACATAAAAAATATACATTATTTTTCTTCTACATTTAACATATAAACATTTACAAAAACAATATGCAATATAAATACATATAATGAATAACTTACCAAGGGACGATATTCATGGCCGCTTTCAACGTGTCCATACTCACTACAATGTTTTTTAGATGTTTTTATTAAAAGTCTCCTTCTATTATAGCCCCTGCATTTTTTACAAGGGCAATAACATTTTCGATCGCTCAAAGCCTCAACTAATGTAGATCTCAAGTCTTGGCCTTGTCCTCGTGGAGGAATGTTATGTGACATTTTTCCTTACCAAACTTTCAGTGATGATCCTTATCTTAAAAAATCAACCTCTGTAGTTTAACTATTTGTAATGCAATTAACAAAATAATTTTTTTTTGTATTCTGACCTAAAAATATTCCTTATAACCTCTGCAAATTGTCACTAGTATAGCAACAATGTTGAACGTCTTTAATGTTTTTAACTTTTTTAATTATATATCACTTTTTCATTGGACATCCGACGACCGTTGACTAGAGAGGCATTGCTTAAAGGACAAAAATATCGAGTTAGTCAATAATTCGTAGATAGATCAATGACCTTGTCAAACGTCTAATATCTGATTGTAAGTAACCTAACACTGTCGAATATTCGACGAATGTCAGGGTTTTTTGAAAAAAATACAAAAAAAGCAAGTAAAATCCGACAATACAACTGATTTTATTGATATTGTTGGAGCATGGCGTCGGTTTTTCCGCCCATGTGTAGTAGTGCCTCATAATGCATTTGTTGTAGGCAAATGGTAACTTGAAATGTTTGTTAACCCTCTCACATTGACATTGGAGACTAGGACTACTATGGTGCTATGGAGATTATAGAATTGTTAGAGGTTGAGTGAAAGTAGGTCAAGGTCTTTTATGAGTTGGAAGATTGGAATTAGGGTGCACCCTCCTATTTGGTTGTCGTCCTTGATTGCAATGGAGAATAGAAATTTTTGTAATGGTGGTAATGCCTATGACATAACTTAATTTCGTTGGTTAATTCGAAGCGAGGATCGTCAGTTAGAGGGGTTGCAGATAGTCATTGCTTAAATGGAAGACAATGTCCATGGAAAAATGGAGGTAATGAAGTCTAAAATTTATGATATTGATATGATGCTAGACATTTAGATTGCCTAATATCTTAGCACAATATGTTTGTCTAGATCATTCTTGATTTCACCAGAAGTCCCAACACATTAGTGGCATCTCCAAGAGAAGCGACAATAGAGGAAGATAGTTCATCAGGTCACCAAGCCCATGGAAATTGATGAAGCCGAAGAAAAGAAGCAAACTTGAACCAATAGTAATTCTCCAATGAATATTTTCCACTGCTTTTATCTGGGTTTATGATTTGCTAGTTTAATTTTTTACTAGGGAAGTTTATTAGAATTTACAGTACTAGAGCCAATATCCTTTTTAGGAATATTGTAAAAGCATCATGGGCTTTAGACATACCTCTTGCATATTTTGATCTTTTTAAAATTCATAGTTCCATACTCAAAAAATTTGATTGTACTAACTCGTTGTGTGGTTCAGCCACAACTCCCATTTAATATAACATATACTCATTTAAGTTCAAAATAAAAATAAAAAATAATATTATTAATATTATTAATTTGTTTGTCTTGTTGTTGTTTAAAGTTATGATCATGATTAACACCATAAAGTAGTGGCATTATTTATTATGTTAACGCTCACAATTAATCCACTCAACCCATTAGAATATTTTCCCTAGCATTAATTTCCTTAAAATTGAATTAAAATCTATTAAGAATCTTAAGAGAAAATTTGAACCATAACCTTAGAGATATAAACAAAAGGAGAAACTTGGATCTTGGCACATAAAACACTTTATATAGTAGGATATATTATTTTTTCCAATGAAACCATTGCGGGGAAATCCAATAGATGCTTCATTACATTTGTGCATGGCATTCCTAATAAACCCATTGGCATATATTAGTGTGCCTAACCCAGTGATATTTGAACTAGGCACATGTTGGCACAAAACTAGTCAAATTCCCAATAACAATGGTGAAAAACTAGTTGAAGGGTAAAGAGGGAGAGAGGAGAGGATATTTTACAGTCATAGAAACTATTCGAAGATGGTACACACCCATAGTGAATCAACCATTATGTTAGTAGGATACCACTCCCTTGTGGTTGGTCATATAGGCATAAGAATAATGGTATGTTGGGGTTTATATGCAATCACAAACCTGCTGGAGAAATTTATATTTTCGGCACATTAGTTCAGTGGGAGTTAATTGACTAGTTCTATTTTAGACTTTCTAATTTTAGACCATCACTATTATGCATGCATTCCTAAGATAGGATGTCATTGCCTATATGAGTGAATATCACTCACTCATTGAAAATATCACAATATACATTGATTCTCATTCTTCATATTGTATCTCTCTTCCTTTTCTTCATAAGCTTTGTTTGTGTATGCTTTAGCTAGGTCTCCTGTGCAGGTTTCCATGAAACACTGACATGGTATCAGAGCCGAGCTACTTGGAGCAACCTAGACAAGCCAAAGAAGAGCAAAAGACGATTTAATTATTGAGTAAACTTAGTTTCTGCCATCGTTGCAGCCTATCCCTATCGAAAGGTGCGACAATTGGAATCGACGTAGACTATCCATTGCTAGGGTGCAACGGTCGCACTCACACTTAAGAAAAAAAAAATCAGAAATCATTGTAGCCTATACACAGCCAAGGTGTGACATCGTCGCATTATACTCTTCACCAGGGTGTGACGATTCAGTTTTTCACAATCGTCACACTTTATCCTTCTCTACGATGCGAAGATTCACCATAGTCGCATTGTATCCTTCTTTAGGGTGCGACGATTCAATCTGCCCTCTAGAAAATTGGTTTTCTGCAGTAAAATATCCATATCTCAAAATCCACGATCTAGGTTGGGCCAAAATTTTGACCAGAGACGTATAGCATAGGGATTCTCATGCTCACCAAAAATATCCAAAACCCACATCATATTTTAAGAGATATAGTTGTTTTATCATATCTATAGTTGCCATAGAACCGTCTGTCATATATCGAAATCCATGATCTAGGTTTTCAGGATCTTTTCAGAATCAATAGCAGGGATGGAGATGATGCAACTTCTTCAATCAATTCTAGTGATAATAATCACACCATACAACTATTTTGAATGGAAGTCGAAGGATGCATTCCAACTCAAAAGAAAAGGAATATATAATTTGACGATGGCGACAGAAACATAACCTACATTAGCGCTTGAGAAGACCGGATGGGCGAATCGTAAGGATGAGGCCACATGACTACTTCTTGAGTTAATATCCACTGATTTATGGTTTCATGTTGCCGCATGCAAGACTCCAAATGAGATCTGGACCACCTTGGAAGGACTCTTTGGAAAATAGGATGATATGCGAGCTCATATGCTTGAGGTAGAGTTGAATAATTTAGACCCTAAAAGTTTTGATAATATACATGATTTCTTTACTAAATTTAAATCTTTGATATCGAGCTTGGGTGAATGTAGCATTGACAAGTCTATAGAAGGGAAACAACTTATTCTAACAATCTTGGCCAAGCTAGGACCAAAATACGTTGTATGTGTCTTCAATTTCCATTCTGGTAGTTGTCTTTTGGGAGCAAATTGGAAAATGCCTACGATGGCTTAGTTCATTGAGTCTCTCACATAAGAGAAAACAAAACTCATATAGATGGGCCTCATGAAAGATCCCAAAGAACATGCACTCACCATGCATGAAGGAAAAGGATCAAGGAGAAACAAAACGAGAAGGAGGGATATTCCAAACCCTTTAACGATTCTTCAAGTTCCAAAGACTCTTTAGATTCCAAGAAGAAGAAGAAGGGAAAGCAATGCACTTACTTCAACAAACCAAACCATGAAGAATCCACGTGCATGAAGAAACAAATCGATGTTATGGCACGTGCACTTCAACAGAACAACCTTGGAAACTTCATTCCAAAGGGAGTCAAGAAGCAGAAGGAAGAAGATCATGCTCTTAAGAAAGGTAATCATCATTCTCTTGTTGCAATTAATTCCTCATCTGATTCATGGATTATAGAGTATGGTGCATCCCATCATATGGCAACAAAAGATGAAATTTTCTCTTCATTGAGTCCATGCTCAAGACCCCCTATTCTCATGGGGGATGCTACTCTAATAACAGTTGTAGGAGAGGGAAGAGTGGAACTCCCTAATGGAAGTTTTGAGAATGTTTTACATGTTCCAAAGCTTTCTATGAATATGCTTTCAGTTTATCAGATCACTCAAAAAGGTAAAAAGGTTGAATTTACATCAGATTCAGTTTCAGTAATTGGCATGCATGACAATTCCATCATTGCAATTGGTGAGGAGGATCACAATTCAAGGTTGTATAAATCAAAAGATTTATGATGATGACTCCTCTTTTCTACTTGCACGTAAGGAGAGTACCATGCATGCACCTCCAGTGCAACATGCATATACTCTTCTGCTTCCATCAGTTTCAAGCATCAAAGATGATTCCATACACTCAGATTATGTACATGGAAATAAGCAGGTAGTACAACCAGATAAGAAGCCGACGTTGAAGCTTCAACAGATGCCCAAGAAGGCACAGTTCACACTTCAGGCAACATGTATCCTTGCAGGGAACCCATTGGATTCGAGGAGGACTCGATCTCAGTATGAGGATCCTTCTCATGTACTTTCATCTTCTGAACCAGCGATGCCCATGCATTGTTATATGGTTCAATCTTCTGATCCACATACCTAAAGTGAGGCTGTTGGCAATCCACTATGGGAAGCAACCATGCAAAAGGAGCATGACTCACTCCTAAAGAATCAGACTTGGCATCTAGTTCCACTTCCACCAGAAAGGAATATTTTCAGGTGCAATTGGGTCCACATGATCAAGAGGTACAAGGCTAGACATGTTTCCAAAGGACTTCATCAGATTCATAAATATGTCTACATCTTCACGAAGAATTTCAGTGAGCAGAATTTTCAGACTCTGCGGGATCGTCTTGGAGTGAAGAACACAGTTGCCTAACATTTGCCTTTTCTTCTTTTGATGCATTGTCTTTTGAGGGGGGGGGGGGAGTTTGTTCCCACGTGGTTTTCCCTCTTTCCTCATTTTTATTCAATGTTCATTAGTTGCATTGTACATGAGTAACTAATATGGCTTGGTAGCCAGAACTCATTTTTTACTCCATAATGATGTTCAGGGGGGGTGTTGGAGAAATTTCTATTTTCGACACACTAGTTTAGTGGGAGTTAACTGACTAGTTCTATTTTAGACTTTCTAATTTTAGACCATCACTATTATGCATGCATTCCTAAGATAGGATGGCATTGCCTATATGAGTGAATATCACTCACTCATTGAACATATCATAATATACATTGATTCTCATTCTTCATATTATATCTCTCTTCATTTTCTTGATAAGTTTTGTTTGTGTATGCTTTAGCTAGATCTCCTGTGCAGGTTTCCATGAAACACTGACAAAACCAACCCTCACAACCAATACGAAATAATACAAAATAACACATGGGAGGAGATGATATTTTATAGTCATAGAAACAATTCCAAGACACCAAGAAATAAGTTTATTGACTCCTTTATTGAGTTTACAATTAGGTAAGTAGTCATAGTGAATTTGTCATATGTTATATATATACATTTTGGAGTATATAGAGATATTTGATTATGTAAATTACATATCATATTTTAGTCAATTGAATTATTAAAATGTATAATTTTTTCCCAATGTGTAACTTAATTGCAAATTATGAAAATGTTAAGTTTGCATATTATAGATTGAAAACACTATTTTATAAGGATATAACGAGATGAACAATGAAGTTGGTTGCAAAAATGATGCAAGGAAGAATAATATGGTCAAGAGTAGAGTCAACCACGGAGCCAACCTTCCATCCATAGCAAAGAAGACCAAAATTAGTTAAGTAGGTCAAGTCCATGATTTAAACCTTGTCATTACGTGATAAATTTGATATGAATCTTATAGAAATTTCAAGCATAAGCAAAGTTTTACCATGACCTCAGATCTATGCTTGGTGAAACAACACTTGAAGGAGTTTTGCTCAAATTCTAAATTGACCCTAATTGTCAAAAATTCGATTAGGGTTCCAAATTGATGGAAACACCGACTTTCTATATCGCCAAATTCTAATAAATAGATGAAAGTTTGTTATAAGATTAGACGACTCCCCATTACACTAATGTATCTAACTAGCTTAATTTCTTGCTTTATTTTCTTGAAAATTGACATACAAAATATATACTTTATTATAATTTAATAAAACTTCACTATCCCATTTACCTAAATTATAAAAGTACCTAACTTCTCTCTACAATAAAAATGTATAGAATAAATATATCATGAGATATATAAAATTAACTCCATATTTAGAGGGATCAAATCTCTTGAAATGCAAATCTTTCTCAAGTTTAGCACTCTAAAAAATGTTGCACCTCAAAGGATTTGATCCCTCTAAGCTCTTGATAATAATAATAATAATAATAATAATAATACTCTAATTTTAAGGTTATGGCAAAGCCAACCACCAAATTGGTGTATGAGACCCCCTTGCTTGTGGGACAAAGGACCCCCTCCACGCAGTGATTTGACTGTTAAAGCCTACGAAAGTCTACATACCCTACCCCCTTTAAGTTTGATTTGAACCTGTAACATAAATTGAAGTTAAAGATAGATCTATGTTGATTTATTATATTATAATGATATTTTAATTTTTTTTATTATTATAGCCAACTATTTTTTTAATATTTTAGTATATCACTTTATTTTTCATTCAATTTTGTTTATTAATGTGATGCATCTAATTACTATAATACAATAAATTAGATATACCATATCAAGTTCATTAAGTACAAACTTTCCTAACATAATTTGGATTGTTTTTTAATTTAATAAAACAAGTTATATTTTAATTTTTAAAAGTTAATTTTTTTTCCTCAGAAAAAAGTGTAATTTTATTTCTTATAAGAGACGAGATTACATTTTGTAGGTGCTTCTGAAGCATAACACACCAACAATGTGTGCAATGACCGAGAATATAGAAAGACCACACACTATCACAAAAAATGGTCATTGAGAGTAACTGGCTTTTGTGAGCCCACACTGACTTGCCTACCATTGTATCTAAAAATATCTCACCCGGTACAAGGTGGAAAACTACTATAAAAAAAAAAATCATTTGTATATACAGAGCTAGATAAAGTTTTTTCAGATCAAGTGTGATTTCTAGACACACTCAGAAGGTGCCCAAAAGATTGTTCATTATGTCCTTTCACTGAGTTGTTGTTGAAAGGTCGAAGATGTAAGTGTTGTACAAAAAAGAGAAAATCATCCATGCAGAGGCCAAAAAATTGAGTGCAAAACAGTGTTGATCAGTCTTGTTGTAAGTGGTTTGAGTCTTCAATCATGTAGATGGCCTTGTCCTTCTATGAACAGGCGATGATAAAAAGCATTTGTGTCTTCCCCTTTTTTCTTGTTATGTGCCATTGTGATGCAGGAGCATCTCTCCATGTCAGCCAGCCAGCCACGTCAGTGCGTGCATTCAAAGCCGAAGAGAGGCGCAACCCTCGTCTTGAATTTTGAATTTGAATGTAATTAAATGTTTAGGCTGTTGAGCCATGAGGTCATGCCTTTGTACAGGCATAGAGTAGATAGGCCTTTAATGCTTTGAAGGCTGAGATCTAGATCCGATTTGCGGACTAGACAACCCATTCAATGCAATTGAATAGGGTAGGTAGATTGGAGGGAAGAGATCGAAGAGCCCCTCATGTAAAAGATCAATTTCAATCTCATTTTGTAATAGTGAGAGTATGCACAAGAGAGAGTGGAGAAGGAGCCGAGACTTTGTTGAAGTTTGTGCTCGGAACACCTTGTAAAAAGAGGCATTTTTATTAATACAAACCAGAGCAGTTTTTCCTACATATTGTCTGTGTTGTGTGAATGTATTTGTGTGTTCAATGTATGTTGTAGATGTATGCTAGGTGTGAATTTGCAGGGAGTTGTTTCGATTTTCAGGCTTGAGAGGTTCTTTGTGGTTTCATGCCAGGAGGGCATGACAGAGTACTACGGTCTCTCAATACCAGTGCACATAAGCACTTCTGAACTCTGTGGATTCAGACAAAGACGTGCTAGGTGGGCACAGAAGCTAAAATCATCAACTCGAGGAAAGTCTGTGAGGTTGTTGAACACCTCAGGAGGCAAGGCTGTGGAGGAACACAGTTGCAAACAGAATCTCTGAGGTGTTCTGTAAAGCTCTACCAGGTGGGCATTGAGCCAGTGCAAGGAGTGCATAGAGGAAGAACTCTGCTATGAGTTCAACTGAAGTCAGAATCACTAAGGATTCTGAGAGATCTGCCAGGAGGGCATTGAGTAGGTGCATAGGGTGCACAGAAGAGGACAAAATTGTTGGATGTTCTGTAAGAAGATACTCTGCCAGGTGGGCATTTAGTAGATGTGCAGACAGGCACAGGAGGAGAACTCTTTGAGTTCTGTAGTTGAAGGAAGAATCCACTGAGGGATCTTCACAGGGTTTCTGAACACCCTGAGCACTCAGGAAGAGGTTTCTTGAGTAAAGGATAGCTAGGAGGGCATCCAATTTCTCCATCTAAAGGAGAAGGGAAAAAGGATAAAATCCCTTAGAGGCCTGAGTATCTGTAAGCTTAGAAGAGATAGCATTGTGTGCGTGAAGACTCTACAAGGAGTGCAGAAGTCACAGAATCCTTCAAGGATTTGGGAGCAAAGCAGAAGGAGGAACAACGTTCTTGTACACGCAGGCGAGACTCAATGTTATAGAGTTCGCAAGAGGAGGATGAACGAAGGTCGAGGCCTTTGAGAATTTGAAATTCTTCCAAGTCTGGGAAGAAAGCGCCAAAGCTCAGGAGGAGCAACAGCTTCCGTCGGATCAGCTGAAAAGATCTGGACCGTTGAAGGTTTCCACATCCAGGAGGCAGTACAGGAAGAGCGCATAGGAGAGATGATATGAATCCATCAGATCTCGAGCGAACAACCGTCAGTCGTTAGATCTGACAGAAGATGCATGAGATTTAAACTTCACACGAAGAGCAGCAGAAGCGAAAGTCTCGAGAAGGAGTTCGTATCGGGACATCGACGTTCGAGAGTTCAGGGGTCCGGAGGACGAGAGTCCGGGCACTCGGCCTTAGAAATCACGAAAAGGCGAGATTAGATCTGAGCCGTCCATCTGCGGGAGGACGCATGTCGTGGAATCACCCATTTTAGAAATCATGAAAAGGCGAGATTAGATCTGAGCCATTGGATCCAGGTCAAGGGAGGACCGTTGGATCAGGGACCCCATTGCATATCGTGCATTTGGGGGTTCAGAGGTTGAGAGAGGTCACTTTCAACTGCAGAAGTCGCAAAGTGCCGAGAGCTGAGGCACGGAGGAAACACGTGGCAGAACCATAAGGTGGGGCCCACGTGACTGACAGGTGGACGGGCATTGCCTGGAGAAGGGATTCAACACTCCATTGACTTCTCGCATCTCGGGGATTCGCGAGATAAGAGCACGAGAGTTCAACCCTTCAACTCGCGAAGTGGCGAGTTGCGAGAGGCATTGGCATTTAAGTCTATCCAGTGGTCACACACAGAGGGTGTTGATAGAGAAGGAGCCATAACCATTTCGCGATCTCAGGTATCGCGGATTTGAGAAGGAAGAGTCAGGAGTCACGACTCACAAACTCGCGAGATTGCGAGATTGCGACAAAAGACTTCTGGATTTAGGTCTTTCTCATAGCGTTGTGGCTGCTTGGGGAGAAAGGAGCTCACGCCTAGTGTTGTTCACACAGGGGAGATTTTCGAAGGACCTGTGGGTCGATTTGAAAAGAGATTCCAGCAGGGAATCCGAAAGAGCGATCCGGCTCAAAGGGGTTAAAGAACGATCATGTGAGAAGATCTCGGTCTGAGGGCCGATAGGTCTACATCAGAGTGGTATCAGAGCCAGAACTCTGTCTGTAGATTTCAGGCAGAGAAGCATAAGGCAAAAGAAGATAGAGTGCTGGAGACTCTGTGGTGATTGCTTGCAGGTGAGCAACAGGTTTGCCAGGAGAGCAGACAGGGACAACAAGATGGCTACTGAAGGCCGAAGATATGCTGGAAAGAACCTAGAGATGATGAGCGAAGATGAATGGGATGAAGAACTCGCTAAGATGAACACGAGGATGGATGAACTTGCATTGGAAATGTAGCAGAATACCAGGTCGATATGGGTATATTAATGGCCCATGAAGAAAAAGATAAAATGGCCAATCAAGGAGTTGATGGATAGAAGACAATGTAGGCTGTTAAGAGGGTGGTTGAGGCATGCTGAAAACCTCAATGGACCAGAGAAGATGGTTCAGATATGTGAGCAAGAGACTGGGAGAAATCTCAATGATGTTGAAGATGAATTGGGATCAGTTGAAGATCTCAAGGACTGCCAGGAGGGCAGTGAAGAAAACCCAATTTTCCAGGTGGGCAAAGAGTTGAGATCAGTTGAGGATCTCACAGACTGTCATGAGGACAGCCAGGGAATTTCACATTTCCAGGAGGGCAATGGATCGAGATCGATGTGGGATCTCATGGACTCAGAGGTAAGTTCAATTCGGCCTGGGGTGTTGATGAA
The DNA here is from genome assembly GCA_009831015.1 of Picea engelmannii. Taxonomy (NCBI): domain Eukaryota; kingdom Viridiplantae; phylum Streptophyta; class Pinopsida; order Pinales; family Pinaceae; genus Picea; species Picea engelmannii. Next base: position 473,892 of record ML781353.1, on the reverse strand, counting down.
GATGGGATCAGTTGATCTCATAGTCTGCCAGGAGGGCAGCGAAGAAATCCCAATTTGCCAGGTGGGCAGGGATAAGCAGATGAGACTATCTGAGGGTCTCATAAACTCAGAGGTGAGTTTGGATTAGCAGATGCAGCTGACAGAGGAGGAAGATCTGAGGAATCTTATGATGATTGGGGGAATTCAAATATTCCTACCATTTGCCCAAGAGGAGGTAGAAATCTGTGTTGCAGATGCAGCAACAGTAGAAGTAGGACAACTAGCTAAGACTGTCAGGAAGGAAGCATTGGAGCAGACTTTGGAAGCTTCCCAAGAAGCAGAAGAAGAGAATGAGCATTCCGAGGAATGGCTCAATATTTTCAGCCAGGAAACTGAAAAGACTGCAACCTTTAAGATTGCAGACAAAGAAGAAGAATAAGCATACAACATTAGTTTGGTTGATCTGTATGAACAGATTGAAGCCCTAGAGAGAAGGGTGATAGTGCAGGGCATGCACATCCAACAGGTCAAGTTGGAAGCAGATGAAGAAGGCATGGGAGATCACAGTGATCTACCCAATTGTAGAAATTTTTGCAGCTAGAGAGACTGCATGAACAGGTCCAGCCACTGGAGCAGCTGGACGAAGTGATCGAGGAGATCAGGGAGCTGATGTTAGGGTCAGTAGGAACTGTTAGCAAGGAGAAGTTGAGCAGAAGAAAAGAAGCAACATTAGCAGCAGCAGCATCAGGGAGATGGAGCAGATGAACAACTCCAGAAATTTGTTTGGGATCCAGGAGGATTTCCACAGCTAAGAGTGGAAGCTCATGAGCATGAGCTCATGAATTTTGCAGCTAAGGAGTATGATGCATAAGCATCTCTCCACGTCAGCCAGCCAGCCAGCCAGCCACGTTAGCGCGTGCATTCAAAGCCGAAGAGAGGTGCAGCCCTCTTCTTCAATTTTGAATTTGAATGTAATTAAATGTTTAGGCTGTTGAGCCGTGAGGTCGTGCCTTTGTACAGGCGTAGAGTAGATAGGCCTTTAATGCTTTGAAGGCTGAGATCTAGATCCGATTTGTGGACTAGACAGCCCATTCAATGCAATTGAATAGGGTAGGTAGATTGGAGGGAAGAGCTCGAAGAGCCTCTCATGTAAAAGATCAATTTTGATCTCATTTTGTAATAGTGAGAGTATGCACAAGAGATAGTGGAGAAGGAGCCGAGACTCTGTTGAAGTTCGTGCTCGGAACACCTTGTAAAAAGAGGCAATTTTATTAATACAAACCAGAGCAGTTTTTCCTGCATATTGTCTGTGTTGTGTGAATCTCTTTGTGTGTTCAATGTATGTTGCAGATGTATGCTAGGTGTGCATTTGCAGGGAGTTGTTTCGATTTTCAGGCTTGAGAGGTTCTTTGTGGTTTCATGCCAGGAGGGCATGACAGAGTACTGCAGTCTCTGAATACCAGTGCACAGAAGCACTTTTGAACTCTGCGGATTCAGACAAAGACGTGCCAGGTGGGCACAGAAGCTGAAATCATCAACTCGGGGAAAGTCTGTGAGGTTGTTGAACACCTCAGGAGGCAAGGCTGTGGAGGAACACAGTTGTAGACAGAATCTTTGAGGAGTTATGTAAAGCTCTTCCAGGTGGGCATTGAGCCAGTGCAAGGAGTGGACAGAGGAAGAACTCTGCTATGAGTTCAACTGAAGTCAGAATCACTAAGGATTCTGAGAGCTCTTCCAGGAGGGCATTGAGCAAGTGCATAGGGTGCACAGAAGAGGACAGAACTGCTAGATTTTCTATAAGAAGATACTCTGCCAGGTGGGCATTTAGTAGATGTGCAAACAAGCACAGGAGGAGAACTCTTTGAGTTATGTAGTTGAAGGAAGAATCCACTGAGGGATCTTCACAGGGTTGTTGAACACCCTGAGCACTCAGGAAGAGGTTGCTTGAGTAAAGGATAGCCAAGAGGGCTTCCAATTTCTCCATCTGAAGGAGAAGGGAAAAAGGATAAAATCCCTTAGAGGCCTGAGTATCTGCAAGCTCAGAAGAGATAACACTGTGTGCGTGAAGACTCTGCAAGGAGTGCATAAGTCATAGAATCCTTCAAGGATTCGGGAGCAAAGCAGAAGGAGGAACAACGTTCTTGTACACGTAGGCGAGACTCAATGTTATAGAGTTCGCAAGAGGAGGATGAACGAAGGTCGAGGCCTTTGAGAATTTGAAATTCTTCCAAGTCTGGGAAGAAAGCACCAAAGCTGGGGAGGAGCAACAGATGTCGTCGGATCAGCTGAAAAGATCTGGACCATTGAAGGTTTCCAAGTCCAAGAGGCAGTACAGGAAGAGCGCACAGGAGAGATGATCTGAAGTCGTCAGATCTTGAGTGAACAACCATCAGTCGTTAGATCTGACAGAATATGCACGAAGTTTAAATCTCACGCGAAGAGCAGCAGAAGCGAAAGTCCCGAGAAGGAGTTCGTATCGGGACATCGACGTTCGGGAGTTCGGGGGTCCGGAGGACGAGAGTCCGGGCACTCGGCCTCATAAATCGTGAAAAGGCGAGATTAGATCTGAGTCGTCCATCTGCGGGAGGACGCGTGTCGTGGAATCACCCATTTCGGAGATTCGGGCACTGGGACTCACAGAGGTGAGCATCAAGATTCACGAGGTCACGAAAGGTGAAGTCCCGAAATAGCGAAAGAATCATAGTCGTCTGTTAGAAGGAGGACACGTGTTGCGAGATCACCCATATCGGGGATTTATACATCAGAAGCCAGAGAAGGAAGTCCTTCGACTTCGCGAGTGGCGAAGTCGCGAGAGAATCAAGACCGTCCATCTGAGGAGGACAGGTGGCAGAGATCTAGGGATCTCGCGAACTCGGAGGTTCGCAAGGTGAGAGCCCAAGAGTTGGGTGCTCCAAGTCGCAAAGTTGCGAAATCACGAGGAGCAAAGGCAACCGTTGGATCCAGGTCAAGGGAGGACCGTTGGATCAGGGACCCCATCGCATATCATGCATTCGAGGGTTCGGAGGTTGAGAGAGGTCACTTTCGACTGCAGAAGCCGCGAAGTGCCGAGAGCCGAGGCATGGAGGAAACACATGGCAGAACCATAAGGTGGGGCCCGCGTGACTGACAGGTGGACACGCATCGCCTGGAGAAGGGAGTCAACACTCCGTTGACTTCTCGCATCTCAGGGATTAGCGAGATAAGAGCATGAGAGTTCAACCCTTCAACTCGCGATGTGGCAAGTTGCGAGAGGCGCTGACATTTAAGTCTAGCAGGTGGTCACACACAGAGGGTGCTGACAGAGAAGGATCCATAACTATTTCGCGATCTCAGGTATTGCGGATTTGAGAAAGAAGAGTCGAGAGTCACAACTCACGAACTCGCGAGATTGCGACAAAAGACTTCTGGATTTAGGTCTTGGTCATAGCGTTGTGGTCGCTTGGGGAGAAAGGAGCTCACGCCTAGTGTTGTTCGCACAGGGGAGCTTCTTGAAGGACCCGTGGGTCGATTTGAAAAGAGATTCCAGCAGGGAATCCAAAAGAGCGATACGGCTCAAAGGGGTTAAAGAACGATCTTGTGAGCGGATCTCGGTCCGAGGGTCGATAGGTCTGTGTCACATTGGCCAAGAGAGAGCAACAATCCATCTTTGGACAATGAATCTGCTACCATGTCCATGTCCCTGTATACATGAGAGATAACCAAAGTATCAAAAGTGTCCATCAAACAAAAAATTTCCTCTAGAATAGAACAAATAAATATATTGTGACAAGATTGGTGCTTTCTTGCCCAATTAATGGCATTCATAGAGTCCCCAAAAATATGTATTTGATGGATTCCTTTTTCTCTGGCAAATAGAAGTAGAAGCTTCAACGCCAATAGTTCATCATAGTTGTTTGTCCCTCTGACCAACCCCATTTTTAAATGAAAGCAATGGTTTTATGATAAATGTAGAACAACTCCTCCTCCACATTTTGAGTTCTCAGAGGCTCCATCGAAATACACCCAGGGTTTTGTAAAGTCTGTATCCTCTTGTTGTCTTACCCACAAGGCTGGAGCGTCTTTAGTCTGGGGAAAGTGTGACAGGATTGATAGGATTTGTGCTGCGATCACTTCTGGTATGGAGGCTTTTTCTTTAAATATCTTTGCATTCCTTGCTAGCCAGATTCCCCAATTGATTAAAAGAGGAAGTGCTTTTATCTCCTTATTTCTTGCGTCATGGGACCAGTTTTTCCAAGCCAACTCCAAAGTGTCTCCATTCCATATGCAGCTCTACCTGAGGCTTGAGGAAGCTTCTGTCCAAAATTTCATGGAGAAAGGATAGGAGATGAGTATATAAAAAGTGGATTCATTTGCATTTTTACAAAGTGCGCATCTACCTGGTCCTTCTATCTAACGCCTGTCCAGATTATCCCATGTTGGGATTCGATTGTTTAATGCTACCCACATATAGATTTTGGCTTTTTGGGGACATTTCAGCTTCCAAAGGCCCTTCCACCATCATGTGGGATTTTGTTGAATTGGGTCTATATTCAGGGCTATGTATCCAGATTTTGGAGTATAGGAGCCTAAGGGATCCCTTTTCCAGACTAATTCATCTTCCCTATCTGTGAGTCTTATACATCCTCTTCTGAGCGCTAATATATAATGACTCAGCAAGTTTGCATAAATCCCGTTTAATTCTAGTGATAAAACACTTCTCCATCCTTGATTCCATAAATTAGTTGAGTGGGGATCAACTAGTTGAGATAGGAAGAAGATACCCTGCATGTGTAGCTGATCTATTAGTTCTTCCAGAAGAATGTGTGAATTCCCACAACCGGGCCAAGGATCAGCTCCAATACGAAGATGATTTCCTTTACCAAACCTCCAAGCAAGACTGTCCCCAACCACTAAGAACGAGAAAATCATCGCTTTCCAAATAATCAAGCAATGAGATGCATATTTATTTGGAGTTATGATCCAATATTCTATTGTATCTGGGGAGATGTATTTTTGTGTGACAACCTGTGTCCACAGAATGGAAACTAAAATGAGATGCCAACATACCTTTGTCTCAAGGGCCTTGGAAAAGAAGAAAATATTTTTGAGCCCCCATCCTCCCAAGGCTTTTGGCAACGCAATACTTTTCCAGTTTGCCCAAGGTTGGGTATACTTATCCCCAGACCCAGACCAAATAAACCGAGAACAAGTCCTTCTAATTTTTTCTAACACTCATTTTGGAATCCACGCCAGTGACATCCAATAAAATGGTATAGCTTCCAGAACATATTTGGTCAGTGTGAGTCTGCCCGCTCTAGATAACCACCTAAAACTCCATCCATTCAACCTTTTCTCCAGTTTTGTTAACAACCATTTCCAGTCTTCTTTCCTGTATTTGTTCGGCTTCAACTGAAACCCCAAGTATTTTAGACCTTCTAAAATGTCTTGAAATGAGAAGGAAATAGCCTTTGGTAGACGACCACTTCCTCTCTTTCCATTTTAGAGGTAGTGATGGTAGATTTTTGGGAGTTTATTAGCATCCATGTAGCCAGTCGAAATAGATTTAAAATGTCAGCTAAAATTTATGCATCTCCTACCCACCTATTACAGAAAATGAGGACATCGTCCATGAACAACAGATGAGTGATCCTCATCCTAGGTGCAACTTGAATTCCTTGGAAATTCCCTGCCCTAGCTTCCGTGTCTATAGCCTTAATCGGTCGTTCGGTCACCAGAAGAAAAAGAGTGGGGACAAGGGGCATCCTTGACGCAAACCCCTTTCTAAAATGAAAAAAGGAGAAGCTGCCCCATTGATAAGGATTGCAAATGAGACCGAAGATATGCATGCCATGACCCATTTTATGAAGGGGACTTCAAATCCAAGATAAGTAAGAAGAAGTTGAATATAAGCCCAACTCACTCTATCATAATCTTTTGCTAGATCAATCCTTAGGACTTCCCCCTTTGTTCTTGCGGTCTTTAGGCTGTGTAGTCCCTCTTGTGCTACCCCTATTGTCGCATGTATCTAAAACCCTTCTAAAAACCCGAACTATTCTTTGGATGTGGCCTCCGATAAAAAAAGGCTTTAGCCGACGAGCTATGGTTTTGGCAATAATTTTGTAAATACAATTGCACAAAGAGATTGGCTTGAAATCATCAAAAGACTAAGGATCATTTACCTTAGGAATGAGAGCTAAAAAAGTTGAATTGAAGGGATTGTGAATTCTGCCATTGGTACGAGATTCCTCAATGACTTTTAATAGATCTGCTCCGATTAGATCAAAGAAACCCCTGAAGAATTCTATTGTTCATCCATCTGGACCAGGGATTTTATCCTTCTGGAAACCAAGTAGTGTTTCTTTAACCTCCGCTTCAGTGACTTAAACAAATAAATCTTGGTTCCCTTGTTCATTCACGAAGATTGGGAGGTATAGTGCCACCTTTATAATCTCTGCAATGTTGACTCTTCTGTCCACTTTGAATAAAGTCTGAAAATGGATTTTACCCAGGTTAGCAAGGCCTTCAAAGGAAGTGATAGATCTTCCCTCTCGATCCTTTAAGCTCGAAATAGTGTTTTCTGCTCTCCTCCCCTTAGCATGGGCTAGAAAAAAAATTGTATTCTCATCTCTATTCTCAAGAAAGATAGCTCTGCTTTTTAGTCTCCATGTTTCTTCTTGATCCACCAGCAGAAGTCTACGCCTGGCTTTAAGCCTTTTCAAATTGTCTCAAGTCGAAGTTGTGATGAACCCTGAATCTGAATCTTCTTGTAACAACCTTAACTGTTGATCTATACTTTGGAGTTCATGTTCCTCTACTTTCTGTTTTGTTTTTTCCCAATGAATAACCAACTTTTTTATTCTTTTGAGGTTTGCCGCAAATTGTATACTCACCGGATTACCCTCTGAGTCCCTTATGTCGATCCAATTGGACTTGACCAACTGTTGAAAACTCTCATCTTTCAACCAAGAGGAGTTGAATTTAAAAGGGGTTTCATGCTTTTGAGGTCCTCCTTCCATTTCAAACCAAACTGGGGAATGGTCTGATTTGCCTCCACTTCCAATCCATTGATGAAATCGGAATGGAAGCATCGCTAAAGGTTCATAAATTAGGAAACGATCCAACCTTTTTGCTATACGAGCCTCCCCTACCCTCATATTCCTCCAGGTAGGTAATAGCTTTATTGGAGCTATATCAATGAGGCCATTGGAAGACAATAGGTGACTGAAGAAACCTGCTTGGTTGTCTGGGTGGGTTGAGGGTCCCCAACTTTCAGCTTCCCCTAGAGAGAAATTTAGATCTCCCCCTAAGATTAGAAGATCGTTTTTTAAGAGATATTTACCAAGCAGATTTTCCCAAAAGGATATTCGGTTTGCATGAGGGCCATAAACATTGATTATTCTGATCACCTTTCCAATACCTTCCACCAAAAAATCACCCCCTAGACCGGAGTCAAATGCCTAAGAGTTTAAGAGTTTGATACATCTAGCTCTCCATCCGATGACTAAGCCTCCCGACCTGCCTCTGGCATCTAGACCCAAAAAAACCCAGCATGAGAAGAGGGCAGTTAGAATCTTGGTAGCCACGGCTTCGTCTGCTAGATTTTCTTGAAAAAGAACTACATCTGGCTGGTGTAAAAATACCAACCGCTTTAGTGCGGATTTTTTTTGGGGACTCGCCAAACCCCTGCAATTGAAAGTGAGAAGTTTCATGGGGGAACCCCTACTGGGGCTTTCGCTGCTCTAAGCACCCCTACAATTGAATTTTGTCGCCCTGAAGCAATGTCGACCAGTGCTCAGGATTGTGCCTTGGAGAGATGTGAGTTTCTACCTCGTCCCTTTTTTGTTTTCACAATCTCCAGATTTGGGCCCATACCTCTGTAGTCTACATTGGGAATGGAAACTATTCTGTTACGGAGTTGGAAACGAATGGTTGAGTCCTCATACTCCTCAGAAGAAGAATATGTGGATGACCGAGAGATTGGGGATCTAGGCAAAGAGTCCATACAGAGAGAAGAGTTGGCCAAGGATAGAAAGGATAATTGTGGTGGCTTGGAAAGAGGAATTAAAGTCGAAGTGTTTGGAAAGGGTAGATTCTGAACGGAGTGACAACAATCCACCAATGATAAATTAAAAGCTTTAAAAAAACCATTTACCGGTTGGGAGATAGAAAGGTGCATACCTAAAAGGTTGTCGATCAAAAACTGTGGAACGACCTTCGAGCATACTTTTGAAATCGCCGCATCTCTCACAATTGGGACTATTGTCGTTGATCGCCCTCTTGTAGTGCTGATACATCAGCCTCTAATATCCGAGACACATTTGGGGCACAAGGTGGAGTACCCACCGAAGCCGACCCCGAAGAGGGAGAGGTAACACCCAAATTCTCTAGAAGCCCCCGATCAGATCTGATCTCCGAAGTAGACCGATTTTTCCTACGCCCCCTCATAGAGGATTTGCAATCCTTAACAATGTGCCCATACTCATGGAACCTCCTACATCGGAATGTCACCCCTTCATAATCTAGGATTTGAACCCCAATCCTTCCCAAGTCTGTCAAGTTAAGGAATTCCCTAAGCCCTTCTCTGATGTTTAGAAGGGGCAGAATCCTTGCCACCGACATCTCCCCGGATTCTAAGAATCCCATATCTATAGCTAAAAATTCCCCCAGGAAATTCATAATTGCTTGAAAGCATTTTTCATTCCAAAGGTGTGGGGGAAGGCCCGACAACCGTACCCATATTGGGATGGAGTCCAACATTTCACTTGCAGTGTCGAAAGTAGAGTTCCATAACTTCATTAGGATCAGTGAAGAGTCGATGAACCAATTTTTTTAATGAACGACCATAGTCTGTGATTGTTTTGAGAAAATAAGCATGAACCAACCTATGGACGAGCGACTTATTTTGGGAGGAGGGTTGTAAGATGCATCCCAATTTGTCACGGCCCAGGCCTTAAGAGTCTTCTCACTGAATTGGAGGCCATATGCTTTCCCTACTAAAGTTGTATTTGCCATCTCGACCACCTTGGAGAGAGTTAGATCATCACCGAGGATGAAATTAGGGTTTGCCTTGGAGGATCCAACGCACTTATTTCGTTTCCTTTGCCTTGACTCTGCAGCTCCCGTAAGACCTTGGTTTTGATTTAACCGTGTGTTGTTTCCAGGCTCCCCACCAAAAACTGAGACCCACTCACTGGAATTTGAGGGCCATAAGTTTGCGACAATAAACGCCTCCACATACTCCTTAGGCTGATCTGAGAATTAAGCTTGATCCGTGTAAGAGTAGAACAAGTCTGGTGTCAAACCTTGTTCCAACGAAACCCAATTTTCAAACCCTAGAGTTGAGTCTGCTAGACCTTCACTTGGAAATACCGTCGAGAAAAACCCCTTTCTCCCTCGGATATGTTGAAGGGCACACAATCACTGATGGATCCGGGAACGACCAAGAGAGGTTAGCTGTGGCCGAAGAAGGAGAGAAACCACACTAAATGGGGGAAAAGGAGCCTTCAGGAATTAGAGGAGATGAACCGCACCAAGAACCCGTGCCAGGAAGAGGATTGTTGTATGCAGAACTACCCAATAACGACACCACACCCGATCTAGCAACTCCGCCGAGCCAAGAAAAATCTTCCAGATATTGCCCAGGGTAAAAACCAGAAACCCCTAAGAACCAAGAAAAGAAGTTGCCTTACACTTCCGTCAGAATTTCCTCCGCCAGCTGGACCGTGAGGGGGTGAGTGGGGCTTCCAACTGTCCCCATCCAGGGCAACAATTCACCCGGCTCAGGCAAATAGTCCACCACGTCATCATAGTTTTCCATAAGGGAAGATTTGCACCTCTGTAGGATTACCCAGAAGTCTCTTGGCCACCTGATCGCTTGTGTTACCGGCTACCGAAAACCCTACAGTCAACACTACGTGAGCTTTCCCAAACAAAAACCCCAGGGCTGAGCCCCCTAACTTTCGTTAGATCTGGTGGCCCATGTGACTGCAGGAGCAGGCCACAACATTCATCCTTTCAGCCTGTTCCTTTTCAACAATACCTCATCTTAAGACAACAACCACTAACTACAAGGATCTAGACACAATGAAGCTAAAACACTTTTAGGGGATGGCTAGGGTTTTCAGAGTCTTTTTTAGGTGAGATTGTTGGTCATGGCTTGCCATGAGGAAGAGGGGGGTTACTCTAAAGAACCATGGAGTGAGAGACAAATTTCTATATCTTTAGGCTCCTTTTAAAAGTTAATTTATTTAATTACACATTCATTTGTTTATTATCAACCTAAATAAACATGAAAAGATTTGTACCTCAATTTTTGTTTGATCCTTATCAACTTAGATTCACCAATATTTTAAATACATAGAAATTTACATCTCAATTGTTTTTAATTCCTCTTATTAGTCCATGTCGTAGGCGTAGAGGGACTATAGCAATCGATAAATCGTTGACTGCATATTACTTTGTTCTTTGACCCGAAATATTTGCACAATACCTATTGTTGGAGATATGGAAATAAAAGCATATATTTTTATATAATAAAAAGTAACATATATGTACTGATCTCATTGGATAAGAGATTGGAGGTCTTATTGTTGGCTTCGCTATTCCCAATGTTATATATGTTGGCATATCCAAAGTATTTGATCATATATGGTCTTTTTTTAATCATATATTTTGTTATGCATTCATCGATGGTGGATTAATGCTAGCATTAATTCAAATGTTTGGTTTAGCATTTTATGCTAGGTAAATTTATGGCAATGTTAGATATGGTGGCGTATCCAAAGTTTGGCTTTCCAAAACATTTTGTGGTGTTCGAACTATTCTTACAAAAAATATAATTTTTCTTTTTGGGATACGTCAGAGTCCCGCCACATTGAATTTTTTTCTTAAATGTTTACAGTGCATTTATGACAGAGTTAAATGTTTACTTAACATGCTTCGTAGTGTTGAATGGTTACTTATCAGGTTTGTTACAAGACATTTTCTTCTGTTTTTAATTTTTTTATCTCCAACGGCGTTGTTGGTTCGATGGTCCATGCTTGCTTTTTACATGCCACTGATTTCGTATTTGCATGTTGTCGTTGTTCTTGCTTGCCTGTTCGTGTTGTTGCAGTTTGGACGTTTGGGTTTCTGCAATCGCGATTGGAACAACATCGTTCCTGGTGGGGTGGTTGTTGCTTGCTTCTTTCTTGGTTGTATGTTGTTTATTGTTGCTTGATTCGACTTTGCAAGGTACCGGTCTTACGGCTGCAGTTGGGCCTTTTAATACTTCTTAGTTGGGTTCTTCTTTGGTGCTTGTTCTTGTTTGGCCAGGGTTTTCAAATGTTGGGATGCTGCATCTGCGGTTGGATCTTTCGTCGCATTTTGTTTTTCACTACAGTTTGCATAGAATACTATTAAGATAAAATAACAGACTAAAGAATTGCAGGCGGTGTAAATTGCATCTGTTACGCGTTGAAGCAAAGTTTGTTAGCCTCAAAATATATTTCATGGCTGCCGATGCTTTTTACATGGATTCTGTGTTGCTATGGTTTTATAGTTATCACAATGGCTTTTGCTGTGTGGGAGATATAACTGTTCTCTCCCTTTTACTTTCCTGTTGTAAACTATGTTTGACTTTAGTTTTTCGCATTTATGTAGTCATTCCGAGTGACCGTCGTTTTGTTGCATAGTTGGCCACTTTTATGGACATGGCTTTGCGAATAGGTTCTATCGAACTATGACAGGTCGTGTTCGGTCTATACATTAGCTTTCTCGAATTAGTTTTCTTTAAAAGAATCTTGGGCAGAAGAGAATGCAATTTATGAAATTATAGGTTTCCTGGACCGCGAAGCCATCATCCCATACTTAGCCAGTTTTTGCATCGCGAGTTGACGGGGTAGGCGGCTGAAAATTGACAATCGGAGAGTTCCGCCATATAGAAATTGAGAATCGGTCAGCAGCGAGAGTTTCGCGATCATTCCGACTGACTGCAGTTGGGTTCCATACTTAGCCAGTATTATGGACGCGCCTTTGCGGATAGGTTGTATTGAACTATGGTGTATATATTAGCATTTCCGAATTAGTTTTCTTTAACAGTAGGGCTCCTGGACAGAAAACATTAAAATTTATCAAATTATAGGTTTCCTAGACAACATAGATTAAACATAGGAAATATGTAATTTTATAGAGTAGATATATACAGCCTGCACGGAGCCGTCATCCCATACTTAATCAGTGTTTGCATCACGTGTTGTCAGGGTAGGCGGCTGAAAATTGACAATCGGAGACTTCGGCGATATAAAAATTGACAATCGAAATTGCGGACTATTTGAATTTGAAGGCTGTCAAGTCCAAAAAAGTTAACATTGTCGAAATAGTTTACTTTACGTGCGTTTTACATACCCTGGTGGACAAAAAAGACAAAAAAAAAAATAGTGAGCATTTTTTTGATCGTGGGTTCTTGGGATGGCGGGCTCTAGGTTCGGTCCTTGTTGTTCTGTGTCCTACAAACATCATGGATAGTTCCGCGATATACAAAATGAAATTCGGGCTTGCTTGTGCACTATTTGAATTTCAAGGGCTCTAGGTTCGGTCCCTATTGTTCCGTGTCCTACAAATAGCATGGACAGTTCCACAATATACAAAATGAAAATCGGGCTTGCGCACTATTTGAATTTCAAAAGCTCCTGCAAAACAACTATCATTCTCAAATTACTTTTCTTTGTGTATGTTTTACATATGATTGTGAACAAAAACATAACAATAATAGTAACGTCTATTACAAAGGGCTCCATCCCTGCTACCTTCTGCGCTCCCTAATACACATTAAATATGCTTTGAAAAGTTAGAACCAAGCAGACAGGTTCGAAAAGATGGGCTTTAATAACTGGAAAGCTCGAGGACATCTCCAATTAAAATGAATAGACATGAAAATATTATGGGATCTGGTAATTTGTTTCTGCCTGCATTTTAAATTTGCGAAATTATTATTATTATTTTTTTCCTTCTGCAGTTTTAGTTTTGTTCAAAGCTTCAGCATACTTCACGAACGTGTCGGTTACAGAGACCTTCATGTCATGTCCCTCTTTAATATTGTGCATTTTGAAATGATGGGCTTTAATAAGTGGAGGACATCTCCCATTAAAATGAATAGACAGACGAATATTATGGGATCTAGTAATTTCTTTTTGCCTGCATTTTGAATTTGTGAAATACTTTTTATTTTATTTTTTGCTTGTGTAGTTTTAGTTTTCTTAAAAGCTTCGACAAAGTTCACGAACGTGTCAGCCACAGAGGCCTTGACGTCATGTCCCTCTTTAATATTGTGCATATCTTAGATGTTAGATTTCAGAATCTGCTCGGATATGGGAATTTTAATACGTGTTTGTGGTCACTATTGAGCGTACATATTCAAAAATATTGGCATTAATAAGTGAAAATATCGAGAACATCTGTCATTAAAACGAATCAACACAAAATCTACGGTAGACCATCCAACCTTGCTTTTAAATACGTATTGCCATTGCTCTCTATGATCAAAGAGTTGTGCTTTAGGGTGCCTTCGTTCTAATGTTCTTGGGCATGCACATGTAAGACAACTTAGAGATGTGATGGACGAGCAGATGAAAGAATAGAGCCTGGTTTTATGTGACGTGAGCTTTGAGTAAAAACAAAACTCTGTTATACAAAGAGAAATTCAGAGAGGACGAAAAAACTAGAACAAGTATGTTTTGGTTGGTGTTCTCCCTGCGTTCGATGCTTTGGTTCGTTGAAAATGTTGGCTGGAGATTTGTTGGTCGAACTTCTTTGTTTTATTGCTGGGAATTGTAATGGATTTTGAGGTCGGGTGCAAAATAGTTCTTCGTTTAAGTATATAGCTTCTTCCAACAACACAGATTTGGCAAGTGTATCGAGTTGTACAGATTGCACAAGTATTTGTCTACCTCGGAGGCAGGTAGCAGAAACTGTATGGGTGGAAAAAATGACATGTTATCACTGCAAAAGTTTATATTTCATAGTATGGTGACCTACATGTGGGTCTGGTAGCCGACTTGACAGAAAGCTATGTTCTTTGTGAAAGTTTGTTCAGTTTCCTCTGGATGTAGTTGCATACTCTACATATTTGGCGTCACCTCTAAACATTCCAGACCTTTCTGTGGGCCACCATATCTCCATAGATATGAAGAAAGATATATTCTGATGCCATCTGCAACATTTGATGCACTTGCCACACATGTTCTGGTGCATTCTGCAACATTTGATTCACTTTCCACACCTCTACTACCCGAAGAAGTTATGTACCTCAACATAGTTGTTTTTTTCATCTGGGTTGGACGTTCCTTCCAATTTACTGTAATAAAGAAAAGAAGTTCCACATACAAATCTTCAGGCAGGCTTCTCAACCAAACAGATGATCGAATATAGGGAGAATACCAGTCACTATGTACTTGAATTATTTTCCGCTACTTTAGCTGTTGTGACATAGAATGACTCCTTCCACTTTGAAATCGGCCTGAATGGCATTTGTAAGTTGTCTCGGATGTCAAGGGTCAGGAACATTGCAAGTAAAGCACCTTAAACCCCAACTTTTCGACAGTAGAGGAAAATTAATACTTGACAAAGAATGGAATGTTGAATAAACAGGCATTGCAAGCAGGCCATATCTGGAAGAGAGAAGATATTCAAAAAAGTGGGATAGATGTACTTGGCAGCACCGATTAAGTACAAAATTGTGAAGAAGCTTCATTAATGTACATATTTTAAATTGGTTGACGGTAGGCAAAATCACAATCGTTGTCTAAAATAGCCTCGACTGTATTTTGTAACCCACCTTATTTGAATATAAAATAATTTCGGTTTATTTTTTAATAATATTTTCCAATTTCTGGTATTTGTTTTAATTGTATTTTCTACCTTCTTCCCCTGTGTGGTTAAACATGAAACACAAGGTTTTGTTTCTGCTGCCCAATACTTAATCTAAATAAAACTTGCCATGTTCTTTGTTTACATTTTACATGTAAGAATAATCTTTCGTAGGCCATTCTTTGGGTTCCGTGGATAGAATTAATAATGAGTAACGACAAGGCGGTTGAACTGTTGACGAAATGTTCCTGTGAAGTTTGTTGGATATATTGCAACTTCTTCTATTTGATAATATCCGTGCATATACACTAATATCAGTAGTATTGGAATAAATACAAAAAAACTTCCTCTTCGACAAAGCTTAGGCAATTATATTTGGGTTTGTGGTATTCAACAACTATGTCCATTGTTTGGTCATATACATCTTCCAACCTAAGAACTTCCGTAATCTGCAATTTATGCTTTAATTACTTAAAAGTCACACCAAATTTTGATTGCATTTAATTTAATTTAGATATTGATGTTTATGGAGAGCCGACGTTTGCTGATCTCATTACAACGAATACAAGATGAATAGATGATAAGGAGTTTATGTTGTTGAGACCATAATGCAAATTCATGTTTCTTGTTGCGCTATGTACATGTTGCAGTCAAAATTTTTGAGGTTCCAGCGAAATTTGCAAGCCGAGAAGCATCTTGTAGATTGGGAGATCACTTGCATTTGAAACAACCAATCCATTAATATACATTGCTATGAATATTATTAAGATAAATATGAAAACTTTGTTCATTGATAGATGCTAGTATGAAAAATATTGAAATAGATATCATAACTTTGTCTTGGCCAATACTTGCCCAGTTATCTTGGCACCAGGTCCCGGGTTCGCGGTACCCAACACCTATGTCCCCTGTTTCGTCATATACATGTTGCAGCGAAACAACGTCAGTGATTTGTTCCTTTCCATACTTGGCTAATTTTATGCTCGCCGCTGCAGGGCTGGCGCTTGCGAACCCAACTGCCTATCGTTCTGCAATATACATATTGCACTGAAAAGATCCATGATCTACAATTTCACCGCGGGTTCCTCGTACACATTGACTTCGTTCAAAGTATCTGTTGTTGCTTTCGATCCCTAGCAACTTCGCAACCTTCCTGATATACATCAACAATGCTCTTACTAGTGACAAGTGGAGAAAGTGGTACGAAAGATACCTTCGTCATCTGCAATTCATGCTTTAACATCCTCATCTATATCCTCGCACGACAGATCCGACCGAGCGTTGTTCCTTTCCACACTTAGCCAATTTTATGCCTGTCGTTGCGGGGCCGACGCTTGCAAACCCAGCTACTTATTGTTCCGCAATATACATCTTGCACTGAAAAGATCCGTGGTCTACAATTTCACCGCAGGTTCCTCATACACATTGACTTCATTCAAAGTATCTATTGTTGCTTTCCATCCCTAGCAACTTCGCATCCTTTCTGATATACATCAATAATGCTTTTACTAGTGACAAGTGGAGAAAGTGGTACGAAAGATACCTCCGTCATCTGCAATTCATTCTTTAACATCTTCATCTATATCCTCGCACGACGGATCCGACTGAGTGATATTCCTTTCCATACTTAGCCAATTTTATGCCCGCCGGTGCGGGGCCGGTGCTTGCGAACCCTGATGTTCTTCTGCGAGATACTTAGTTATTTTTCCCTTCTCTTGTTCCTGTATATTATCTACAATTCCACTGCCAACACCTCCGTCCTTTTCCCCTTATTTTCTTCCCATGTATTATGGGACTATAAAATATGGACATGATATTCTATAAAGCACACACAAATTCTGCATTCTATACCTTGCGACATTTTCGATTGTGGGTTCTCGGGCGTGCAGGCGAGCTCAAAAATGGGGCTCCATTGTTCCGTAGCCTACAAATAGCACCCAGAATTCCACGATATACAAATTGACAAGCGAATCTACGGACTGACTGAATCCACATTGCACTTCTATTGTTCTGTGTCCTCCAAACAACACTCCCAGTTCTGCGATATAGAAATTGACACACAGAATGTAAAAATGGCGGAGTGCAGATTGCCATTGTTTACGGATGCCAATCCCTATGAAGTATCTAACAATATCTAAAAATTTATTTAGAATACTAAAATAGCACTTATTAGTGACAACTGGACACAGAGGTACGAAACAGTTGGAATTGCAGTCTCCGCAATATACAAATTGACTACCGGACATCGTCCGCTCTTCCGTCTTATAGATTATGCATTCAAATGTTTGGAGAAATACAATTAGAAGGTCCGGGCCTTGCCTCCTCTGCGGATACCTTCTCAGCCTGTTTTGGATCCTCCTTTTGGCGGGTTCACGAAATATGCAGCTCCAGCGTTGGCGGGTTGGCATATCTTTATTTCCATCTATACAATTAGACGACAAATCCGACCGACCGCTATTGATTTCGATACTTGGCCAATTTGATGTCCACGGTTGCTACGTTGGGACCAATTTCAGTTCCATCTATATCCTCGCATGGAGAATTGAATCGACCACTGTTCCTTTTCATACCTATCGACATTTTTGATCACGGGTTCTCGGGTGGGCGGGCTCAAAATTGGCCCTCCATTGTTGTGTGTGTTACAAATAACACCCAAAATTTTGCGATATACAAATTGAGAAGCGGAGCTGCGGACTGGCTGACTCGACATTTCACTTCTATTGTTTCGTGTCGTCCAAATAGTCCTTCAAGTTCCGCAATATACAAATTCACACACAGAATGCAAGGCTGGCGGGGTGGAGATTGCCATTGTTTACGGATACTAATCCCTATGAAGTATTTAACATAATCTAAAATATTATTTTCAATACTAAATTACCTCTTAGTACTGACAACTGGACACAGGTGTGGATTCGCCATCATCCGCTCTTCCATGTTACAAATTATGCATTCAAATTATTTACTCCAGTCCTCCGCAATATACAAATTGACTACCGGGTTCACATCTTGTATTGAAAATTTCCCTGATCTACAATTCCACCGCCGACTCCTTTCTCCTTTTTCCCTTTTCTTCTTCCCCTGTATTATGGCTCTCATTATCTCTATGTATATAATCACACCTTAGGCAATTTTATGTCCACGGTTGTTGGGTTGGCAATCTACAATTCTATCACATGCTTCTCGAACTCGCAAGCTTCATTGTACCATGGTTGACAAATGTGCTTCCTAATATACATTTGCTATGCTTTTACTAATGACTCTTACAAGTGACAACTACACACAACAATACGAAACAGTTCGCATCCAGCCATTCACAACATAGAAATTGACTACCGGGTTCTGACATCGTCCCCTCTTTCGTGTTACAGATTGTGCATTCAAATGTTTTGAATAATACAAGTTGACCATCCGGACCTCTGACCCTATTTTGGATCCTCCTGTTCACGGAATCACGAAATCTCAAATTCTTAATCAGTGTTTCAGGTTAGCGCATTCGAAGTCTGCTGCTTCTTCTTCCTTGATATGCATATTGCACTCAAAATTTCTGTGATTTACATTTCCACCATGGACTCGTTTGTCCTTTTTCCCTTTTCTTCTTCCCTTGTATTATCGCTTTGTGGTTATATACATAGTCGCCTTTCAATAAACACGGGTTCCAGTGTTGGCGGGTTGAGATATCTTTATCTCCATCTATATAATCACACGACTCCTCCGACCGACCGCTATTGCTCTCCATACTTAGCCAATTTTATCGCCACGGTTGGTGGGTTACGTGTATTGCAATCAAAAAGTTCCGAGACATACAATTTGACCCTAGCGCCCTCACCTTCAACAGTTGTACCTTGCAACCCTATTTTGTAGCGGGTTTTTTTCCCCTACCAGCGACCTCCGTACTTTCTTGCTATGCAATTAGAAACCTTTGATGCTAACAGGTCACCATGTAGCAACCATCAACATTGTCATTAATGGGCAAAAAACTCGAGGAGATATCCCATTATTACGCATTAAACCAAGATGTGCGGAAACTTATTTTGTCCCTTTCGATTGTTCATCTTCAACACGCGTCGTCATGTTGGGCCGCTCAAGAAATCTGCAATGCTTAATCGCTCATTGCAATATCCACCATGTTCGCATTTCTATATATGCAATTAGTAGTGTTTAATGTTAACAACGCATCATGCAACAGCCGTCCAGATTGCTATTAATCAACGAAAGTCTCGAGGACATCTCCCATTCACACGCTTTCGACCAAAATTTGCACAGGGTTATATTAGCCCTTCCAACCTTTCATTTCATTCATCATCTGAAACAAATAAATGTCTTTGTAGACCTATGGCAGCGAGTCGACAACAGTTTTGTGGAGATATAGTAAATATGTTCGTAGAAGAGGACCAAAGGTTCCAGTGGTCTAGGGCATACTTTTACTATTCATCTCGTTTCGCCCAGAACAAAGTGATTTGGACCTCTAGAATCGCTCGTGTAGGCTGCGTCCCTGAGGTTTTTGACTGTAAGGAGGTGGTCTCTTCGTGCGTCGAAAAATATATTCCAACCCAAACAGTTATTCCACTGCATGACCATTCTCCTGTTTCTTTGTCACCTCAACTCTTCCGCGAGATGTTGAAATTGTCGAAACCAACATTAACGTTCAGAGGACAAGACTGCAAGCAATTTCTAGAAAAACATCATAATGGGTTGGACATCTTAGCCGACTTCCTCGAAGACCCGACAACAGTTCCTGAAGATATCACAAGGCTGCAGGTAAGTTCCTTTAGAAATCCATTCAGGAAAATTGCTTGGTTGTTTACAAGAATAACGAGACAGGCACCCACAACAAGCATTTCCCATATAATTATTTATATTTTGTATTTCACAGTCAAGGAACAATACATTTTCGATTGGGGAAAGCTAATCTCCATTGAAATCTGTTCCTAGTTGTCATGATTCAAAGAATCGAATAAATTTTATATGTCATCCTACTTGATTTTCGCAATTGTGTATTGCTGCCCGATTCCAAAACTTTCTCTTTCCAATAAAATAAACTATGGATTCGACCTAGTAACATTCTGGCATGGCGCCCTGTGGAGACACAAGGCCTCCCATTGTTTTTATGAAGTTTTTATTGGCTTTGTCTCAGTTTTCAAAGATTTACTGTTAGGCAAGGATGCTCCGCAGATGTCTGGCCACGCAAGCAAGTTTTTGAACAAGAAGGGCACACTTGAGCAAAAGGAAAATCATAGTCTCCTCATGGTCTTTGGCTCTAAGGAAAATCTTGCCTTCCTTTCATGCCACATCACAGACAAGATGTTTGTTCCAGAAATAACAAGGCAATACAACCACTAGTTGCATTTTTTCCATGACAAGAAAAAAAAACAGTTCATTCCTCTGCCCTGGAAAGTCAGAGACTTCATGTGCAGAAACATCAACAACACCGACGAGTTTGCCGCCCATTTCAAGAAATTGAACCTAACGTACGCTGAAAGGCTAAAAGGCTTCGACCCCAATGGCATTTTTGGAGAACATTTACTGGGTGTTGGGTTTAACACCTCTTTTATCCATAGACACCTGACCCAAGACAGGGACAGTGTCGACAACAATTCTGCTTCTGCCCATTGCGACGCAGAGACATTGCAAAGCGCAACTGAATTGTACAGACAACATGGTAAAGTATCCGGTGAGAAGAGTACCCAACCCCCCGCCAACACTCCCAAGAGCACGACACCACGGAGCGTCGCTTCGACGGTCCATCCCAGTAAGAAAGCAACCCAAAAATCTTTGAACGGAGGAGGAGATAAGAACCCTCCTTGCATAAATATTGTTAGTTCTCACAAAGTTTCACTGGCGAAGAAGAGAAAAAACAATGCAGGGCACGCAGAGGAACCCAAAATTGACAGTGGAAAACTGCAAATTGAAATTGAAGTTGAGCAGATGCAAAAAATTGGGTTGTTCATGGTGGACATATCTGACACCGAATTTTTTGACATAGATGAATCCTTCGTAATCCAGAGCGCTATTTTTGATAGCCAATCTAAAAGTATGGTCATTGAAAAGAGAGATGTAACAAACAGGAAAGGCAAATCTCGAACATAGATTGACTTTAGCGAAATGACCCCGTCCAAAATCTGCTTGTTTCATCAGGTAACCGGTGACGTTCTTCGCGATTCCATTGGAGGAATGGAGACGGATTATGCCAATCTGAAACACCGCTTCAACGAATTTGAATAGGATTTCATTGCAACACCATAATTTGCCAGTTCTTTGGCAAAAATCGTGCCTTCTACCACTGCAACGAAGATGAAAGTATCCTCTACCCTCCTTGCATGCTCTAGAGCCCTTGTAGAGAACAACATCAACAAAAGAATGCAGCTAGTTACTGAAGCCTGGGAAACATCTTAAAATTTAGTTTCCTTCGGAAAGAAGGCCAATGATTTGCTTGAACATTTGGAGGCGAATTTAAAAAATGAACAACTTTTCTGTCATCAGGTGCTAGACCCTTTTGCCAACTATGCCCTGAACACATCGGAACTAAAAAGAAGACAGGAGAAACTCCCCTCCCCAAAGCGCACCAAAAAAGTAAAAGCATGCTGGCAAAAAAAAATTGAGAACCTGCACCTCATTCTCAAATCATGTAAACAAGTCATATCAGAAAAGGAAAATTTATTCACAAGCCTACTTCAGATGGACTTAGCCGGAACTACCAACGAGGTTGAAGATCCAAACTTAATTCTCAAATCCTTGTCAGTCACCATAGAAGCGTTCTAGGAACAAGTTGATATTTTAAAGTGGTTGTCTTTCGAAAAGTTTTACGACATACTTGAACATCGTCTGGATGAGCACGAGCACTGGGTACTGGACTATGCCTCACACAATGAAGAAATTGAACAAAGTCTGCATAGTATTTCAATGGATCTAAGGAAATTAGAAAACGACCTTTACGACATAGAGATTCGGGATGAAATCAACACAGCCCCCATGAAAAGCTACATCGAAGAATGGTTCCAACTCAGAATGGAAAGCCTCGTCCAGGAAGGGCAACAACCGATCAACAGGAGTCCACTGCCCATCGACGACAGCAACAAAAACGCATCGGCTTCATAGTAAGTCTACACTGCCATCTTGTTTTGTTTATCATTCCAGTTTAAGTCTATGCTGTCATTTTCTTTTCTTTATCAATCCACTTATGTCCTCTTTAAATAGAAAACTGTAACAAAAGACTCATAAGTTCCAATTTCTTCTTTTCAGGTCTTCCTGTCTACCATTGCACACTTCTTTCGACGTTCCTAATTCTTGTACTTATTTCTTTTTATGGTCCGTGGGAGCCCCAATCCCAGTCTATATGACAAACACATTTAAATTTTCACAAACATGTAACACACATCATTAATTTTTGTTAAATTTAAAAGAAAACTGATTCGAAAATGTCCTTATTCTATACTAAACTTTGGGTTTCCAGGAACCTTCTTGTTTGTTCCAAAGAAAACTAATTCGAATATGCTACATTTCTTCTCTCCTATTGTATGCTATTTTTTGGGTCTTCAACGACGTTGATGGTTTAAATGTTGATGTAATTTCCTGATATATGTAACAACCATTATTTATTTTATAATAAGTTTATATAGTTCGCAAGCCCGCTTCTCAATTTGTATATCGTGGAACTGTCGATGGATTTTGTAGGACACGGAACAACAGAGACCCATTTTTGAAACCGCTAGCCCGACAACCCGCGATCCAAATACTTGCTAATTATGGAATGAGCAGTCTGTCCATGCTCTATAAAACATGTGCAAAGAAAACTAATTCGGCAATGCTATATCTTTTTTTTCCAAAAAATAGCCTTAGTTTTAAAGCAAAGTAATTCGGTGCAACATATGTTATTACTATTCTATTATATAACAAACATTATTAATTTTTGGTAAATTTCTACAGTCCGCAACTATGCTTCTCATTTTCTATATCGCGGAATTGTCGGTGCTATTTGTAGACCATGGAACATCAGACACCCAATTTTCAGTGCGCTAGCCCGAGAACCCTCCATACAAAAACTGCCTACGTATGCAATGAGGGCTACAAATTTYGTATCTATAAAACTAAAAATCTACTTTATACAAATGCATATTTCGTATGTATAATTTATTTACTAAATATCTACTTTAYACAAATACATTGYTCRTATGTATAATTTATTTACTAAATATCTAYTTTATACAAATACATATTTCGTATGTATAATTTATTTATTTATGATGACTTTCTATGTCCTAGTTTTAAAAATAACCAATTCGGTAATGCTAAATTTTTTGTGTCCAACAACCATTCAAACATTGATAATTTTTGATATTTTTTCAAGTAGAACTAAGTTGGGAATACTAAGTTCTGCACRCAAACCACATGTATTTCAACTTTCTAGCCACTTGCCTGTACTAAGTCACATTTATTCCCATACCAACCTGGCATGGACTATGCTGCCATGCAACACTTATTATTTAAAATTACCAAAAAATTAACTAAAGAGATTGACTAATCTTTACAGAGAAATTTAAATCTCAATTTTTTTTAATTCCTCTCATTTAAAATGAATAAAAAATAATAAAAGAGGTTGAATAATCATATTTATCGAGTATTGCATCCCATCAAAAGTGTACCAGTTTAGATATTCTTTATATATATATTTTCGACTTTCTATGCAAGAAAGAGAAATGAAATATTGATTTTGAATTTGACTAGTAGATAGTAGATAAGACAAGGCACCCACGTGACTGGTGGATGGGACAAGACACCAAGCCTAAGACCTGATTGTTTGATTTTGATTTGAAGCTAGGCTACAGGGTTCATTTGTAACTTCTTGCTTATTAGGCATATACATAGACCTGATTGTTTGATTTTGATTTGAAGCTAGGCTACAGGGTTCATTTGTAACTTCTTGCTTATTAGGCATATACATTTTCACTGTGGCTCGTGGCTGTGCACCAGTCACTGATGAATTCACAGGAGTATTAATGTGAAAGAAATTTCAATATAGGAATATAGTTTGTAACATGCCATAAATAACAATTACAAAGCCAAATTGGTCAACTGTCAGTTTATTGGTGAGGTCAACCTTCTCCACAGGTTCCATTCCCACTGGTTCTGCCCTACCTGTATGGCATAAGTTAAAGAAAAGATGAGGCAAGGTACGAGTCATGGGTAACTTTGACAGAATATATCTTCCTTACACCCAGATTCTAAGCTGAAAGAAACTCCATTCGACGTGGTCCAGTGCCTCAAAGCTTGTTTTTTTGAAACACTCCAACTTACAAAGAAAAAATGGAGAATTGTGATAGTACAGATTGTCAAGGAGAGGTTGCCAAAGAGGGGGCTAGAAGTGGGTGGATGAGTTTTATATGGGATCCTTATGTATGGTTGGCTATGCTTGCTCGGGAGTTGCATGGGAGTTTTGTGTTTGGAGTGGTTGTTGTTTATGGATTCAGTCAAGGGCTTGGAGGCGCACTTTACCGAATAGCCTCGGACTACTACTGGAAAGATGTGAGAATGGTGCAGCCATCTGCAGCACAGGTTTATCAAGGGATTATTTATATTCCATGGGTTATGAAACCGGTCTGGGGTCTGTTCACCGATTTTGTTCCAATTGCAGGGTATCAGCGTCGCCCTTATTTCATCTTTGCAGGTGCCGTTCTCCCTGCAATATATTTTGACATATTTTGTATGTTTTTGGTTGTATGACTTGGTATTTCATATAAGAAATTGGTTTCCACGTGTGTTTTAAATTTGGTTGTTTTGGCTTTTGATGAAGTTAATAATGCTGTTGCATTAGGAAAAATCGTCACTACTTGCTATCCCTGAGTGTCTCCATTATAAATTAAAAATTGGTTGAGTTTGAAGAAGATGTGCTGCTTTTTGAAGCAACTTAATAGATTGTAATAGAATAGCATAGATCCAACTTAACCAGTGGATCTAT
The DNA here is from genome assembly GCA_009831015.1 of Picea engelmannii. Classification (NCBI taxonomy): domain Eukaryota; kingdom Viridiplantae; phylum Streptophyta; class Pinopsida; order Pinales; family Pinaceae; genus Picea; species Picea engelmannii. The sequence goes on along the minus strand of ML781353.1, from coordinate 449,138 downwards.
TAAGCATGTGGAGGGATAAAAAATTCCCAGTGCAATCATCTTGCCACTTAATAGATCTGGGATTAAGTTGGATTTATACTAGTGTATATTTTTTTTCCCTTTTTCTCCATGTAACCACGAACAGAAAACCCTGGAGACTTCACTGCTGTGGATGGTGGTAACCAGTGTAAACTGCTGACGTAGACTATATTATGCCTGATCCGACAGGGACATCGAGTATTAACATATCACATATAGCCTGCTGAGTACTTGACCCGAGACCTCTTATTTTTATTCACAGCACTCAACCATTTGAGCTAACCCACTGAGACTGAACTGATACTAGTGTCTAGACTCTATATATAGAAACACAACCTTTTATTATGCCAGCCAATTTTTAGAATTACAGTGACACACGAAATAATGGAGATCTCCTCCCACACAGACTGTAGAGCACCTTGCTTATCTTGGTGCAATGCAATTTACAGTCATGATGGTTTTCATCTACTAACCCTCCACTGAGTAGAGTCAGATTCAATGATGCCTTGAAAATCAGTTCAAGTGGGATATTTGAGCTACGTTAGTGAAAGACTCCTTTCTTGTAATTAGGCACAGTCTGCTAAAGGTATCGGGGCTGAATTGTGTGACCGTGATGGCTTTGTGGAGATTGACCATGTCACCTTCTACAAACTGTAATGTACCTACTTTACTAAATCATTTAAACAAGGTTTACTGGTCTCATGTTGATTCAAGAGTGGCAACATTTTTGTTTTATTGAGACGAGTAAACCAAAGCATTTACCACTGTCTACATGCCTTCAACATTCGTGTTATTTAACTCAATTGTCTTTCCGTTTGAGGTTGTAACCATGTCACCAAGCTACATACCTATGCCACTAATCATGTTCTCATATGTAGCAACACTGAAATGGATCTCCACCCCTAGAGACTTAATTTAACCAATAGCTTTTGCTGCACCATGAGCAGTTGCAAAACCCGGATGTCAAACTTCGTGAGTTCGATATGACAGCCTAGTCTTGTCTTGAGTTTGTAACCTTCACCATCAAATGTCAATCCCTTTCCAACTATGGCAAGATTAGTTTTAACATCTCTAGTTAGGCTTGTAGCAAAGGTGAGTGAATTTTTGCAGGTTTTGTAGATGGTAGCCACTCCAAAATATGATCCCATTTTCCACTCTTTAAATTGCTCTAATCTAATATTTGAACAGTGAGTACATAACTGTAAGCAGAAGCAATGTTGAATGTTTCATTTGCAAGTGAACTAGGCCGTAATTAAATTTGCAGATGCATTTACAAGATGCCTGGTTAGCAACCAAAATCCACCATTCATCTAAAAGTCTGCATGGCATCTTGCGATAGTTGGGCTCTTGCATATCTCCTCAAAGCTTGCTCTACTAAATCCTGTGAAACTTTTAAAGAACACCCATCAAGAACTTCTTCTTCCAGCTGATGATGCTCGCAGTAATCACTCAGTAATCTGTATATCGTATTCAATTCGTTTCCCAAACGATTATGGCCCTCATCATTATTATTATGTTCTTTAACTGTACTGCATAAGGTTTGATCCCTGGCTGGGGTTTCTGAATAAATATGCCTGGTGTAGATTGAATCAAGGGTAATATAACCATGGAAGAGTTCGAATTGCAAGTAAAAACTTTGCAATTGGGATCCATTGGCTTGGCCACGAGGTTTGAAATTGCCAACGTGGGGATTTTTGCGTAACGCGGTCAAATATAAGGAAATTTTATGTGAAAAACGATGTACCTGGAGATTGCTGAAGATGGTCGTATGGGTATGATTGTTAATATATATGAATGCAAAGATCAGTCTTCTTCTTTGCGAGATCAACACTATTGTGGCATTTTCCTGCTATGCCCATTGACGAATCAACAAAACAATATACATTGGGTTTGTTACCATACACGATAGAAGGTTTCTAATGCTGCGCGGAACCTGTAGCTTTCCCCAGAACATTAAAACGAATTTAACATGGACAAAGGAGAAAGAAGTTAGCCAGAGGGCTGCATCTCTCCTCACACATTTAGCATGGACTGAGCTGGCTAGGTTGCAGTCACGAGAGCATGCTTATAAGCATCTAGCTTGCCCATGCAACAAATCTATTAATTACCTAGTATGGTCAAACAATTATGCCCAACAACATTCCTCCCAACAAATTAAATGCTTATAGAGAAAATTCGATTTCTTCAGGGAAGAGATTACCCATTGTTATGATTCCTCAAGAAAATCAAGTTATAGTCAAGCAAAGACATTAATCCAGGCTATTGTACAGACTCCAGAGCTCACAACCAAAATTGCAAAAAGGATTTGGAAACATAAAATCACAGGTTCTTTAAGCATTATTGTTTCCATGTACAAGTCAAAACAGATGAAGGAACACATAGTTTGATTCAAGGGTGCAAGATGCACTCTAATGTTTAGTGCAGTCAATTCATGGCTAGAAATTCTTAAACGTGGCTTCAAATAGTGACAGGTTTCACCATCCATTCAGTGGCCATGGAAATCAAGGATTAGAAGGGAGATGGATAGAGCTCTTCAATTTTTGCCAAATGAGCCTGATAAACCCTACTCTAATTACTTGAAACTCCAAGAATGAGTCTAGATTGATGGACAAACCCAAACCATCTAATAATCAACTTTACTATGATTCATAATTGCAGATAGCAGCACTATTTTTAACAATGACTCCATTTCCATTACTAGTAAGCAAACATAGACTAATCATTAAGACATGCAGGGAATTTCAATACATTTATTCACAAGCTACACAGCTCTATAATCAAATATGGCAAGAAATCCTTAGAACAGAGATAAAGTGACTTATCTGTTTTGAAGACTAAATACCAAGCAACTGACTGAGACAGAGTAATTTTCCACCCAACTGTAGGTAGACCTTTGTGGACACCACCCCCTAGTTAGACTATGAGACCACCAAGGTGAAGAAGAATGCAACAGAATTCTTAGGGCAGTCTCTCCAGCTCAGGAGAAAGAAAAAAACTAACCATTTATCCCACTGTTGAGTTCTTGTAAACAAAACAGTTATTTGGTACCCACAATACCTGCCCCACACAACATAAGGAGAATTCTTCCTTATCTGTTCAATAGTACCACAGAAGTTCCTCCCTCCAGTGCTATTTAGTGTGGGCATAGAAAGGTCCAAGTTACTGTCTATTAACTCCAACAGAATTTTTCTAGCTCTTGGCTCTTCTCGAGGTTTGAATGGCTTCCTTTCATGGCTGTTCCATCCGATAGTATGGCAGCTTTCTTTTTCCAAGCAAAAACTCCATTTTCCTCTATTCTCTCTTCTTCAAAAATCAGCTCCTTCTTCCCATTCGAATTTCCCTTCTTTTGCATGAGTAAAAAAATGTCAAGAGTCCTAAACCAACTTCTTTTTGTGGGGGACAAATTCCTCATAATGTAAGCGGTGATGGCTAGATTTAGAAGTTGGTTTCATTCACTTCTTTTATCTCTGTTATGAACATAAATATACATATAAAATAGATATTAATAACATAATAATTAAATGATAATTAATAAATAATAATTATTAATAATGAAAGGACATGTCTCAAAGGACATGACTGTTGGTTAAGGGCACCCCTGCGTGGATATATAAGCGAGCCCTCATTCTCATTTGTAACCATCTTACTATTCATTCTTATACATTATATATATTTGTCCGTATGGATTTGATTACTATATTCCAGATATTTTGGATTATTTGTGCGTGACAGCTTTGTTCGTCTCAATCTCCAATTTAGAATACAGGCTAGGTTCAATATCATAAAAGAATGAAGGTTACAATAATGAAAAGATGAGTAGAAAAAAAGACATAGGATTCTAGGCATGCAAAAATTCCCTTAGACCCCTTCACCTTTCCCCTCTTGTGGTATCATAGCCTCTTTAGGTGCTCATGCTCAGTCAGTCTTGGTTCTTTTATTAACTGCAAAATAACAATGTTTAAAAGTGTTCAAAATTACCATGGTATGTCTACCTCATGGTGTAAATATGGCATAGTGATAAAATATCTATGCAAAAACATTTAAACATAATTAAATACACATTATTCAAGAGGGTCAAAACTAGGACATTACATCCCCTCCCCCTTGGAATAACACCGTCCTCTGTGTTCTTTTATTGCAGCAATGTTTATGTCTTCATTCTTTAGTTGGACCTACAATGCCATCCTCTTCACTGTCTTGGTACACCTCCAAACTTTTAGCATTCTAGCATATGCCTACAACAATCATCAAAGTAAACATGCATATCATAGCCATTTCTATTTATTAAGTATTTCATGTTAAGTTTTGAGCTATTATTAGGTTTCTTTTCAATTTACTAGATAACAATAGCATAGGTAGGATCACTGAGAGAAACACAATCCCAAGATACACAACATTTATCCTGGGAAACCCTCATGGGGGAGAAAACTCAGCAAAACTTCCTTAATATAGATAGCCAATACAATGCCAAGACAATAAACCAAAACACTAGAGAATATCCAATACTGAGCAATGTGCCTCTCTCTTCCTTCTTCTCCCAACTGTAGCTACCAAACATGCACACTTGATGAGTGAATGAGTGAGTGAGATAATGTGGCGCTAGCCTCTTTTATTTATACTAGTTGGCAGGCGCTGGAAAGGTGTCTCTTCACTAGGCAGGGCTGACTTGTCTTTGTTAGAAATAGAGAAGTAATGCAGAATAGAGATGTCTTTTTAAAAAATCAGCTAGAATAGCAACTAGAACATAAATATAGATCCAAAACTGTTAACCAATTTTAAGAACACACAATACTCAGATCTGATCAGACTAAGAACTCAAACAGTGGTCTATCTCCTAGTCAGTAAGCATTAGATCATCAAGACAAAAAATAGTACTGATACAGGCTTACTGGATCTGAAGCAAATTTAAATCAAGGATAGATCTGATTGAAGAAACTGATCTACTTTAGTGGATCTGAAAAAGATCTAAACTAGGAGCAAGGTTCAGATAGAATTAGATCTAAGTTTCAGACAACAGATCTAATTAATGATAAACTTTTAGAAGATAAATAACAACTCACAGATCTAACTAGAAGATCTTACCTGGAAGACTTACCTCAAATTT
>ML781353.1:421889-433002 GCA_009831015.1 Picea engelmannii | reverse complement strand
TCACATGCTACCAAGTATAATACTTTTCAAAGACTGCTACCTCAACTATAGTGTTTACTTGTAAAGGGGTAGTTATCAACTTGTCATGTGCAACTTTGAATCTTATCAACTTAATCAATCAAACCTGGAACCTGGAGTTTTGTTCTCAAGAATGAGTGTGTTGCTTTACTTTCAAGTCTCCTTCACTCAAGATGACATGTGCTTTCTTCAACCTGTCTTCTGTACTAAGACAATATGTTATCTTGACAGAAATCTAAGTTAGAGAATAATCTCTATAAACTCAACTTTAATCAGCCTTGATAATTTTGACCAATGGTTCGTATGATTTCAACATACCAACTAGATGTTCATAAGGTCAAAATAATGTCATAACAAATAGATGCATATCAAGATAATCAAACCTGGGGTGCATTAGTCTTCTGAGTATGTTGGATCTGAGATCCTTCTGGATCTATGATAGGAGATCCTTTGTCCTACAAGTACCCCTTAGAATAATATAGTTGAAACATATGTAAGTACATACCTCTGATAGTATCGACGAGTGGTGGTACTGTCCGATAGCAGTGGTGATAGGTAACAAACCTTCAAAACTTCAGAGGTGTTTCAACTTTAAGGTTGGCCAATGTTAATGTTTATGCCATTATTATAGTTCTTTGCATTTCATTAGATAAGAGCATAATAAGAACAAGATCACTGAGAAATACACTTTCACAAGAGACACAACATTTATCCTGGGAAACCCTCTAGGAGAAGAAAACCCAGCAAAAGTTCCTTATCATAAATATCTTATACAATGTTCAAGAGATAACTCAAACCAATACAGAAAGTCCTCCCCAAGAGATGCGCCACTCTTCTTCTCCTCTCTCCAACTGGTAATTGCAGCTTGCCTCATAAGAGAATGAGCAAGTGAGTTGTGTGTTTGAAGTGAGGCGCTAGCCTCTTATTTATATCAGACTGACACGTGTGAAAGGCCACAACTGGCAGGGCCGACCTCTCACTCTGGGTGGGTAAACCCACCTTTAATTAATTCTGGGTCTTCCATTATAACTGCTGGGGCCGACTTCTTATTCTGTCCTTTGTAATTGTCCGATGACCAATCCGCAAAAGGGGATTTGNTCCTTATACAATTACCGACATGATTAATCCTCAATGGGGATTAATCCAATAACAATAATAATAATAATGACATGATTAATCCGCAATGGGGATTTAATCCAATAACAAAATAATAATAAGAATGCTCTTCGCAGTTACATTATTTCAACAACCAACACTTTACAAAATCTTTCACTGCAACTAGAACTGCAGCTGTAACTGCAACTTATACTGCAACTGGTACTTTAACTGTAACTTAGGGTTTTATGAGAAAACCCTAATTTTCAAACTTCAAATTTTGAAATTCTAATCTAGGGACTAGATGCGCTGGGTTGAGGCGAGTTTGTCGGAGCTGTTAGATTCCAAAAATTTCAAGTTTTTCCCCTTGAAACTTGACCTGCGGAAAGCTGGTTTTGGTACTTCTGGTACTGGTTTTGGTTTCCTGGTACTACTGGTTTTCTAGTACCAGTCAAAACTAGGGTTTAACTTTCCAGAGGCTCAGTTCACTGAAAAGGTGTGCTCAAGTTGCCAAAAGATTCACTAGGGTAGGGCACACTTTTCTAGATGGTTTTTAGGCAAAAATTCCTCTCCAACAAAAAGCCCTAATTTTCTTGTATGACAACAGTGACGTTTTTCTTTATCCAGTGAAAGATGCTCTCTTCAGTTTAGCTCTGATACCATGTTGAGTTTTGAGCTATTATTAGGTTTCTTTTCAATTTACTAGATATCAATAACATAGGTAGGATCACTAAGAGAAACACAATCACATGATACACAATATTTATCCTGGGAAACCCTCATGGGGGAGAAAACCCAACAAAACTTCCTTAATATAGATAGCCAATACAATGCCAAGACAATAAACCAAAACACTAGAGAATATCCAACACTGAGAAATGCTCCCCTTTCTTCCTTCTTCTCCCAATTGCAGCTACCAAACTTGCGCACTTGATGAGTGAATGAGTGAGTGAGATAATGAGGCGCTAGCCTCCCTTATTTATACTAGCTAGCAGGCGTTGGAAAGGTGTCTCTTCATTGGGCAGGGCCGATTTGTCTTCTTAGTGGTTAAAACCACTTTAATTAGGCCTGGGGGCCAACTTCTTAATTTGCATAATACAATTAGGGTTTGACCAATCCGCAAAAGGGGATTTGGTCAATTACAATGTCCGACATGATCAATCCACAAAAGGGGATTGATACAATGAATAATGACTCTAATAAATAGAATACTCTTTGCGGTTACAATATTTCAACATTTCATCTATATGAACTCCAATCTGTCAATTTTAAGTTCATAACTGAAACATATATATTTATAACACAAGATAAAGCATGTAATTTAGCCTAATACTTATTTGTATGAATATGTATCTGCTCCACATGGTTGCCATAGACAATATTCAACTCAGTGTTTCCTCGAACATACCCAATGTATATAATGCATTCATGATCTTAGCTTGCATGTAACATAAATCTCTCACAATAGATTCATTCACGTTGCCTTTTCCTTGCAGTAGGGATCTCCTTCTCTGCAAAAAAGTCCCCTTGGGTGATCCATCATTTGCTAAGGATTTCTTGCATAAGAAGAGCGCAGACTTATAGAGTCTTATCGCCAAGGCATCCCACTAGCTTGCTCTAACATAACATAACATAATTCATGGTGATCAAGGCATATCATAGGGTTCTAGTGTCACTATAGTTGCATCCTTCCCATGCTTTTCAGCTTTAGTAGCCATCATTTGTTCTTACTAGACAAATCCATCATCTCACCTATATCATATACATGTAGTTTCCATGAGATATCATCATAATAATTTCAGTTAGAATTTTTTAATTTTTTTAATTTGTTTTATACAGAAATTAGATTTCACATGTATGCAATCATTCTCATAGTGTTTGGCCTTTGCATGTGGTAGCATCTAGTCTTCATTATGGACTTACACTCATTGCTATAAGACACTTCTACCTGCAATCTAAATTTTTCAGTCAACCAAACAAACTGTGAGTATCCATGCATATAATCTTTTCATTGCAACATTTATAGCAACCCATGAAATGATCTCATAATTATAACACACTAATAATTCAATCAATTTCAACTATTAATCACATTAAATGAAACAAAACTATCATTTTAAATGAAACGAAACTATCATTGATTATATATGCATTGCTAGCACACTAAGCATTACATAATGCAATCAATATTTATGCCAGTAAATCAATGTGCCAATACTCATGGTTACATTATACATAATCACTCTTTTCATTGGGTACATATTTTATAATTCATTATTAGTTAGTTTTATTTTGTTTTGTGGGATGAGAAATTTTTACCACTCCTCTCACTATTCAACAATCCCTTAGGAGTACTGATAGGTCTTTCCTTTCATTGCTCCACAATCCCTTAGGAACCCTTCCATGGCATTTAGTTATCCAAATGCATTTTATATACAAGCATGTATCCAGTCAATGCATTAAGTATATGTACCAACATTCATAGATGCAGGATCATTATTTGTATGATTCCATAGTTTATTTATGCACATTCACCCAATGCATTCTCATGTTGAGTCAAAATTTCCATAATTCAATCTCATGTGTTTTACCAAGATAAGTTGGAGGACTCAATCAACACCTCTACACACCATCTTGTTGATGTTTGTAGCATCGAACATGTACTTCCACATTGGTTTTGTGTCTAACATGTGGAATTCGTCATTAATACCTCTCAAGACTTAGGAAATTCACTTTATTAAAGTAATTATTAAAGTGAATGCCTTTTTATAATTAATTGAGTTTAATTTAATGAAATGCCTAAGTTTTTGGCATTAGTGAATTGAATTAATTCTTGCCATTGATCTCAAGTGTTGGTGAGATCTAATCTTAACCATTGATCACTTTTGAGATCTAGGGTTTTGGATTTAGGGTAAACTCACCATTATAAAAGTCGGCTAAGGTGAGAGGAGGAGACACACAAGGCAAGCAAAGGAGGACTTTTTCTAGTGTGGAGTCATGACGGACTGTGATTCAAGTGGATCTCAGATAGGTGAAGAAGGACTTTCATCTAGAGATCAAGTGTGCAGGATCTGAGGAAGGAAGGAAGGGGTAACAAAGGAGTAGCAACCAACATGATTGAAGGACATATCTTGAGGTGCGATTAGTTTTTTTGCTGTTTGTATTTTTCCTCATAGGGGCCATTTTCCCAGGACGGGAGCCTTGTAAGCTTGGATTCATTTATAATGAAAAGCAGGGCAGAAATATGTGTGCCTAATTGTGGTTTCTTATTTATTGCTTCTGCTGATTTATTTACTTAAATTGTTAAAACCCAACTGTGTTTTTTATTCAGTAAATTTGTAGTAATGAGTAAATTACAACAATGTATTTGCTAGGTAATAATTTACCAGGTGTTGGGTGAGTAAAATTAACACATCCAACCACCTCCCCATTACTTGTTTGACCATCTAGACACCTTTCTCTTCAATGCAAACACAACACTGAGAATATACTCCCTTAGTGCTCTTCAGTGTTGGAAAAAAGGTTACAGTCCAGGACACCAATTACAAGAAGGGAGACCATTGGATACTTGTGCAATGCTAAAACATTTTCTAATTCTCACACATTTTGGTCTTAGACATGGTTGTCTCACATGGCATTCAATTTTACATGGTATACAAATTCATAACATGAGTGTAATTACTCGTTCACTCTAGTTATACTATTAACCAACTCAATCACGACATACTAACTCATGAGTGCATCACGAAGATTCTAACAATCTTTACATACCAAAAGCTTCTTGCCTTTGTCATACCCCACTTGGATATCGATGTCAATAAAGATGTTACGTATGACTGAAATAATTCTGACCCAATTCCTTTAATGTAATGTCCCCCACCTCTTGATAAAGAGGTGTTGAGGAGACTCAGTGGCCTGGGCATCCCCACTAGGTCATAGTCTCACATTGAAGGGGAAAGTCAACTAGACTAAGGTTATATTCTTAAGTTGACTTGAAGAAAAAGAGTTAAAATGAATAAAAGATAACTCAATAAAAGAATAGAAGTTAACCCTGGGAGTTAATCTAACTCAATAGAGGAATAGAAGGAAAAAGTATAAATAGAAGGCTGGGGCGCACCTATTATTCATTCTGGATTTGGTATATTGCTTGTTATTGCTCTTGAGCATACAGTTTGGGGGTTTTGCTGTACAAACCCTTGTGAGCAACTCAGTGGTGAAAGATCCACTCACCTTGTTCCACAGCTTGGTCTCAGGGATGAAAGACTCCTCCACACCATTCTACACTCAACATATTTCCACCTAGCGCTTCAGAAGATAGCAGGGCCGTACTGTTCTTGAGTTTCCAGCAAGGGCGCACCATCACCTAGAGAAGGGTTAAATCCAGCTTATCAGGAGAGCCTGTGGCCATTCCGTCACTTGGGTTTTATTTGCAGGGGCACAACCATCATTTTGAGGGTTTTTCTGGAGAGTTATCACCATCGGATATTTAGCTTCAGATTGGGACGTCTTGGAGACAAGGGGGATGTCCTATGATTCAGTAAATCTCAGATCTAGAGAGCTTCACCTGGAATTTGAGTCTGAAACTTATCTTACAGGGTTTTCATAGCCCGATCTACATTCCTGGGGAGTTTCAGGGCATTTGGAGGCTTTTCTCATCAGGGCCGAATTACCTAAGGTTCCAGGCATCCATGAGGGCGCAGCTTCAGTAGAAGATTCACAGTTTGAAGGAGTTTGCCTGGGACGTTCAGCTTGAGATTTCAGGGGGGTGTTCCTATCACCTAGATCTATCAGTTGGTAGAGTTTGGGCTCATTTGGAGTCTTCTTGCAGTTGGGCCGAGTTATTGAGGGATTTCAGTCTTCTAGTGGAGCGTGGCATCTTCTAGCTTGAGGAATCAACATTCATATCTACTTGTATCAGTCTTCATCTCTCATTCAGCCTTTGGAGGCTTATTTTGTATCGGCATAGCATTTTGTAGCAGCTCGTATTTCTTATCTATTGGGCCATTTGAAGATTATTCCAAATCCGCTCTCTATTGTATTGATTCTATGCTTCTTAATAAAAGGTCAGATCTTGTTTGTGTTTCTATATCTTGAATATATTGTGATCTTTCATGTGTTGGACGAATCTTGTGTGAACACACTTAATAACTGGATAACTCAATAAGTCACCTGCACATCATACACAACAGAGATAGTTAGTGGTCTCAAGCAAAAAATTGGCTTGGGATCATTACATTTAATAAGGTCACATGCTATATTGGCATAACCAATTTTCATACCTATACGGTTGCCATCAACATTCCCGATATTACCTGATTAGCTGATGCCTCATGGGAACTCACATGATCCCTTCATCAATCTCTTGAAAAACATCCTCTTGTCCTTGTCTTTTTCACAAGGTTGTATATCATAGGTAGCTACATTATCAACATCTTCAACTATTCTTAGCCATATAACAATCAACAACCACATTAATTATCATGCCATACCCATTGCATATGTAACAACACTCTTACTCAATATGCAACATAATATATGCTATAGCATATCTATATGCACTCTACCACATATTATCGCTCGTGTCTATTAGTGCAAATGTATTCCAACTATTTTAATTAGTTGTATTTATCAACATTCCCATGCCTTAATTTTTCACACATAGAAGCTTCTCAATCTAGAAAAATATAATAGAATAATAAGAATTCTCCCTTGCAATTCCTTTGCATAGCTTGGAATTCACAGCATAACCAATCTATTCCATGGCCTTTCTTAAGAACTTGTTGCACTTCACACCAAGGGAGTCACCTTCCACAAGCTCTAATCAATTACAAATAGATAAATGCATTAGGAGTACAATCGACACATAGCATATGCTCATAAACTTACAGTGCAACTTTTAGCTGCCTAGCAACCTCACAAGTACTTATGAGAGTATTATACGACAAACTTCCAGGTTTGACACCACTTTGTTCCATTCCCAAATATACTGCGAAGCTCTTTTCCCAAAGCCCAAGCCGCTGACAGGACACCAATGCCATATTGTAAATCTCAATATCCATTCCAAAGTTTCTCGATGCTTTCAAGCTTTCGAAAAGGCTAATGGACCTTGCAAATTGACCTGTCCTCTGCAAGCAATTAATCAAAGCCCGTATTGTGTTAAGCATCAACCCTATGACCTACAACTTGCATATGCTCATAAGTTTTGAAAGCCAGATCCACCTCTCGTGCTTTACCAAGATAATTGCTAAGTGTGTTGTAAGTGATCTTATTTGGTTTGGTATTCAATTCAACCATTTTTTGGAAAAAGTTCAAATCCAATACCCATTGTCCTCTTTTCAGATAAACACAAGTAAGGCCTTTAAGAACATCCTCATTGGGCTTCCATCCATTATTAATCATATCATGGTATGCCTCCAATGCAAGCTCAACTTGATCACTTTGCACAAAAGTACTCACTAAAAGGTGATTGGTCACCATTGTCTCTTTGCAACTTTTCTGATTCAATTATCCCCATAGTTGATGCACTTCCCTTCCATTTGCTTGCTCTCCCACAAACAAATATCAGCGTGTTGTAAGAAACTATATCCAGTCTCAAACTTTCTTGTGTTTCTATTTCTTTCAACAAATGGAGAGCATATTGCCAACCTTGAGAGTGCCCAACTACTTTTATAACCAAACTATATGTATATATTTTGAAGGCTCAATAGTCATCTTCTTCATACTTTCAAAAACACTTAATGCATCACAAATGAAACCCCTTCTTAGGAAACAAACAATAAGGAAATTGCAAACGTACAAGGTGGGTTGCAGACTTGAACAACCTTGAAACACTGGAGACCTTGTTGGCTTTGTTGAGACTAGTGACCATTATTCACAACCTTACTTCATCTCCTTCAATTGCAAGGGAACTACAATTGCCTCCATTTTCAACATATGTACCCTTATAAGTTATTATCATGCAAACCTTGTACCCTTATCTCCATGACCCGAAACCTTATCATTAAATTTCAAATTTCTTTCAGTCAATTCAACCACATTGAGATGCAATTTATGCTCTTTCACAGATGGGTTTTTCTTTGAACATTCTTTTCTCGTATTGTAATTAAAATTTTCCACTATTTTTTTTTTGTAAATTAAAAGTTGTATTGCCTTTTCAAAATTGTAATATTACATAGTCTTAGAGGCCTGGGGACCGACCTGCCAAAAATATGGAAACCGGAGCCGTCCCCACAGGTTTGAGAAATAGATCATACTGTCTCTATGTTTGCAAATACAAGCAGGGCTAAGTAGCCAATTAAATTGTCCTGAAGTGCTGGTAGTCATATAAATAACAAAAAAACAAAAGCTTAAAACAAAGGGACTAAGCACCGAGAGTGTCTGTATCGTCACCTTATACTGGTGCTGGGTTGAGATGATGTTGTAGGGTTGGCGACAAGTCAGGCAAGGGTTGGAGGCCGACTCACTTGATAGTGCATCATGTAGAAGTCCAGCTGACGGTTGAGGCACTCTTGTCGAAACAACAGGTTTGTGACATCTCGATGTATATCCATTATTAACACAAGAAGCTCCTTGGAGAATTGAGGCCAAGAGGACTCAGGAGTCACTTCTGGGCTGCGAGTGGTTGCCTGGATGGGGGTCATCGAGGGTGCTTCTTTAGCTATGGGATATCCCCAATAACCTGCTGGTGGAGTGTTCCAGATAACTTGACCTGAGGTGGCCCCGTCCTGCTCCCGACGAGGAAGGTCCGAGGGCATTATTTGCTCATGAGGCAGAGCAGATGAGGAGTCCTCTAGGGTATCACAATCCCAATTCTCCTCTGCAGGTCTAATTCCAATTCCCTGGGCAACAACTGAGTGAAAGGCCTGAGCAGGAATTTGCTCCGACTGGCTTGAAAGAGTAATGGCACCTCACCTTCGTTCGTCCAAGTATCTTTGGTAATCGAGTCCTCTGTTGGAGCGGCCATGCTCGCGAGGCATGGTGCCAATGCCCGAGGCCAAGTGAAGAGAATGAGAAGAGGCAGGCTGTAGTAGGGCACAAAAGGAGCTCTCCCGAGAAGGAGGCGAGCTCGTAGAGAGGGCAAGATGGAGAATCATGTTCTAAAGGTCGGAGCACCCTGAGGAAATAGCATCGAGCTGGTGCATTAAGTGCGTAATTACCACAGAGGGGACATTGTCCTCTGTGGTACGCTTCCAAATAACTCCCGGTGGGATGCTCAACCAAGGCGCCTTCATCCTCCTACAACGAAAACTCCCATCACCCCTGTCTACATTGAATGGCCTCCTCGTTAAATGGGGATGGGAGGAGGGGCGATAGGTTAATGTGGCGGTCATGTGCATGTAGGGACGCGTGCCACCCCATCCGGGGAAATTTTCCACTATTTTGCAGTGCTTACATTGCACTATTTCTTGACCAACAAAACACCATACTTTAATATTCACTAGAGAACAGGGTATTATCATATGTCTTGCCATAGATAACAATGTTGTAGATTCTCATTGAAGTCTCCCATAGATTACAGTCTGAATTGATAATAGACAAACAATTTAATCCCACCCATCATACTATAAATTCAAGACACCCAACATTGAGAAATCAAGTCTGATATCAACGCCTGCTTGACAAGAATTTACAGGACATCTTTCCAGCATTCTCGAATTTGTTCTGCAGGAAATAAGAATTTATGGCATCTGCAATTACTTTTGGCTTTCATTCGTAAGCAAACCCAATGGAGCCAACCTATTAGGTCCATGGGCATGTAGCGGTATGACACTACTATTCAGCTGGTCACCACGCTAGGGTAGTGGCTCTTGGTAGCATGGCCAAGAGAAAGGGGGTCTCATCACAAGCCAACCTTCTCATCTCCGTGAAATGCTTGTGGGTAACACTGTCACCACTGGTCACCACACCAGGGCAGTGTCCTTAAACTATTCTCTTGAAAGAAAAAACAATAAGACAAAGAGCAAAAAAGGCATTGAATGGGCTAGGAAACAATTGCATCCATGACAAGGTGCAACTCACTCTCTTTAGAGGCACCCACAGGTAAAACCTACATTTCCCTGTCATCACTGCACCTCTTTCCCAAACATCCCCCACACCATCTCATGCATTTACATGACCTAGAGTGGTCTTCACCTGGAAACACCCCACACCTAAGGAGAATTAGCCCAATAGGACGTCCTGGAACCCTCTCCAAAACTGGCTTGTAGAATAGCATAACGTCTTTGAGCACTTGTCTGGGCAGAAGGGGGTTTTATGCACATGTTTGGGTAGCTTGATTATTAGATGTGATTGACATTGCTATGATCTTGGTGACTTATGAGCCCATGGAGGGCGTACTTGTTGTTTCTGCAGGACCATGCCCGACAGACAGGTACACATGGGGAGATGATTAGCTCATACCTCCATAGGGCTAAAATCCCACTAGATGGATGTTGAGACCCCAGCCAGGGGCAAACATATACCAGAGGCTTGCACTGGAGAGAGAGGAGGACGTTCCACCAGAGACAGTGTAATGTTCCTGACTTGGCTAGTCTAGGAAATGCTGCTAATGTGTGTGTAGGATCAAAGGTTTACAACATATAAATGATCATGCAAATAATAAACGCGACTAAGGACTGCAAAGTTTGTATTATGATATCTCTGTGGATTACAAAATGGCCGAATGCGGCTGAATAAACTGACAATACTCGACTAGATCAATAGACAAAGGATCTTAGCCAGAATACAAATAAGCAACTAAAAGATAATACCCGGAATATGGGAGCACTGCGAAATCAATGAAGAATGATGGAAGACCTGGATGATCTTCCCGGTGACTAGGGTGTGTCTTTCAACACTGAAATCAACCAACTGGTGTGTTCCTCCTGGAATACACTGAACTATCTCTCTTGAGATGCGCCTCTTCTCCTCAATGACAAGTCATAATCTGCATAATGATGAATTAGGTCGCTGACCCTTCCTTTATAGCTTTCCAAAACCCTAAATCATGCTGAAACCCTAA
>ML781353.1:399688-415518 GCA_009831015.1 Picea engelmannii | reverse complement strand
AACCCTAGATTAGACTAATCCACTAACATTCCTGCTGCTGTTACAAAAGTAAGCTACAGCCATATATTGCAGCAGTAAAAGCTCCTAAAAACAATTGTTAAAGTTGATTTCTACATTGCCTTATTAGCTTTTGACAAGTGCTAGCATATTGCCAACATTAGGTTACCATTTTGGGTCATTTTGAAGCTTGTTTAAGGCATAAATTGTGAAGCTATCATCATATATACATTGTTGTTATAAATTTCTGTTTGCTTCATCTTATATAAACTTATTGTTTTTATTTGAAAGTCCAAGGTTTTACGAAGCACTAACATCAATTGTTACTTGCAAAATAGTGTTTTCTTGTTGTCTTGTTTTTGGCAGGTACATTTAAGCATATCTTTGCTTCATCTTGTCAAACCTCTGAGACTGTCTGATTGGCGTGACTTGTGAGAGGGGACAACTTTTCTTAATACCTTAACCTTTGCCTTCTCAAACCCCTAGGTCACCGGGGACGTCTCCCTTGGGCTTTCACCCCTAAAAAGAAAGAGGTGTCTTATTAAGGTGACAGTGATAGGACAACCTCCTATTACGCCAGTTTACCGTCCACTTGTCTTTGGCTTTTGGGCAAGTACAAATTGCGCGATAACATTTTGGCACCGCTGTCAGGGAACACTAAGTCAATTCTCCTCAAAGACGACACTTTTTGGTAAGCCTTTCCTCAAAAACCTTTACTTTACAAAGCTTACTCGTCGACTCCACCGAGGGTAATCCCCTCATCCCTTTGGTAGTTTCAAGAAAACTATCTGGCGACTCCACAAACCTCAGGGAGGTATACCAACCCTCCTTAGTCCTTTAGAAGAAAACCTCCCCGGAACTCTCCTGTAGTAAAATGATCATTCAAAGGCAATCTTCCGTTAAACACAATGTCTAGCGCAGGAACTCAGACTGTCAATCCAAACCTAGCTAATAACCAGAAGCAATGGTCATCCAAGCTTTTCAAACCGTTAGACATGACAGGTATACCAGGATACCCTAGGCAAATGCCCCCTAAGTATGAGAAGTGGTTGCCTAAATTCACTGGTAATGATGTAGTCAGTGCCGAGGATCATATGAGTAATTTCAGGGCCTTCTTTCAGTTTCATCCCATCAGTGATGATGCTGAGGATCTACCTATGAAATTATTCTCTGCTACCCTCCATGATGGCGCTAGACATTGGTACAATGGGCTACCTGATGCTAGTATTAAAACCATGGATAGGTTGGAGGAAGTATTCCTCAAACGATGGAGTGTCAAGACCCCAACATGCTATTGATAAGGTTGAATAACCTTGTAAAACAAGAGAATGAAATCGTTAGAGAATTCCATGACAAATTTGAAAATTTGATGCAGAAGATCCCAATGAGCCATCATCCTTCTGATAATTTCCTTCTCTTTCTTTATACCAAAGCTTTTACATGACAACTTGGATATCTCCTTAGAGATAAAGCCCCTAAAACAATCCAAGAAGCCCAAGAAGTAGCTACAAGGATTGAAGACAACCTTTCATCATCTAGAGTTGAGCCGTTCTCAGCCCCAAGAGTCAGAATGGATGTTAAACCTAAGATAGTCCACAATGCTGAACCTACCTCAGACATTAGCGCTAGCTTGACAAAGCTACAATTGACTGTAGATGGCATGGTAAAAACCCAAGAACTAATGATGAATAGGATTGTCAACCTAGAAAGAACTCAACAACAAGCGCCTAGGGTTCCTTACAAAGGGCAATTTCAGAAAGGGAACCAAGTTTTTAGACCAAAGAATGATCACGAGGTTCCCAACACTTTAGCCCCTGCAAATGTAGTAGATGAAAACCCTTGGTGCTTACAATGTAGAGAGTCACATTGGGAGCATGAGTGTCCTTTCAACAATGGTGATCATGACCAAATAAACATTGTTAACCCCACCATTGAAAACCCTCAATTTTGCCTTAATGTCACACTTGAAGAACATCAAGAAGGTATAAAGGAAGCAACCAAGAAGGCTAGGATGGAGGTGATAAATAACCTTGACCAAGAATCAAGAGAAAAGTTGAAGAAACAAGAATTCCAAGTATATACTAGGGAAAAAAGAATGAACCAACCTTTCTCTATCGGTCGTGCAGTGTCACAAACAAGACCTCTACCCATGAACATATTTCTTCCTAAGAATCCTACCAAGACTGATAAAGTTGACTTAAACTTTGATTTTGAAGGTGGACTGGCAAAAATGCACGTGACCATTTCCTTAAGAGAAGTCATCAAAGTCCCATCTATAAAAGAACGATTCGATTTTTTTTTCAAAAGTTCAGATGAGCCAATGGACCCTCCTATCATGTTACAAGTAGATCACTTTAGGGTTTAGTATGATGGACATCCACCTTTCTTCATGACCTTACTGATTAATAACAAATGCCTTAACAACTGTATGCTTGATTCAGGGGTAGGTGCTAACATGATGTCTTTGAAGGTCATGGAAAATTTGGGCTTGAAAGTCACACGACCTTACAGTAATGTGTGCAGTTTTGAGTCTAGGGCCATACCCACTCATGGGGTAGTTGAGAATGTCAAAGTTTGCCTTGGGAAGATACTCCGAGAGAGTAATCCACATGGATATTGTGGTGGTGGACGTCCTGGATCTGTGGGGAATGCTATTATCCAGGAAGTTTGTTGCAATGCTGGGAGGCACCTTAGAGATGGATCTCACTTATATCAACGTGCCTATGAATGATGGAACAATAAGTCGTCTCCCGAATGTGCCAATGACCAAGGTCCATGTGCAAGAAATTGGTGATGATATTGGAACTAACGAGACACATGAACCGATCAAAGAGAGTCTTCCTGTGTTTTCCCCTGATGATTTGCCTTTTGCTTCAGAGGAAGGCTTTGATCAAATACAATGGTCGAAGAAGGAGGAGTATCAACAACTCCTAGACAAATATAAGGACAAGGAAGTTGGGACTGTCAAGTTGCTAAAGAAAGGAGAAGATGGCATACTAATCAGACCATCCCAACAAGAAGTCTTCACAGCTGAATCCCACCCCCCTCCCTCAAAACAATACACCAGGGTTGTGCAAGAGACAACCAAATTTAAGACCAAGGATTACAAAGAGGGAGATACAGTCTGGATGTGGGATACAAAGAAGGGAGAGCCTACTAATCTCAAAGGAAGTGCACAATTTTGGCTTGGTCCTTTCAGAGTTGGAAGGAAGTCAGTCAATGATACCTACTATTTATCCACATTGGAAGGAAGAAGACGTCCATTAGCAGTTGGTGGACACCTCCTTAAGCCCCATCAGGGGACAAAGACTTGACTTTGCGGCTAAGTGCTGGTAAGTAGGTAGGCATTTGCATTCATTGTATATACCATTTGGATTTCATGCTAGAGTCGTTCTATTTCCATTTGTATATATGATTGCTTACTTGTATTTCATCTTATCATATATGAGCCAGGGGTGATATCACCATCCTAAATGATTACTAATCTATCTTGTTGAGATCTAGCAGGTCACATGTCATACCAGAGATGCTGAGGTTCTCATGCGCTCTATGGTGAGCACATGTCCCCGAGTTGGAGCCAGATGTTATCCCCTAGCCTAGGGATAACTAAGGAGAGTATGTCTCGAGGTCCACAGGTCCTAGACATGGAGTACCAAGAGCCATATTGACTTGAGCCTGGCCCTGGAGGGTGCATCCTTCTTCTTCAACACCTCCATCCTGTCAGCAGCAACAACATCCATCCCATCGGCCTGGTCCTGAAGCAACAGTGGGTCTTGCTTCATGAGGTAATGAGTCCATGTATCATGGTATGTGTCACTATGATTCTCAAAACATTTGAATATGTGCATTTAATTCTCTTTTGCTTCATGATGTTTGCTTGGACTTTATGCCTTTTTGACTTGTCCATACCTGGGGGGATGGAAAAATGCCCTAGCAAGTTGGTTCCCTTAGGATTGAGTTGCCACTGGGTGGGTTTATGAAAGATCATCGTCCATTCCTACCATACTTATCACTTTTCATCATCTTCCCTCTCATCTTTCCCCTACATTGGTTCGGGCATTGGGTTTGCCAAGCTAGTAAAGGGTTGTACCCTGCCTTGTGGGAAGAAGGGGCTAAAGGCCCAGAGGGTAAAAGTAGCTGGCAAAAGCTAAAAGCCAAAGATCAAACCTTCAGATGCTTCGCCCAGGGATCCTCGAGAAAGCAATAAAAGGCTTCTCAGTAAGAAAAAGGAGGGACCCATAAAATAAAATAAACTCAAGACCTAGTTGGAGGATAGGGTGTCTCATCACGAGCCAGCCTATTAGGTCCATGGGCATGTAGCGGTATGACACTACTATTCAGCTGGTCACCACGCTAGGGTAGTGGCTCTTGGTAGCATGGCCAAGAGAAAGGGGGTCTCATCACGAGCCAACCTTCTCATCTCCATGAAATGTTTGTGGGTAACACTATCACCATTGCTCACCACACTAGGGCAGTGTCCTCCAGCTATTCTCTTGAAAGAAAAAACAATAAGACAAAGAGCAAAAAAGGCATTGAATGGGCTAGGAAACAATTGCATCCATGACAAGGTGCAACTCACCCTCTTTAGAGGCACCCATAGGTAAGACCTACATTTCCATCACTGCACCCCTTGCCCAAACATCCCCCACACCATCTCATGCATTTACATGACCTAGAGTGGTCTTCACCTAGAAACACCCCACACCTAAGGAGAATTAGCCCAATAGGATGTCCTGGAACCCTCTCCAAAACTGACTAGTAGAATAGCATAACGTCTTTGAGCACTTGTCTAGGAAGAAGGGGGTTTTATGCACATGTTTGGGTAACTCGATTATTAGATGTGATTGACATTGCTATGATCCCTGTGACTTATGAGCCCATGGAGGGCGTACTTGTTGTTTTTGCAGGACCATGCCTGACGGACAGGTACACATTTGGAGATGATTAGCTCGGACCTCCATAGGGCTAAAATCCCACCAGCTGGATGCTGAGACCCCAGCCAGGGGAAAACATATACCAGAGGCTTGCACCGGAGAGAGAGGAGGACGTTCCACCAGAGACAGCTTGGTAGGCCTGGACCCAGGGGCGTCTTGCCCTCCCAGCATGACGTTGGTCCTTGACGTCATCATTTAGAGCCTTGACGTCACCCAGTTGAGGTATCCAACTTGAGGACGACTTTGGTTGGCACGTGTGGCAGTCCTGAGGGGTTTTGAGCCCCAACGTTTCACTTGGAGGGCTAACGTTCCAGCAAGAAGGCTAACGTCACCCTAGGAGGGGCATGACGTCACCCTAAAAAGATAAAATTAGGGTTTTATTTGTCAATTTTACGTAAAATTGGATTTTTGATGTAAACTGGCCATGTCGGCCATTTTGACCTAATTTTGTAATTAAAGGTCATTTGGATTGTATAAATAAGAGATAAATCTCTTGTATTTTTTCATCATTCTTTCACTTACACAAGTGATATCTGAAATTCGGCCTCTTTAAGGCTTATTGGCTGAAAATAAGTGGTGTGCAACTCTTGGAGGACACTTGTCTTGGTGTTTTTTGGCATTTTCTTGGTGGAAAGTCTTCAACTAGGGCATATTGCTGGATTATTCTTGGTGAATGTAAGTGAAAATCTGCAATTCTTCATTCTTTGAATGGTTATAGTATCTTTTACTTTGCATTTTACCAAGATTATGAAATTGCTAGTTTAAAACCCTAGGAGATTAAGCACATGTTATTGTCCTTATCTCAATAGCTTTTCACCTACTATATTGTGCTAGAAGACATAGCCATTGAAGCATGTGCTAGGGCCCTACCTTTGTAGCACTCTAAGTCTCTAACACCATTGCTTCATCAAGACTTTATTTATCTCAAGCTTGAGCTAAAGAAGGAAAACCGCTAGGGCCTAGGGTTACCTACTTCCTAGTAGCCATTTTCTTCTAGGGTTTGGTAATTGAGGCCTTGGGTTACCAACACCTCAACAATCATCCCTTTTGTCCTTAGTTCACATATTATCATTTGTTTCCTTCAAGATTGCTGCTGCAAAAGAGTGACTCCATTAGCCTTAAAGACACTGGTTTAGACCTTGTACTTGATTGATTGATGAGAACAACCCTTAAAACTTATACCTCAAGCTATTTGCTAACTTTTCCTAACCCTAGATTAGACTAATCCACTAACATTCCTGCTGCTGTTACAAAAGTAAGCTACAGCCATATATTGCAGTAGTAAAAGCTCCTAAAAGCAATTGTTAAAGTTGATTTCTACATTGCCTTATTAGCTTCTCACAAGTAAGCTATTTGCTAACTTTTTCTAACCCTAGATTAGACTAATCCACTAACATTCCTGCTGCTGTTACAAAAGTAAGCTACAGCCATATATTGCAGCAGTAAAAGCTCCTAAAAGCAATTGTTAAAGTTGATTTCTACATTGCCTTATTAGCTTCTGACAAGCGCTAGCATATTGCCAACATTAGGTTACCATTTTGGGTCATTTTGAAGCTTGTTTAAGGCATAAATTGTGAAACTATCATCATATATACATTGCTGTTATAAATTTCTGTTTGTTTCATCTTATATCAACTTATTGCTTTTATTTGAAAGTCCAAGGTTTTACGAAGCACTAACATCAATTGTTACTTGCAAAATAGTGTTTTCTTGTTGTCTTGTTCTGGGTAGGTACATTTAAGCATATCTTTGCTTCATATTGTCAAACCTGTGGGACTGTCTGATCGGTGTGACTTGTGAGAAGGTAGAACTTTTCTTGATACTTTAACCTTTGCCTTTTCAAACCCCCAGGTCACCGGGGACGTCTCCCTTGGACTTTCACCCCTAAATAGAAAGAGGTGTCTTATTAAGGTGACAGTGATAGGACAACCTCCTGTTACACCAATTTACCGTCCACTTGCCTTTGGCTTTTGGGAAAGTACAATTTGCATGATAACATGGCCTCTTCTTGGGGTTTTAACCTTCACCATCAAATGTCAATCATTTTCTAACTATGGCAAGATTAGTCTTCACATCTCCAGTTAGAGGCTTGTAGCAAAGGTGAGTGAATTTTTGCAGGTTTTGTAGATGGTGGCCACTCCAAAATATGATCCCATTTTCCACTCTTTGAATTGCTCTATATCTAATATTTGCATAGTGAGTACATCACTGTAAGCAGAATCAATGTTGAATGTTTCGTTTGCAAGTGAACTAGGCTCTAATTAAATTCACAGTTGCATTTACAAGATGCTTTGTTAGCAACCAAAATCCACTATTTCTCTAAAGGTCTGTATGGCATATTGTGGTAGGTGGGCTCTTGCATATCTCTTCAAAGCTTGCTCTACTAAATCCTGTGAAACTTTAAAGAACACCCATCAAGAATTTCTTCCAACTGATGACAGGGCTCGCGGTAATCATTCAATTATCTAGATATTGTATTCAATTCATTTCCTAAATTATTATGGCCCTCATCATTATTATTATGTTCTTTAACTGTACTGCATAAGGTTTGAACCCTGGCTGGGGTTTCTGAATAAATATGCCTGGTGTAGACTGAATTCATGGTAATATAACCATGAAAGGGCTTGAATTGCAAGTAAAATTTTTGTAATGGGGATCCATTGGCTTGGACACGGGGTTTGAAATTGCCAAGATGGGGATTTTTGCATAACATGATAACACAGTCAAATATATGGAAATTTTATGTGAAAAATGATGTACCTGGAGATTGTTGAAGATGGTCATATGGGTATGATTGTTAATATATATGAATGCAAAGATCAGTCTTCTTCTTCGTGAGATTAATGCTGTTGTGGCATTTGCTTTCTATGCCCATCGACAAATCATCACAACAATTCACATTGGGTTTGTTACCATACATGATAGAAGGTTTCTAAGGCTGTGTGGCACCTATAGCTTTCCCCAGAACATTAAAACAAATTTAACATGGACAAAGGAGAAAGAAATTAACTTGAGGGCTGCTCTCTCTCCTCACACATTTAGCATGGACTGAGCTGGCTAGGTTGCAGTCATGAGAGCATGCTTATAAGCATCTAGCTTGCCCATGCAACAAATCTATTAATTACCTAGTATGGTTAAACAATTACGTCCAACAAGATTCCTCCCAATAAATAACATGCTTATAGAGAAAATTTGATTTCTTCAAGGAAGCGATTACCCATTGTTATGATTCCTCAAGAAAATCAAGTTATAGTCAAGCAAAGACATCAATCTACGCTATTGTATAGAGCTCACAACGAAAATTGCAAAAAGGATTTGGAAACATAGAATCACAGGTTCTTTAACCATTTTTGTTTCCATGTACAGGCCAAAACAGATATAGGAACACATAGTTTGATTCAAGGGAGGAAGATGCACTCTAATGTTTAGTGCCTTCAATTCATGACTAGAAATGCTTAAGTGCGGCTTCAAATAGTGATAGGTTTCACCATCCATTCAGCAGCCATGGTAATCAAGGACCAAAAGGGTTATGGATAGAGCTCTTCAATTTTTCCAAATGAGCCAAATAAACCCTACTCTAATTACTTGAAACTCCAAGATTGATCTAGATTGATGGACAAGCCCAAACCATCAAATAATCAACCTTTTTATGATTAATAATTGCAAATAGCAGCACTATTTTTAACAAGGACTCCATTTCCATTACAAGCAAGCAAACATAGACTAATCATTAAGACATGCAGGGAATTTCAGTACATTTATTCACAAGCAACACAACTCTATAATCAAATATGGCAAGAAATCCCTAGAACAAAGGTAAAGTGACATATCTGTTTTGACGATTGAATACCAAGCAACTGACTGAAATAGAGCAATTTTCCACCCAACCATAGGTAGACCTTTGTGGACACCACCCCTAGCTAGGCTATTGAGACCACCAGGGCAAAGAAAAATAATGCATAATTCTCAGGGCAGTCTCTCCATCTCAGGAGCAAGAAGAAAACTAACCAAGTATCCCACTGTTGAGTTCTTGTAAACAAAACAATTATTTGGTACCTGTTGCCGCTTTTATACACACCTTATGAACGTGGAAGAAGCCTTCAATCCACTTGGTGTGTTCTTGGGGGAAAGTCTTGAGTCAAGGTGTTGTCACCTGCTCCTCGATTCCTCCGTCTAGGCCAACTCCTAGCGAAGCCAAGGGGGGTAGTCCCTAAATAAAATATACTAAGGCTCAAAACTATATCTAAGCACAACTAGTATTCTAAGAGTTTATTGCAACAAGAACAATATAACCAAATATCAATCTACACTAACAACATATGATTCATTCACTTATCCAAAGATATATTCAATAACAATAAAGCAAAAGAGATACATACATCAATGAGATACTTCAAAGGAAATGCCCTTGAAAATATAAATACTTGAAGTAAAAGACTTGAAAGTAAATGATTAGACCAGTGMAAAAAGTTGTGAGATGTATGAAAATGCTGTTGAAATGAAGATTGCCGTGTGAATGTCCTTGCAAAGTTTTTATTAAAGTTGATTAAAATGAAAATGTAAATTACTTTTTTGCTTGTGTGAAATTGTATTGCAAGAAAGCAAAACTATTCTAGATTTGGCCCCTTAAGATGTTATCCCTCAGATTGGAATTTGCAGAGAACTTGCCGAAGTCCAAATGACTTCACCAACAAGCTCAATAAAGGTGTCGGATATCCAAAACGGGTGGGAAACTGTGTCTCGAGAGGGCCCGCTTGACTTCATACACTCCCTTTATGCGGTTTCCAACCAAAACAATAGCAACTTTCAAGAATGTCCTATTAATCTATATCCGCACTAACCAGCCCCGGTTTTGCGTGGAGCTTACTTCCAAAGATCGAGACTAAGGTTGCAGTGGAAGGGTCAGGAACATACACCGGGGAGCTGAGGGGATGGGTTTATTTTCCAAATTGAAATGAAAATTGCAGAAAAGTAAAAGATTTTCTAATTAAGCTAAGTCCACACTGTCCAATCTCTGTTTGGCGTGAGCCTACTTAGGGGAGTTGAGGGAACTACTTTATTGGCAAATAAAAAATTGCGAAATTGAAATTTAAACTAACAATTAAAAGATTACTTTCCCAAATGAAATCTAGACTAAGCTAACTATGAAATTGAAATCTAAACTACAAGTTATAGTGCTCTTGATAGATTTTATGATTGATTTTATCTTTCCTTTAGGCGAGAGTTGTAAAATTGAAAGAATTGTAGGAAATTGAACAAGCACCACAAGACACAAATCCCCCTAGGGGGAAAGAAAACTGGGCACAGTGTAGCCCACTCTTATTGCTTTGGTTACAATGGTCTCTCTTTGGGAAACTTGTGATCCTTATAAAGATGGATCAATGAAATTTACAAGTTTATAAAATGATTTATTAGGGTACAAGGTACTTCTGGGGTCCCGGAAGCTCCTAATTTGCCAAAATTGTGCAGAGTTTCCTCCTATTTATTCAATGACCTGCAAAAACAGCAAGCAAAGGAGATCAAATGCCCCAAAGAACACTTGGAAAGTGTCTTTGGATTATAAAATATTAAAGCCCAAAACATGCGAAAAAATTCTAAGTAAAAAATGAATCTAACTAGTGAGTTATGGCACTAAAACAAGCCTAAATAAGAGCTCTTTTAGTGACTTTTGTTTGCTGTTCAAAACAGCAGACAAATGAACACTAAGTAGCTTGATCTTGCAATGAAATAGTCTTTTAAAACAATCACTTTAATGCCTTTAAAATTCTAAATGAAAGTACTTGCAAAAATGTGACATTTCTTCTTTAGATCTAGCTTTTTTGATATGGAAATAAACTTGGATCTAGATCTAAGTAGTATGCATGCAATAAGAGAAACTAATTGTAACTTTTAAATCAAATTTAGATCTAATATAGCATACAAAGTGAAAGTAACCAAGTAAAATGAAAAATTTTCTGTGAAGGAGAGAGAGAACAAGCTTGTGCTTGGAAGTTCTTGGGCAATGGTGTCCTTCTTTGGTGGAATGAGAAGGGATCTTCTTCAAAGATCTTAGAGGAATGGTAGAGTCAATCTAGATCATCCAATCCTCCAAGTAAGGTTTCCAAAGCTTCATACACTTGTAAACAAAAAGGTTAGAAAGTGGTATCACCTACAAAAGAGACTTCAAAGCAATATTGGTTAAGCAAAACGAATAGAGCATATAAAAATCTCTTGAATAGATAAATAATAAGATCACTAAACTAGCTTATAAATCTTATCCTAATGAGTAATACTACTGGTATAAGGCCAACTTTAACCAAAATAACATAACAAGCATAATAAAACAAAATCACCTCATAAGCACTTGCATCCACACACTATCCAAGCCACCAATTTGACCTCCAAAGTCTTTTTATTCCAATGAGAAAGATAGTTTACAATACAACAACAGGCAATTCCCCAAGCTCCAACTAGCTTACAATGGGAGAGAGTGCTTGACTTTATAGCAAAAGGGAAGAGAGCCAAGAGGAGGAGGGCGCACCATGTGAAGAGGGAGGGCGGACCAAGTGTGAGAGAAAGGGATCCAAGTGGTAGCAAATGGGTTGCCACCTCTCCCCTAACTCAAATTCATGTCAAGTGTGATCAATGGGAGCAAGTGGGAGGGCGCCACCTCTCTAAGAGGGGCGCACCTCCTTTGGGAGATCTCTCTAACTTGATTTAAACAATAGCTAACTCTCTCTCATCTTATTCTAGAGTGCTGACAATGCACATTTAACGCAAAGAGAGGGAGAGTTGACTCAAAACACGTCCCAGACATGTTTCTCAAAAAATAGGTTTGTGATTTTTCCTGATTTTTTATGTCTTTTATTGACTTTTGTGAGCAAAATTAATTTTTAAGTGATTAAAATATTAATTTTACTCACAAAAGTGAGTACTTAGGTAAAGTGGGTATTCTAGGTCAAAAAATGAATACCCCCAAGGCATATAGTGCCTCATAGTACCACTTTTTTAATACATGACTAAATTACAATTAAAATATCCCGTTTTACGAGAAATTTTTTATGAACTCGAAATTTTAAAAAACGTATGGGGGATCTAGCGCAATTTCCATATGATTCAAAATTGATGACCTAACATGGTAATATAAACATTTATACACTAGACTTAGATTTTCCAAGCTAAGGCCTAACCATGAATACATAGTCCAGCTTTGGAGGTAATGAGTGAAAAAACTTAGAAATTATAACTTGTTGAAATAGAATTTCAGGTAAGAAATAATTAACAAGTGAAAAAAAACACTCTAGAGTATATACTCGTCATCAAGTTTTAGGAGGCCAAGCCTTTTACAAAATCATCATGCTAATCTCATCTTATTACAATGCCCCCTCAGGGGATGGAAATGCGAAAAAGTGGTCATATTTGATCGATTGGACTTCTGAACTCTGATTTTGAACATTTGATTTTTCAATCTTTGGTGGATCAACTGGAAGTCCATCCTAATGCAACTTGGTGGATAACATTGGCTCCATATGGGGACGTGTGCTTGATCTTTTTAGCAAAGGAGAACATGTGAGAATCCATAATTTGTATCCTACATCACAAACATCTCGCCAAATGGATGTATCAACAACACATATGATATATAGAGACCAAGTATAAAATGAAGTTGCATAACTATTATACAATAAAAGTACAAAAGAAGAAAGTGAACACAATATACAAGGAAAATTATGAATATGAAGATAAAATACAAGGAAAGGGTTAGAGATACATTACAACGGATGCCCCCTGGGCATCAGATATCTGCGTTGATGACCAATTCAAGGTGGAGCCCTTTCACTGGTAGACTTAACCTTTTGTCATCCAATTGGCTGAGAAGAGTTGTTGAAGACTTTTCTTTGTGCCTTTGGGAAAAACTTACAATTTATCATTTTTGACTTTTCCTTAAAAGGCCTGGCATATTCTTTGCAATTGAACTCATCATGAATAATATCATTTGTCAAATCCTTCACAATATTTATTCCATTTTTTCTTCTTTTCTTTGAAGTACCTTTTTTGATCTTTATCATCCTGAGATCTTGATCCGATTTAACATTCATTTCAATGTGATCACCAGGTTTTTCTATTTTTTCATTTTTATATTCGTTTTTCTTGTCAAAAGTATCCTCTTTACCAAAGTATATATCTCCAGGCTCTAAGACATATGGAGTGGATGGCTTGAAAATTCTGTTGAACTCATCTTGACCATTAAATGACTCATTTGATAGCTGACAATGCTGACCCAACTGATAAATCCAACCCAATTCCTGACTCTAAATCCCTCTAGTAGGTTACTCCTTTATATCTTGCCATCTCTAATATATGTTATGGAGTAGGCTTCTCACCATACAATCTAGTCACATTATCAATCTTTAAATCCTCTTTTTTCTTACTTAGTTCCTTATTCTGTTTCCATTGATCTTTTGTGATAGTGTAGGTTTTGTTCACATTATTTATAAAATCCGGGCGTCTTGAAAATCCAACATAATTATTTGATCCAAGAAACCCTTGCTCATTAATCTAGCAAAATACTGGGCAAGTAGATTCCTCATGGAATTCCTCACAAGCCCTACAAAAAGGAGGAGCCTCTTGCTGAACCATATTCATTGCTTCCAACTAATTTGGTGGTCTCTAATCTTGGGGTGGAACTTTCTTTTTCCATTTTCCATTATTCTTTCTAGGTTGAAATCTATTAACTTGAGATCTTTCCAATGAAATCAACCTAGTCTGCATGGCATTCAATTGGGCTGCATGGCTGGCTTCCATGGCCTTCACAAGTTCCTTCATTTCTGTCAATTCTTTCAAAGGGTAAGAAGAAGAAGTCTTACTATCTGAATCAACTGTTTTATCTTTAGGCTCATGTTGTTTGGAAGTACTACCCCTTGTGAAACCAGGAAGGTTGGACTTGCCAGATGCTTGCATGTTTCTATCAATCTTAATGGCCATTTCCTGGGCAATCTTTAAATTCGTTGGCTTTTTATCTCTGAGTTGATATCTCATTTCACCATTGAAAGCTTCAATGTAGTAGATGAGAATAGAAGTAGCTGGGGGCTTAATGTCCGTGTGAAGGCTAGAAACCAAATCATTAAACTTTTTATTGAATTCTTCCATGGTTTCGTTCTAATTTTTCTTTATACTATGGAGTGCTGCTAACAAATAACGATATTCTTTCTTATCACCCCATCTCTAAATGAAAGCTTCAATTAAATCCTTTATGGTTGCAAACTTATTGTCATCCAACCCAAAAAATCAATCATATGCATCTTCTTCAAGAGAACATGAAAACAAATTCATTTTTACATCCTCATAGTTATGTGCTGCAACATTACATCATTTATTAATACATAAAGAAAATGTTTTGATGTGAGCTTTGGCAATTATAGCATTATTTCCCTGAAATGCAGGTAATTTGTCAATAGCTTTTTCAGGTAAAACATGAGGATAACCATTGATATTAGAAAAATCACGTGGACTAAAATAATCATCCATTTCTACTTGCAAAAAATTAGAGTCTAAACTAGAATTATTAAAAAGCAAGTGTATATAAAAAATGGACTCGAATGCCTGTTGATCAAGGATTCTACGAGAAGCAAGTTTGGCTAACCTCCTCCTATAAACCTTTTTGGGTTCAGGGATGAAATCAACCAAGCCTTGTGAGTTCCTTCTTGTAGAATACTTTGTCAAATTTAAATTAAGTGGAGTCGTCACATGATTGAGTCTATTTGTGATAAACAACAAGCATAAAAAACAAAGCAAAAACAAAACAAGTCGTATTCCTGGAATAGAAAGATTTATCCTCGGCAACGACGACAAAAATGTTGCCACCTTTATACACACCTTATGAACGTAGAAGAAACCTTCAATCCACTTGGTGTGTCCTTGGGGGCAAGTCTCGAGTCAAAGGTGCTATCACCTGATCCTCGATTCTTCCATCTAGGACAACTCCTAGCGAAGCCAAGGGGGCTAGTCCCTAAAGAAAATATACTAAGGCTCAAAACTAAATCTAAGCACAATTAGTATTCTAGGAGTTTATTGCAACAAGAACAATATAACCAAATATCAATCTACACTAACAACATATGATTCATTCACTTATCCAAAGATATATTCAATAACAATAAAGAAAAATAGATACATATATCAATGAGATACTTCAAAGGAAATGCTCTTGAAAATATAAATACTTGAAGTAAAAGACTTGAAAGTAAATGATTAGACCAGTGCCAAAAGTCGTGAGATGTATGAAAATCCTGTTGAAATGAAGATTGCCGTGTGAATGTCCTTGCAAAGTTTTTATTAAAGTTGATTAAAATGAAAATGTAAATTACTTTTTTGCTTGTGTGAAATTGTATTGCAAGAAAGCAAAACTATTCTAGATTTGGCCCCTTAAGATGTTATCCCTCAGATTGGAATTTGCGGAGAACTTGCCGAAGTCCAAATGACTTCACCAACAAGCTCAATAAAGGTGTCAGATGTCCAAAACGGGTGRRAAATTGTGTCTCGAGAGGGCCCGCCTGACTTCACACACTCCCTTTATGTGGTTTCCAACCAAAGCAATAACAACTTTCGAGAATGTCCTATTAATCTATATCTGCATTGACCAACCTCGGTTCTGCATGGAACTTACTTCCAAACTAAGTAACCGGATTCGTCCCCCCCCCCGTGTCGCGTGTCCAACGAATCGGACACGATTCGCTGGGACACGTGTCTGATTCGTGTCAAACTCGTGTCATGAGCTCGTGACACGCACCTAAATCGTGTCCGACACCACTCAAATTCGTGTCCCGAAATTAGGACACGTGTCCCGCAGAAAGGACACCCGCGGCCCTCAAAAACGGTTTTAATTTTGTTTTTTTCTCATTTTGCAAACAGGTTGGAGCA
>ML781353.1:382358-394164 GCA_009831015.1 Picea engelmannii | reverse complement strand
AGGTCCAAGCTGCTGTCTATTTACTATAGCAGAATTTTTCTTAGTTCTTGGCTCTTCTCAAGGTTCTAATGGTTTCCTTTCATGGCTGTTCCATCCCATAGTATGACAGCCTTCTTTTTCCAAGCAAAAACTCTGTTTTCCTCTCTTTTTCTTCTTCAAAAACCAGGTCCCTCTTCCCATTCGAATTTTCCTTCTTTTGCACAAGTAAAAAAATGTCAAGAGCCCTAAACCAACTTCTTTTTGTGGGGGACAAATTCCCCAGAATGTAGGAGGTGATGGCCTAGATCTAGGAGTTGGTTTCATCCACTTCTCTTATCTCCAATTTAGAATACAGATTAGGCTCAATATCATAAAAGAATGAAAGTTACAATAATGACAAGATGAGTAGAAAAAGAGACATAGGATTCTAGGCATGTAAAAATTCCCGTAGACCTCCTCACCTTTCTCGTCTTGTGGTATCATAGCCTCTTTAGGTGGTGCTTATGCTCAGTCAGTTCTGGTTCTTTTATTAACTGCAAAATAACAATGTTTAAAAGTATTCAAAATTATCATGGTATGTATACCTCATAGTGTAAATAAGGCATAGTAATAAAATAACTATACAAAAACATTTAAACATAATTAAATACACATTATTCAAGAGGATTGAAACTAGGACATCACACAAACAGATTTAAGTTTTAACCACTAACCTCTAAACTTTGCCCACTTCCTGTTTATCATGAAAACGCACTAAATGTTTTACCATCTTATATAGATGATTTTTTTTGCCATTTATCTCGACAAAATGGGTAAGTACTGACAAAGGGAACACATTGCAAGACTGAGATGTCTGTTACTCTGAATTGCAATTGTTTCAGAAATCAGACCATTACTATACCTTCTATTTACTCATTTGCAATTTTGAATCTAAGCAAAAAAATGAAAGAATTATGTGAAGGTCACTTGTTATTCTTGGTTGCAGAATTCGGATATTTTGAATGCTCTACTGAAAAAAAGACTATGCTTTGGAAAACCTATATATTCACTTTATGGGGGTCTATGGAGATCACAAAGTCAGTTATGTAGTATGCTACTATGCCTTCAGAGCTTTTAGAAATAATCTTTAAAATGCCGGAGAAAATCATATGTAAATTTTGCTGACCTCAATTTACTGTTTGTTTGGTAAGCAGGTCTTCTTGGGCTGATCTCCACACTTGTCATCTCCCTACACAGCAATATGCCCATTTTCATCACTCTAATAGTTTTTACTGCTGCATCCGGTGGTGTTGCCATTGCAGATGTGACTATTGATGCATGTGCAGCAAAGAATAGTATTCGCTATCCCCTCCTAGCAGCAGATATCCAGAGTTTGTGCGGGATGAACTATTCAATTGGAGCGCTGTTGGGGTTCTCCACAAGTGGTGTGGCAGTACATCTCCTTGGTGCTCAGGTTCTCATTTTTATATTCCTATTCTCTTAATGAATAGATTATCAGATCATTTTTAATTCTTGAATTTCCCTTGAACTAATTTCTGGATATGCAGATGAATAAAAATTTATGATTCCTTTCCCTTCAATTTAGAACTCCTTGTCATGGTGCATGAATGATGAGATATCAGATAACTTCATCTTTGGAGTTTGATTTATGGTAATGGACCAAATGATCTAAGTTGCTGGATGCTTTCTTGGGTGCATATCAGTCAATACATAATATGGGTTGAACGTATTTTCTGACAGGGTGCGTTAGGACTACTTTCTATCCCAGCTATAATGCTCCTTTCCCTTGGATTTATACTATATGAGCCTCGTGTTACCAACCATCAACATAAGCAGGCATGCCATTTCAGCTTTCTTTGTGATCTTTAGTTTATGCCATTCTTTCTTCATTTCAGCTCTGGACATGTTTTTACTTTTCTATCATGATTCATGATCAATACAGGTCTTCCAGAGTTCGTGGGAAGCAACTAAAAGCATGTGGAAAGCCTTGAAGTGTCCTGAAATATGGAGACCATCTCTTTACATATACATATCATTAGCTGTAAGCCTAAATATTTATGAAGGCAAATTTTACTGGTATACAGATCCCACAGCAGGCCCAGCATTTTCTCAGGTAAGGAATTACTTTGACTAATGTTAACAAAATTTCTGCAAGGATGTCATTCCTAAACCACAAACTCCATAAGAGAATAAATAGGCTTTCCTAGGGATTGCCACATTGGCAAGCTCTGTTTCCATTTGTTCTTTCTTCAATCTCCTTTCGCCATTTTCTGTTTGATATGCAGGAGTTTATGGGTATGATCTTGGCCATCGGTGCAATTGGATCACTTCTTGGAGTGCTAGTGTATCAGAAAATCTTGAAGGATTATTCATTCCACAGCTTGCTCTTCTGGGCTCAATTGCTTTTTGGAATCTCAGGAATGCTAGACTTGGTCATGGTGTTGCGTTTCAATGTAAAGCTGGGCATCCCTGACTACTTGTTTGTTATAATTGATGAGTGCTCTTTAAACATTATTAACCGGATCAAATGGATGCCCATGCTTGTACTTAGTGCAAAGATTTGCCCTTCTGGCATAGAAGGCACATTTTTCGCTTTGCTCATGGCCATTGACAACATTGGGCTTCTCTCATCTTCTTGGGGTGGGGGTCTGCTGCTTCATCTTCTTAATGTAACTCATACAGACTTCAGAAACCTCTGGTTGGCAATTCTGATCAGGAACATCATGAGGGTTTCACCATTGGTAATGCTGTTTCTAGTGCCCAAAACAGACCAGTCATCCACCCTCCTTCCTTCGGAACTGATTCATTCATTAGAAGCCATTGATACTAACGAAGAGGAGACTATCCAATTAGTCTCCACAGTTAAGAGCATTCAAGTATAGGTTCTGCTAACTACCCAAACACAAATACACTTTTTTAATCTGATTTTCTATCATTATTACCTCTTCTCCTAGATATACTACAGTTTCTCTCCTTAAACAAGGAAAACCAAGGCTCTCTGAAAAAGAAAATGTTTGATTTAACGATAGATGCAGCATGCTACCGTGGCGTATGATAGCTAATATCCAAGTCTCTTGGAAAATTGTTTTAAGAAGATCTGTTAGGGTGCAGTTGTAAGTGTAAAGCACCTCCTGAGATAATTTACTGGATAAAATCCTTTCCTTTGTAGAATCTGTGCTTGATAAACCATGGGAGAAAGGATCCGTTTCCTGTTCCTGTATTATAGACAAAAGAGGCACTGCAAAGCATGCATTTATATGTAAAAGCAAGGAGGTCAAACTGTTAATGACACAGTTGTAAGTGTAAAACACCTCCTGAGATAATTGATTGGATAAAATCCTTCCCTTTGTAGAATCTGTGCTTGATGAACCATGGGAGAAAGGATCCATTCCTGTTCCTGTATTATAGACAGAAGAGACACTGCAAAGCGTGCATTTATATGTAAAGGGAAGGAGGTCAAACTTTTAATGACCAACTTAGAGGCTGGCATCATAAAACTTATCACCTCATCTTATTTGTCAATATTAAATCTTATGTCAACTTCCAGCCAGTGCAGATCTCCCAAGCCAGTGTGAAAACATGGGTGCCTAATAAACATGGAGTTACATTTGACCCATCAACTTCACAAGCTCAAAATAAAAGAATTAATAAACATGGAGTTACATTTGAGCCTTCAACTTCAACAACTCAAAATAAAAGAATTATTAAACACGGAGTTACATTTGTAATATCCCCAATTATGCTAGGCTGGGATATTATGTTCTTCTGTGCAATAATTGTTCTTTATGCTCTAAACTGGTCGACAAAGTTTTACAAACATTTTGCATGTATTCTACTAATAGACATTTCTTCAAATATATTGCATGCAATACAAATACACCAGAAATAGAAGAGACAATATGTGGTATTTTATTATGAATGGAATCTGGAACACAACAAGAATAAGTCTCTACTGGTTGCTATAGCAGCTGCAACACATCAACAAACACACAATAATTAGACCAAAAACTTGGAATCATGCCATGGCCTCCTCAATAGATGAGATCAAACCCTCCAAGTGCCACAACCTCTCCAAGCAATTCGCTACTATCCAAAACTGAAGTCAAATCACCAGATGAAGCTCCACTGAAGATCCAGGATGGGTCTTCCTCCTTGTCTAGCTAGGGTGGATATTGCACCACCAAAACTAAACTACAATGGAAGGGTTTTTCCAAAACCCTAATGAAAACCTTGGCTCCAAGAACACTCCAAGAGATCAATCCAAAAACATAATCCAAAGTGAAGTGTTACCCCTCCTTTTATTCTTCCTTAATGCCCTTCTAGAACTTTCCCTTTTTGACTAAATCAACATGACCCTTATTTCCCTTTTTAATTTCACTTTAAGATTAAAGACACTTTTACTAATGTCTAAGTGGCAATTAATCTAAAAGTTATTTTATTACCTTTTTACTTAATGTCACTTTAGAAATATAACATTTCCTAGCTAAGTGACATTAAATAAATCCCTTGACTTCCCTTTTGTTCATCAACAAGCCTCATAAGTCATCTCCAATTGCAGAATAGGGGAACCCAAAATTGGGGACATGACAATCCTCCCTTCCCAAAGATTGTTTTTCCTCAAGCAATGCCATCACACCCATAGGAACAACACACTGAACCAAACTGAAACTAATAATGATCCATGGGTCCCAAACCAATTTGAAAGAAGCGGAGCACCTATCGCCCACAATACTGCCCTGCAATGTACTAACACAAGTGGCCTCCTGAAAGTAACAACCGACTCTCCCATCTGTACCAGTTGCCAAATTGTCAATCCATAAAATCCTAGAGTCCCATGCTATCACTAGAAAGGACCCATCATGACGACGCTGCACCACTCTGATCATAAATATTTGATCCTCCTGCCTAGATTGCATCTTCCACTCCTACACCCACAAGCTGTAATGCCTCAAAGAATCGTCCCCACTATTGACGATCATATCTTGCCAATGTATCTCAGTGAGGTTAACCAACCCAACTCTAATATTAGACATCCCAGAGAAGTCTATGTGGTCACAAAATGATAGGGCATCAACGACACCTAATCTCCAGGTATTAAAGGGGAAATCCCTAATACTCCATCACCCCCATCCTACTGGAATCATCCAAGCATTGTTTGGAAAATCTCTCAACACATTGTCTGCAAAGTCCCTCCATGCAAATCTCTCGGATGACCTATAAGTGGTAAAGCCACTAGGGTCCCAAACTAACCTGTATGATGTGAAGCACCCTCTACTCATAGCCCTGATCTGCCAGGTGCTAACACAAGAATCTACCCCGACTGCCTCTGATAGCCAGATAATCAGAAGTTGCACAAACGCGGTCAACTTCTTAGAGGACCACTCCTCCAAGCAACCAAACCTAAGCATCCCAAGAGTAAACTTCGGAAAGCGAAAACTGACCATCTCATTTGTATCAGTTGTCGAACTGTCAAGCACTGTAGTTCCAAGGTCCCAAGCTAATCTCCGAGAGGAACCATCATATCGACGTTGCACCCCTCCGGTCATAACCGTCTAACCACCATGCTTAGACTGCGCTCTCCTCTCCTGGACCCCCAAGATGAAATCCCTGAAAGGACTGAACTCACTATCCTGGATCATGTCTCGTCAAGGCCTCTTGGTGATGTCAAAGCTTGCCAATCCACGGATAGACTCGATCTTGGGTATCGTGAGGGAAAATCTACCTCGCCATATAAAACAAGGCTCAACAACTCCTCTCACAACATCCCCACAATAATGCAGACCAATCACTGGCACGACCTTGTCGATCACCCTCATTATCTGAAGCAGTCTATGACTCCTAATGCCAGGATTCCACCACCAAATTGGAAGTCCATCACTCCCAATGCCCATTGAAATCTCCGTGAATCGATCCAACAGAGTCTGGATCTCCTCCTGTGCACTCTGTGTACTGATCATATGGTCCAAATGAAAGACCTCTAACATCGCCACAACAGGTGAAACTCCCATGTCATGTAATATATAATGAGGGCATCAAATAACAACAATGGATGCCTCTGCCACTGCCTGCAAGACTGAGAAGTGACTTGTGCATTAAGGTCAACCCCAAGGGCATGACCAAGAAATCATAATGAAGTTTGGAAGCAAACCTGTGAGTATCCTGCTTCCTGGCTCTCATCTGCTGATATCCCAAATGAAGATCGATCATTGAGGGATATGCTACTCCCTGAGGTTCACACATCCACTCACCGATCCTGGGTAACCTCAACTCAATGGTATACTCGAGGACTCTATGAGGAGTTCTCCCTAGAAGAAACATTCCAAAACTCCACTGTACACTACCGTGTGCCAATGAATACTGCTGCATACTGTTGCCTATCACTGAATCTTCCTGTACCCTCATGTATCTTGTAGGAGCTATTGTATCCATCACTCTACTGATGTCGCCTGAACCTATATCTTAGAGCATGCCCATGTATGTCGTGTACCTGTCCACCCAATCCAGGTATGTATACATTTCCTTGTGGGCTGGTCCACAAGGAATGTGCTTAACTATCTTCTCTTGATCCCCGTAATGCAAAACATGAAAGTAATTGCAACCCTCTGTGCCATACCTCTCCTCACGCACCTGCAACTCTAAATGCTCCTCGTGCGAGATCGTCACAAAAGGCTCCTCCCTCAAATCATGAGTGCCACACATGCCCTCGTGTGTCATGACTGCCAAAGATGATGTAGTTTGTACTGCTGTCAATAATGAAGAGCGTGCCAAACTTAGCTCGTGACAACACTCATCAACCTCCCTTTCCTTGTCTTCAACGAACTTAAGAGCAAGGTCCCTATCCACGAGCAACTGCAAGTAATTTGATTCCATATGTTTTTGTGCTTATTTGATTATGCACAGTTGAGTACTAGTGACTCCACCTGTAACTCCTTTTTTCCTCTCCTTCAACTAGGTTTCCCAAATAAGATCTTCAATGAACTTATGGACACCATTTGCCCTTGTCAACACTTGTACAATTTGCTCCTCTGTGACCAATAATCGGTCCTCCAAATCACGCAATGCTAAGGTTCTTTGTTCAATTTCATCAACATAGTGTGGGCTATCACACACGAGGTTTTCTGATTTACTTCCATTTGAAAGAATGCTATTCCCTGACTCACTAGATGATACCATGCAATGATGGAACTCATGTGGACTATCATCCTCATACAAAATTTCTGATTTGTTTTCATCCACCAAATCAACCTCTTCTTTGGCATCTTCCACGCATGGCTTTTGAGAAGGAAGATCAATATCCCATGGCAACTTTTTAAGTGCCTGACTTTTGTCATACTCTGGTACATTCATGCATGTTGATTGGGCAACTTCACCATATTCCCTACCCACATCTCCATCCTCGGTGCTGGTGTCTTTATATTTCTTAAACAACTCTAATGGTGTATTAAGGGTTGTTGTTTGGTCATCTTTATCGCGTACATCTTCAACATGACTAGATGCATGCACCT
Source organism: Picea engelmannii (assembly GCA_009831015.1). Classification (NCBI taxonomy): domain Eukaryota; kingdom Viridiplantae; phylum Streptophyta; class Pinopsida; order Pinales; family Pinaceae; genus Picea; species Picea engelmannii. Next base: position 386,680 of record ML781353.1, on the reverse strand, counting down.
CCAATAAGTCCACCCGTGCTTCTGTCAATCCCTCACCGTGCAATGAATTTTTGGCTTCCTCAACCTTTATAGTTTTGGACCTTTTGCCTTTCTTTCCAGTTGATAAGAGTGGCTTCAACCATTCTGGATGCTCTAGTAATGTTGTGAAATTCTTTTGATAGTCTATTATACTCTTTTGATAGTTCTGACAAGCTCGTAACAATTCTATCATGAGTTCTTGATTTGCCCCCATACTAAAAATATTCCACTTGCTCTATGTTATTGTAGTGTTTTGGTTGGTGTAAGGCTTTCGTCAAACACTTTGTTAGCATATTCAGAACCTATTGTAAAGAGCTCATTATTGTTGTTGTGTGCTGATATGTTTATTCTAAATGGGTTTTACAAATGATAAACATGATTTGATGCCAATTAACGAGTTTATTCAATTCATTGAACAACACAACTCATGGACAATATTACAACCAAGATATGTAACAACAAGAACAAACCTATTTGTTGTTTATTATTAATCCCAGATACCAAACCACAAGACAATTACTCACAATTTAGATATGATAATGCTTGCTGTGATTGGCACAAGCTATTAGTGAATAGGATGTGAAGTTAATCTCTGTAGTGGTTGCTGAAATGGCCTTGTAAACCCCACTAACGTCACGGTCCCACTGCTAGGCTTCTTTTGGTTGCAAATCTGTATCAAATCAACTCACATAGCGACCCCCCCAATCTGCAAATCAATGCTGCAGATTCTTATCAAGTTGGCCACGATTTTGGGTAGAAAATTCGCCCCTCCCACTATAAATTCGGCCCCCTTGCTGAATAAACTCTGTCTGCACATAAAGAATCAACCCTCATAGGGAGACCATGTCCCTATCACCAAGAAACTCAACAAACAAGAGTTCTTTGCTCCTTTTGAAGGTAATTCGACTTGCCCAGAAATGGGGTCAGCCCCTCCTCTAAAATTTGTCCCTTCTACTCACAAACCCAACCCACATAGAAGATAGTTCGGTCTCTCTCAAAGAAGATTCTCCCAACACCACACTCGGACCCAAGCAATTGAAATCACTCCTGCAAAGAAGAAAATCTACCTGCCAAGAGTAAATGGGCGTCCACAATGGTGAACTCGGCCCTTACACACATAAACTCGGCCTCTGAAGAGAAGACTCGACTTCTATCAATAGAAAACTTGCCCAACTCAATAGAACTCGACCCACTAGTTAGATCTCGGCCTTCCCAAGAACGCTAGCGGCCTCTCCAAGTGGATATGGCCTTCCCTGAAGAGTTTCGTTTCCTTTATGAAAATAGCGACTTCCAACAAGCAATAATCTTGTAGAATACTAACCCGTCATTCTCTTCTAAAGATATAGACTCCACAATTGAAATCGATCCAATAGATGAAGCCAATACCACTGTTTCCCCTCAGGCTGACAAGATCTCCAACTCTAATACTACTATAATATCCCCAATTATGCTAGGCTATGATATTATGTTATTCTGTGCAATAATTGTTCTTTATGCTCAAAACTGATTGACAAAGTTTTACAAACATTTTGCATGTATTCTACTAATAGACATTTCGTCAAACATTTGCATGCAATACAAATACACCAGAAATAGAAGAGACAATATGTGGTATTTTATTATGAACAGAATCTGGAACACAACAAGAATAAGTCTCTATTGGTTGCTATAACAACTGCAACACATCAATAAACACACAATAATCAGATCAAAAGCCTGGAATCATGCCATGGCCTCCTCAATAGATGAGATCAAACCCTCCATGTGCCACAACCTCTCCAAACAATTCGCTACAATCCAAAACTGAAGTCAAATCACTAGATGAAGCTCCACTGAAGATCTAGGATTGATCCTCCTCCTTGTCTAGTTAGGGTGGATATTACAACACTGAAACTAAATTACAGTGAAGGGTTTTTCCATAACCCTGACAAAAACCTTGGCTCCAAGAGCACTCCAAGAGATCAATCCAAAAACATAATCCAAAGTGAAGCGCTACCCCTCCTTTTATTCTTTCTCCATGCCCTTCTAGAACTTTTCCTTTTTGACTAAATCAACATGACCCTTATTCCCCTTTTTAATTTTCACTTAAAGATTAAAATCACTTTTACTAATGTCTAAGTGGCAATTAATCTAAAAGTTACTTAATCACCCTTTTATTTAATGTCACTTTAGAAATATAACATTTCCTAGCTAAGTACTGACATTAAATAAACCCCTTGACTTCCATTTTCTTCACTGAAAAGCCTCAGAAGTCATCTCCAACTGCAGAACAAGGGAACCCAAAATTGGAGACATGACACATTTGAGCCGTCAACTTCACTAGCTCAAAATAAAAGAATTCATAAGAATTTATGACATAGCTTAGTTAATTACAGAATGAGCTTAAAAGCTTGTGCTAGTGAGCCCACAATTGAGCAAATACTTTTTCATCATTAGTTTATGATGCTTCTTTAAATTAGAAACTTATTTATGGTGTAATCAATGACGTAAGTAGTCTAAGATATGGGAGCATTCCTATATTTTGTTGTCTGGATTCTAGTTAGTTGTAACTTGTAAATACTTGCATTTTTTGGCTTGGTTCTTCATGAATGCTACTCACTAGAGAAATATGACATACCAAAAGTTTTTAGCAGAATGCAAAACTAAAGCAAGAGTAGGCACATATATAGATACAAAATGGCTATGTACTTACAGTCTACATAACTTTAACGGAGGCTATTGTAACGTCCACAACCACCCAGGTTGGGACCCGTCACACAAACTCTCCCAACTTCAGGTCTGATACCTCAAGTAACGTCCCTGACTTACTACTGAGCAACATTACCTCAAGAAAATTAGTGCGTTGTTAACATTGAGATTGTGCAGAAACACTTGAGGAAATGCGCACAACCCAAACTGGTTCGCATCACACCACACTCCTTCTCGATTAAACAAATTATAACAACGAAGGTACACAAAATAAAACTGTATGCACCAACATGCTGATCACACCAACATTATTGTGTGTATAACCTACTCTGAACATGTGAACACCACTGTTCACATACTAATACAGAGCACCCGAATACCATTGTGCACATAACCCTACCGACCCCCCTGGCAGGTCCTGCTTTCCTGCCCGTGCATACTACTTTCCTACACACACAATGGATCCAGTCAATTGTGCACATAGACCTCTTTCCGCACGCACGATACTCCTAGCCTCACTTAGAAAGCTCTTGACCATTAACCAAGATTATCTTAACATAAATTACTTATCAACTAACGTACAAAACATGTACAACTACTAAACTGAATAACAACATTGCACTTACATGAATAAACAACATTAAACAAAATACCAACCATTATTCATATGCATTATCATACAAGAGGTAGACCATAACCAATACAAGTAAATGAACTTGTAGTAAATAGACAAGTACATAATAACACTTATCTTTCAAAAAAGTCACCAACTGCGTGCATGACTTAGACGTTCCTCCCAGCCATAGACTCTATTGCTCATAATATTTTAGCAACATGTCACCCCCGAGTTGGGGTTCAAACTCCACTAGGGCAAAAGGACTTCTAGTGCAAATCTATGGTCTAACAATCAATGAAATTGCTCAGTCCAAGGTTTCGATCGCTGCAACTAGTCTACAACCCCTCATTCCCCACATGCCTGTCCCACCCCAGGAAGTGTGCCCCTTCTCTGCTCAACAGTCCGTCGATTGCCCCACTTCCCTTTTAGGGCTTCAACAACAAGCCGAATCAGGAAGTCTCAGAGCACTACATCTAATGCCCAATGCACTAGGTAACAATTTCTAGCAAATTCTCACCTGGAGAAAATGCTCACGAGCCTAAAAACCCGCCTCTTCGACACACACAACTTTTCCCAATCACTGAGATATACCAAACAATACGATACCACACGACACATACTCCTTTGCAGAGGAAAATTCCCTCCGAATCAACATAGAATAATGGATTCCCCCCAAAAAAATACACTAAGGCAAACAATATATATTGCATGCCTTCAACTGGACACTTGTCATCTTCAAAGCTAACTTTAGCCACTTGGTGACTAATTCCCATCCCTCCGGAACTTAAGATAAGTAATATATCCGTAAGGTTACACTTTTCAAAAATATTATTAAAATATTCCCCCCTTTTCCCTTTTTCGATGGAGTTCAACCCCCCATCTCTTTTCATCTAGTCTGTTTGCATGCAACAATGTTATTTTATTATTAACTTGAGTGTGGTACACTTTACAAGGATAGATGCATTGGCCTATTTGTGTCTCGGCTCACCAACCCAATAGT